>OZ020611.1:47029430-47542510 GCA_963971575.1 Liopterus haemorrhoidalis | reverse complement strand
TGGACTTGAGAATTCGATCACAAACATCTGTTTGGTCTCGATATCCAGGAGGGTTATGTCCGGCTTAGTGGCTGTCAGTAACCTCGAGGTGGGGAAGGAGTAATTCCAATAAATTCGGCACTTGGAATTTTCCACCACCGATTCTATGTCAGAAGGGACGTACGGTATGACCGGTATTTGGTCAATACCATAGGCATGTCTAAGATGATAATAGAGCACGCGGAGAGCAGCATTATGTCGAGACACGTAGCTCAACGCTGCAAGAGATGGACAAGCAGACAGAATGTGCATTATCGTTTCAGAATGGTGGTGGCACAACCTACAGAGTGTGGACTCCGCTATTTGGAATATGCGGGCCCTGTATACCAAAGTATTTATAACACCATCCTGACACGCAAACACAAAACCTTCTGTTTCCGATCTCAAACCAGCAGACTTAAGAAACGAGAACGTGAGTTCTGTGGACAACTCTAGACTTTTAATATGTTTGAAGAACACAGAGTGCATACTTTTACTCATGTGTTCTTTTGTCAACATGTCTGTCTCGCCTCGTTTCACCGAACCGGTAACTCTGTTGTACTCCTCCCGAGAGAGTTGTACTCCAGCGTTTTCCCTGACGGATTATTATTATTATTATTATTATTATTATTATTATTATTATTATGGGGTTTGTCAGGTCTTGACAAGCGTCCACTAATCTCAAACTTCAGCAACCTTTTGAGCCGCGTCATACTAGAGACTAGTGGAGCTAAATACACACGACTGCATCCCAAACCCTGGCGATATGCAGCCGCGGAAATTACGCCAGATCCAGTGCCCGCACAATGCGGAGCGACCCGAGCAGCACTGCTTTCTGCATCCTGCAGATCAAAGAGTTGGCAGAAGATCTGCAGATTATTATTATTATTTTTGTGGAAAATATATTTTATTATCAGTTTGCATATTTTTTGATAATATAATACATAATATATACCTAGTAGGGACATAAATACTGTTACAAATATTTTATGAAATAAAATTAAAACTACAATTAAGTTTTTCACCAAATTTTATTGACATTTGTACTTATACATAAGTTATCCATAATTGGTATAATTATTCAAAATGGCCACCTTTGGCTTTAATGCAGGCCTTAAGTCGTACAGGCCAAGCTTCCATAGTCGCACGTACGACTTCCATTGGAAAATTGGCTACAGCTCGAGCTAAAGTCTGTTTCAGAGATTTAATATTTGGATATCGTTTGTAATCTAAAGGATTCAAATCTGGACTTGCAGCGGGCCAATCTCCTACGCCGATAAAATCAGGAACAATGTTTAAAAGTCACGTTTGGCTTATCTTAGCTTTATGGCCTGGAACAGAATCCTGCTGGAATGTCCATGACTGATCTTGAAAGAGAGTATGATTGCGGGTTTTCACAACATCTTCCAGGACCGTTTGTTGGTAGACTCTAGCTGATGTTTCACCCCTTTTACATAAAAATGAAGGTTAGTTACTCCATCATAGGAAACGCCCTACCAAACCATCACTTAAGCTGGGTGGTGACCTTTTTCTATCCTTGGAACTACTTCCGAGGCTTCAGTAGATGACCTGGCATAAACCCTGTCATTTTGTTTGTTGAATTTTTCATATATAGTAAAAATTTTTTCGTCGATAAAAAGGATTTTTTTGTATTTGTCGTCTGCGTACTTAATTAACAAGCGTTTCGATTTTTCGACCCTATATTTTTTAAGAGACACAGTTCGTAACTATCCAATGCGGCGTATGAAGGCCCCAAGACCCAAGTCTTTTTTCAAAATGCGCGCCATTGATTTTCGCGAAATTTTCATTTCGCGGGACATAATTTTTTATTTTCGCAACGGATTTCTTGCTATTCTGGCCTTAACAGCTTTGATAGCTTGTGGCGTGCGTACTGTTCTCGGGCGCCAGGATCTTTTTCGGTCTTTTATGTCCCCAGTTTCCTCAAACAATTTAATGCACCGATACACAAACATTCGACTAATGCCGAGTGGATGTAGCGTCTTAAAAATGTTTGTTTTTTCCATCTTACATTTATAAAGCGCCATAACTGCAATTCGGTTTTCTTTGTCTGACCATTCCATGGTAACACACAACACAAAATCAAATTCTTTCCACAGTAAAGTAATTTATAGGTTAACTCACGATTATCACCTGTTTAAATTTGGGTGCATTATTGTAACTGTATTTAAGTCCCTATTATCTGTCTCATTTTGTAATACGAAACTAAAAGGGAAACTTCATTTTTTATGTTGTATATTTAAATTATCATCTTAGGGTGGTAATTCTGAAGTGGCACCTTTCAAAATATTTGACATGTCAGTCACAACTTTGACATTCAATCGCAATTTTGACATGTCAATTTGTTATCTGACACGTAGTTTTTGAGTGAATATAACCTCAGTGTAATGAAACTTAATCAAAAATCTAAAAGCCAGATTTACAAGTTCGTATGGTTTTATAAAAGTCTATTTACACCACAACAGTCACCAAAGTAACCAGATCTAGTTTCGTATTACAAATTGAGACAGATTATACTATAGTCTATTCCAAATGGTTAAGCGGAACTAAATGGGAATTTAGTTCTTTTAGGTTGTCACGAGAAGGGACCTTGCTTGGGATATTTCATTTTTCACATTGGGATGTCAAAATTTAAAATTCTAACAATGAAACCATGGAAACCATGACATATGTCAAAATTAAATATTTTTTTTAGATATTTTAATGACAAAAAAATAAATAAATGGGAAATTTGTATTAAGAATGACATAAAAAATCAAAATATAAAGAAAATGACATTTTAAAATGATATTAACCTTAACCAAAAAATGTTTATTGTAAGTATGATTTACAAAGCTTAAACAAAACGGCCGAAAGGCACGATTTAAACGATGAAAGTAACTAGATTGCAAAATCTAGTTCCGCTTAACCGTTTGGAACAGACTGTAGGTATAATAATAATACATAATACGAGCTAAAATATTAAAAGTAAATATATGAATTTCAGATTTATGTGAGCAGAAAATTTTTACTTTATATTCCCATTTAACTCCTTCACAAATCACAAATTCATGCCAACTAAATTATTGCGGCTAAGTTATGCAATTCGGTATACAGAAATGTAGTTACAGTTTACTTATTGGCGCCTGCACACCATTGATCACAAGTTCACACAAGAAACGAACTATTTAGTAATTCCAACAGAACTCAACATATTTAATGATTCCTATTTTCCAGTTTAAAATCACTGTGTGTTTGTAGAGAGATTTTTCACGCGTCTAGTTCTGGAATATAAGATGTTGTTAAATTGTTCTGTTACAGCTCGTAGAGAGATTTCTTGTGCGGCTCCAAGCTGTAACGGGTAACGGAAGAAATAAAAGAGCAGAATGTCTGGATGTAGGAAAGATGGCTTGATGTCTGGTTACTGATTACACTAAATGGCCATCCATATATTTCAAAATGTTACAGATTTGTTAGTCTGCTGTCTGCCACTTGAAAGCTCAAAAATACTCAATGTTCACAAAGATATAAAGTTTTCTACCACGAATATAAGCCAAACATTAGTAAGTGAATAAATTAAAAATAAATAAATAATAAATATAAAATTCCCAGCGCCTCGATAGGCGTATTGGGGCAGATAAGGTAAAATCTCCGTTTCTCTCCGGTCAGTGTGATATTTCAACCGGTTCTACAGGGATACTGTATAAACAAGTACTCATTTGAAGTATTAAATACTTCAGGCTGAGTCAATCCCAGAGCTGACTGCACAATATTGAAAGATGAAAATGGAGGAGGTGGGATTTTTAAATTTAAAATATTAAAAATAATTTAAGAACACCAGACATGGTCTTGAATATACAGCAAGAAAAAGAAGGTTGATAGGGATGACGATGGAAACAACAAAGACAAGCATAATAACACAAAAAGGACTAACTAAGGAGAAATTCGAAGTTAACAGAGGAGTAAGGCAAGGAGGCTCACTATCAGCTACTCTATTCAACTTGGTGTTAGAGTATATCATGAGGAAAATAAATAAAGGAAACATCAGAACAGGAGGAGGACAATTAATAGCGTATACATATGACGTTGTACTTATAACAAAAACATGGGAGATAATGAGGAACTGGCTAGAGGAGATAAGACAGGAAGGAGAAAAAATAGAATTAAAAATAAATGAAAGTAAGACAAAAATTATGAGACCTGGAAAAACGTTGGAAAATAGAAATATACAAATAGACAAATTTAAAATCGAACAAGTAGAAAAATTCAGATATTTGGGAGTCTTGCTAGCAAGCAATGGAGAAAGAAATATAGAAATTAGAGAAAAAATAATGGCAACAAATAAAGCATACTATGAAAATAAGAATTCTGAATATATTAACAGCAGGAACAAAACTAAAAGCATTCAAGACAATGATAAGGCCAGTAATGTTATACGCGGCGGAAACCATGGCTCTCTCCAAAAAAGAAGAAGAAGATTTAAGAATAGTAGAAAGAAAAATATTAAGAACAATATTAGGATCAATAAGAACTGGAGAAAATGAATATCGCCCAAGAATGAACCACGAGATAATGGAAATAATAGGAGAAGACATTGTTAAGAAAATAAAGGAACAGAGAGTAAAATGGCTAGAACACGTATGGAGATCAGGATAACAGTCAACAATACTATCAGTACTGCAGTGGAATCCAGGAAGAACAATAAGGCGAGGAAGACCGAGATTAACGTGGCTGACAGAAGTAGAAGAAGATATAAAAATGGCCGGAATAAATGAATGAAGGGAAAGCAAGAGATATAAACCGTTGGAGAAAGTTATCAAAGAAAATAGGAACTACTTAAGAAAACAAAAAGGGGACTAATTCACCCCAAGAAATTGGATTTAGAAAGCTCAATGAGCGGCGAAATCCCACAAGGGATGACAAGTTTTACTTTTTTATATTTTCCCTGACATACGCCGAAAGGTCTTCTATCCAGACGGCCAAAGTAGAAAAAATGTATGTATTGTGATCTATATGGGGGATATACCTATAGATCAACGAGAAAAGGATATACAGGAGAGTGCATACCCTATTCCTACTACAGCTCAATCTTTAGACAAAATCCGGAAACCTGTTTGACGTCAGTAAACATAGCGTATATTTGTTACACATGTTTTACTTTTCATCACATTTGATATACATACATTAATTAGTGATCCTGTACAAAAACTAAGAAAACTGGCGAGATGAAATTACTTTTCGTCGGTGGGTATTTTTTATCCCTATATTAGAACAAATAATGAATGTTGAGAGAATAAAAAACAAATATAGTCTGTTTCTTTGGTTTAAGCGGAACTAGATTTTTAAAACACTAACTTTTATCAATTGAATGAAGCTTTTGCTAATTTTGTTTAGCAAAAATCCTTTTCAATAGTTAAAAAGTGAGCTCCATCGGGCAATTATTTGGTCCCAAACCTAAAAAAAAGCTTTGAGGGAAGGTAAATTTCTTCTAGCGATGGAACAAGTTCAAGACGCAATTTCGGCCTATTTTGAAGGCAGAAACTATTTTTTTTTTCTAGGAAATAAAAAATGAATTAAAAAATCTGTGAAATGTATTAGGGTTAAGGGGAAATATATTGAAATGAAAATAATATTTATTTTTACGCTCTTCTCCCCGCCCCATTCTACAACATTTTTGATCTTGCCGCGTATTTTAAGTGATAATTTGTTCATGGAATAGTAATATTGCCCAGTTAAGTATTATTTTTGTCACATAACTAGTGTGCATAGGTTATTCCAAACGATTAAGCGGAACTAAATAGAACTTTATGCTGTGAATAGAGCTCACTTTTTAATAATTGTAGTAGGCTAAGGCTAAACAAAATGTTCAAAGCATCATTTAATCATTAAAAGGTACTGGTTTTTAAAATCTAGCTCCGATTTATCCAAAGAAACAGACCACAGTCCAATATTTTGTTATTTTTAATAAATATACAAACTTACAACGAAATTCGTCTTTATTTGTTATTATTTGTTACCACAAAGTTATATTTATTACGAAATGATTTGTTACCATGTAAAAATATTGTTGGAGAAGAGTAGGTAGTTATAACACTTTTAAATGCAAAATATTTCAGAAACAGTTTTTCGAGAATAATGACATACATTTTCTTCTCGATTTGAGTTGTATGTATATATGAAAAATGTCCACGAACAACCCTGATTGTGAATTGCGATAAAATGGAAACTGCTCTATCTCAGAAGTATAAAAGAGAAACATCATATGAAGTAAATTTTTTACAGTCAGTGAAATATATCTAGTATTAAAACAGTGTCATTTTTAAAAGAATATCGTCTTAGAATCTGAGTAATAATCTTACATTCTTATTATTCTCTAAAAATACATCACAGTCTTCAAGTCGTAAAAACGAACCACTTTGGCCAAGAAAAGATTTAATAAGGGTAAAACAGATTGCGAAGAAATAGACACAGTGGCGTGCGCTGAGTCTTACTATAAAATTAACTTTTACTTATTCTTAGATTTACCATATTTGCTTACATAGTAGGGTGCTAGGAATGTTTTGAGATACAGCTGTATAAATAAATATAGCAAGTTTATTCTTGCATCCTTAAAAACCATTCAAAACATAACAGATACACTGATAAATAAACTTTATGTAGTCAGTATATTGTTTGCAATGCAAGTGTAAATATATCAGTATGAGTGAGTTAACGCGACGAGATCATCCTGCAATAATTTTGTACAATTTCAAACGTGGTTTGTCTGCTGAAGAGTGTATTTCCGAAATGTTTACTATATTTTTCTGAGAATTGTCCAAGTCGGAGCACAGTCTTTCGTTAGTACGAGGGTGATTCAAATATAAACGGAATTTGTTTTTATACAGTTATTTATTAATAATATACACAAGTGAAACCTTCAGTTTTTCTCTACCTAGCCTCCTTCACGCTCTACACACTTATGCCAACGTTTTGGAAGCTTGAATATTCCTTGTTCAATAAAAAATTGAAGGCGCGTCGTCAAACAATTGCGCACACGCTCCTCGACATCTTCATTGTTTTCGAATCGTTCCCCTCCAAGCGATTGTTTCATGAGCGCAGGGTCACAGGGGGACAAATCTGGACTGTAGGGAGGGTGGTCGAAGGTTTTCCAGAGCATTTCCTCCAATTTGTCCCGTGTCAAAATCGCGGTGTGAAGTCTAGCATTGTCATGGAGAAGGATGACATCTCTGATGGGCAAAATGTTCACTGATAATGGTATGAGCACTCCCACTGCTGATATCTACTTCTGACGCAATTTCGTCAACAGTTAACCAGCGATCACCTTCAACAAGCTCTCGAACGGCATGGATGTTGTCACCTTTGCGATTTGACTTTGGGCGTGGATCATGACTTTCGTTTTCTACACTTCCTCGGCAGCCCTTAAATTTTCTGGCGCAATTAAACACTCGGTTCTGGAACAGTGTAGCATCCTCCAACTGTGAAAAAATCTCCGAGGGTTTAACCCCTTCATTAGTTAAAAACTTAATACGTTGTGCAACAGATGAAGGAACCTAATGTTCACTCATGGCTGTACTGAGGACAGAACAGAGCGAAGCAGCTAACCAGGCTAGTTCCTACTCCCTAACACACCGACCATTAACCCCCCACTCCAACATCCAGCTCGGAACTGCTTGCTGAGTACACTAGAAAAACTACCGTTTATATTTGAATTACCCTCGTATAAACAATTTCAAAGAGAAAATTTTAACTTAGATGATGATTCTCGTCCAGGAAGGCCCCGTCAAACAGTTACTCCTGTAAATATTGCTGCGGTTAAAAAACTGCTCGATGAAAATAGGCGAATTACATACAAGCAAATAGAGGAGTCTTTGCACTTTAATGCAACAGCTATCCATTCAATTCTTCGCGACCATCTGGATGTTAGGATAGTTTGCACGCTATGGGTACCTCACAACCTGACTGATGCACAAAGAGCAATAAGAGTTGGATGCTGTTTTATAAAAAAAATTAAAATTGCACACTCGAAATACGTGAACTCTATTGTGACAGGGGACAAACAAGGCTTTATTATTATCATGTGCCATTAAAGTCAAGAAACAAGATATGGCTCTTTGAAGACGAATAAACTCCAACCGCAGCAAAACAATCAAGATCCGTGAAAAAGAATATGATTGTCGTATATTTCGGTAAGAGAGATTATTACGAGAATGAAAATAATGCACTGGTTGAGCATAACTAACTAAAGTATTTTTGAATAATTCTGGACTATAAGTGTTAGAACATTCTCCGTATAGTTCAGATCTTGCTCCTTGTCATTTTGGATTCCCTTCATCAAGAATAAGCTTAAAGACCGCCATTTTAAGAGCTATGATGAGCTTCTAGCAGCCTGGGACCAAACTTATGCAAAAGTACCAACTGAAAAGTGGGAAGACATTTCTAATACGTGGTTTATACGTATGAGGACAGACAGACAGATCGACAGACAGACAGACAGACACATGAGTGAGGTTATACGGGTTTTTTGATGGCATACGTACAAAACCCTAAAAGGGTTACGAGAAACATGATGAGCATAAAAAATGAATTTCAAAATATATATGATGAGCAAAAAAAAAAAAATTCTCCAATATAACAAGTAATTTCGACTCACCGAAATTCTTTGGTGGTCCAACTTTGGGTTACGACCCAAAGTTTGGGAACCACTATTCTCGAACATACAGACAGACACATGAGTGACATGGTTTTTTGGTGGTTCCAATATAAAAAGTGAGTCCGACTCATCGAAATTCTTTGGGTTACGAGCTAAAGTTCGTTCGGTAACTACAAGTAGTGGAAATACACTTTCACTTGTTAATATGAATAGATAACACTGTAGAACATATTAATTAGTTATGTCAGTGTTGGTATCATTGACTAGTAATACCAATAAATCAAATAAATTTATAATTAGAGTAAACTGTGATTCGTGTTATACGCACTGAAATGACTGTTAGTTTAATGTCCGTGTTCATAAACGTTCATTATTGTACAATGCTTTGTTATACAAAAGAAATTGAAACAATTAAAAATTTCGATAAAAATTTCCAACGGCCCGTGTCTTTGATATAACGAATCGTTATATAGCAATGGACGTTTAAGAATATGAACATTATTGAAGTGAGCTTTTGCTAAACAAAATGATCAAAAGTCTCACTTAGATGGTAAAAATTACTATAATCGAAAATCTAGTTCCGCTTAAATCAAAGAAACAGGCCATACTTGGATTTTGATCCGTAAACATTATTTTGATGGAAGTTAACAGCAAAATATTCTTAAGAAAAATCACAAATGATAATTCAAATTTAAATGTGTCAAAGCTAGTCAGTGATACCACTTTCACGAAATACGAATAACAGCCTACTCTAATTATAAATTTATTTCATATCTCGGTAATTTACGTTCACTGATCATCCGTTACTACCATAATATACAGAGCCTTACCTATATATTTCTTCACCTAAGGCAAAAAATATTATAATTTGCTATTCCAAACATTTAAGCGGAAATAACTAAAATTTTTGCTTTTCTAAGTTGTCATGAGTTTTATTTTAAGGGTTTGAAGTAGGCTTTTGATAAACAAAATGATAAAAAGTCACAATTTATCGGTAAAAGTTACTGTAATTGAAAATCTAGTTCCGCTTAAACCAAAGAAACCGGCTATAGAATATTTGGTACTATTCTACTTTAGCAAACCCACCTTACTGCGCATGCGTGCAGTGTTGGCAATAGTAAAATGTAATATATCAATTTTAATAATTTAAATTTAATATCAATTTATTAAACGAGTTTATTTATAAGAAATTTAGAAAGAAGTAATATTCCCTTAATTTTTACTGTGATTAGAGTTTTAATATATAAATGTAGTTTGAATTTAATTTAATTTTATTTATTTTCACTTTTTTCTGTTGTAGTTATTTATTATGCATTGTATCGATATTTAAAAAAAATTTAATTCAGGTGGACAATGAACTAGCGCTCTGCACCACCATGTTATAAACGTATGCACAATGATATAATCCGTCTCAATTTGTAATACGAAACTAGATCTGCTTACTTTGGTGACTGTTGTGGTGTAAACAGACTTTGGCGTATCCGTGTGAACCAATACTATGACAATATTATAAATGTATTGTCAATATACAACATAAAAAATGAACTTTCACTGTTAGTTCCGTATTACAAAATGAGACAGATAATACACAATTTTAATTAGGCTAATGTGGGGGGAAAATTAAGTACTGTAAGTGCACCTAAAAACAAGGTAATTAGGTTAGGTTTAGTTAGTAAAAATCTAGGACAACAGAAGCCGAAAGACTCAAAGTAACCTTAAAGGAGTTCGTGTGAAAAGAAAAAAAAAATATATATATAAAGAATGTATACACTTTGCAAAATATAACAACAACAAGATAAAGGTATAACTACTGAATTACATCCTACACCGTACAAACGTTTTTTACACAAACTTTTTTAAGCTTACTTTGAGCTTTTCGGCTTCTGCTGTCCTAGACTTTTACTAACTAAACCTAACCTAAGCACCCAGTTTTTAGGAGCACTAAATTATGTTCCCCCTTTTTTAATCTTTAATCGGCTGTGAATGTAATATTATTATTTATTCTTATTATAAAATACCGGAATATTAATTTAATTAGATTTATTTAACTGAAAGTTAAGCGTTATTATACAAATAATTTTAATTCTATTTTGATTTTAGTTTAAATTTACTTGTTTTAATTTTACTATAGTTGGCAACATTGTCTAGTGGATTTGCTAAAGTAGAATAGTGCCGAATATTTTTCTAAGTTTAGTAGTGGCCTGGCGTAACTTTCTGATGAAGGGGCGCAATGAAAACAAATGCATGTAGGCAAAAATATTTTCACAAATGTCCAGGGGTGTGAAACTCTAATGGCAAAACGAAAACCATATTAGGTTCCATAACCCAACACGAATAGCGCCCCAGTCGCTGCCAGTCGCTATAGCTACGTGCATGACACGATGTTGTCTGTTACGGCTTCTGTCATTAGCGTCAAAATCGTCTTCTGTAATTTTGTAATTTCATTGTTTAATTCGGAAAATGGGTGTTAAATGCTTTGTTTTGGGGTGTGATAGTAGTGAACCTACAAGATATCGCTTTCCAAACCCGAAGACACGTGTGGCTCCAGAATTGTATAAAACGTGGATGAGGAACATTGGAAATACAAAATTGTATGACTTGTCCATGGAAGTGTCCATAAATATTAAGTATTAGTAAATATTATGTTATATGTTAGTCTACTTCATAAATAATTATTTCTGCTAGTTATTGTTTTTCTGTTTCTGTATAATTCCTAACTGCTTGTTCTTAATTGTAAACATAATTAAATGTTATTATTAAATGATACAATTGTTATGATTTATTTTGACTATTTTTAATATTGTTGTCGTTAATAATATTAAAAATAGACAAAATAAATCATAACAATTGTTTCACTTAGAAATAACATTTAATTATGCTTACAACTATATTCACTGAAGCATTTGAAATACCCCCGAAAACCCAACCCTTTCCTCCCCTACCAATTTAAGTTCCATAACCCACCAACTAAAGCGCTAATTTGGTTTAAAAAAATATAACGGCAGTTTCGCATCTATTTCCTTCTTTATCTATGCAAATGTCAAGGGTCTACTGTCAATCAACTGTCAACTGATCAATTGTCGATCGCAATTGGCCAATCTTAAGCAATATGAAGTTGATCCCAATTTTAAGTAACTAAAATTAAAAATCTTAAGTTTTGGGAGACATGACATCTTTCCAAATTTAACAATTACATTATAAAAAAAATATGGTTGAAAAAGTCGTTCTTCAAAGATCTTTTTTAATGATGTACATAATAATATTTATGTATAATAACTCTTTTAAAACTGTTAATTTTACGCATTATAGAATGTATTAAACTTAGGTAAATATTTGTTCCTCATGTTATGTAGTTAAGACACAATTATATATTAACAATGCTGTGCATAACATTTGTAATATGTTGAACCGGGAATAAAAAAAGATATATTTTGGTAATAGCCGATCTTATCGTATCAATAATTGTCGACCCCTCGGCTAAAGCTTTATTTTCAGGTACATTGCCATCCATGCATCGTATTTCCATAAGCGCGGAAGAAAAATTGCACGTTTTTTTTTTTTAGTTTTTCATGTAAAAATCTTGGTTGTTATAGATGTCAAATTTAAGGCAACATTTGAGAGAGTTTTTGACAGAACTCATCGAGTTGTACCAAAGTTATTCTTGGTTATGGCAGATTAAATGAAAGGCCCTTGAAACTAGGACTAATGAGAGATAAAAAAATCAAACATATGCCTTTTTAGGGTCGGTTTCTAAAAGCTTAGTAAACTATAAGCAAATGGTCAACTACGTTTACAATATAACTATCCCATAAGTAATCATAGCAACCATTTTCTAACTATTTGGTTATAGTTAACTAAGCTTTCAGAAACCGGCTCTTAGTCAATAAATGGCACAAAATAGATCGTATAGCTACAAAGGATACGATCAATAGAAAAATCCAATCTTTCCGTACAATTTTTCGCAAAGAGTTTTCGCAAACGTCAAGAAGTCACCTTTTTTGTTCTGGGATACTAAGGATACTAAATTCAGGTACATATCCAGGGGCGGATCGACCTATCGGGTGATCGGGCATCGCCCGATGGGCCGACAGCTTTTTTGGGCCGATGTGACGGCCGCTATCCACTCAAATACCTATGATCAATTCTATGATATTACTTTAAAAATCACTCACATTTTTTTATTTGTTTTTCTAACAAGTTTTCATTATTTTAGAGACTGTATTTTTATTTTCGATATTAATACTAAAAATATAAATTAAATAAGTTTATTTAAATATACTTTGGTCTTTATTTATGCCCGGGAATCGGGCCAATTATATTAGATGTGTGAATTAATTTCAGAAAAGACTTTGTTGTGAAAAAATTTAAAAAAATACACTATACAAAGTATTTGCCATCGCTTGCTATTATTTTTTACCATCTGTCTGACAGTTGTACTATTCCATGACGGAAAAACGACTCGTTCTTCGAAGCGATCCATTCATTGAGCCATTTTTCTATTTCTTCATAATTGTTCAAGTGCTGACCAGAAAGCCCGTGTTCCATCGATCTGAACAAGTGATAATCTGATGGAGCAATGTCTGGTAAATACAGCGGGTAAGGTAAAATGGCCCAGTCAAGTGCTTGCAAGATGGCCTTCACAATCTTTCCAACATGTGGTCTAGCGTTATCATGCTGGAGGATCACTTTGTCGTGTCTCTTTGCATATTTCGGCCGCTTATTCTTCAATGCGTTGCTTAAACGGAGCAATTATTGTTGGTTAAGTTCGTCAGTGATGGTTTGGCTCTGCTTTAATAGCTCATGATACACTACACCCTTCTGGTCACACTATATACAGAGCATTACTTTCTTGCCATGAATATTCCGCTTTGGTCTCAATGAGGATTATTATCCTGAGTCGCAAATGGATCTCCTTCGTTTGAGATTATCGAAATATATCCACTTTTCGTATCCAGTCACAATACGATGCAAAAAACCTTTTCTTCTTTGCCTGGCAAGCAAGATTTCAGACTTGGTTTTGCGCCTCTTGATGTCTCTTTCTTACGGTTCGTACGGCACCCGTCTTCTTTGTAAATCTTTTCCATGACAAACGCATCTTTGCCAAACGCACAGAAAATGTTGATCGATCAACATTCTACAATTGTGCGAGCTCATGTTGCGATTGATACGGATCTTCATCGATTAGGGCCTGCAATTCCTCATCCTCGAGCTTCTTCGTCTGACCTGGACGAGGTTTTACATCGACACTGAAATCATCACTTTAGAAACGTCGAAACCATTATCTGCATGATTTATCGGTGGGAGCACTTTCACCACAAGCTTCTACGAGCAGTCGATGAGCTTCAGCGGCTGATTTCAAGCAAATAAAAACAGAAAATGAGAACTTCCTGGAAATTATGCTTATTTGGGTCGAATTTGGACATTTTCGAATCAGATAAACACGATATTATTGTTATAAACCCAAACTTTTATCAACTGAATATTATTGCCATATGTCAACACTAAAACATAAAGCCGGTTGCAGATATTAGAGGTTAGAAAATTCCATAGTACAGCAATTGACCGCCAGATGAACCGAATTAATTCACACACCTAATAACATTCCCTATGAATAGTCAACAAGTTCCGTGGGCCCGGGCCGATTCAATCCCTCGATCCGCCCCTGTACATATCCATATATATTCTTAAATAATTATGCCAATTTTCAAGTTCATCACTTAATTCTGGAGCAAATTTACATGAAAGAAGCTACGTCTCTTTAACAATCATCTTCTAGACCAGCGATTGCGAAAAAATAAAAATTATAAAATAATAATTTTAAGAATCGGATATTATTTAGTTATAGTTATGTTTTATTTTGCGATTTTGATTATTTTAAATTGCAAATGTAAGTAAAATTAAAAACAAATGTCTACTGGCTGGATGATATCTTCAAGCAGACTGGATTTATACCGCGAGCCGTAGTTTGGGGACCACTGATCTAAAGCATAAAACAGCCGCAATTTGGTAACCGCTGGTATATATTTTCTTCTCGACTCGCAAAGCTTTTAAAAATTAATTATATGGCATTTCACAAAAAAAAAAAAAAAATTCGACCCCTCCTCTGATCCACTAACTTATTGTTTGGTCAGTAAAATTAATCCCTAGTTTACCCCTTAATTAATCCCTTCACCAATATTTGGGCAGCTCTTAATTTTTCAGCTGATTTAGCTGAAAACTATATGCTACCAAATAATAATATTTTTTGTACAGAGTACCATTTCAAGAAACAAATTACCCAATCTCCTGCGGTAGGGTCTGAATGTATTTAATAGTTGATTAAGGCAATAGATCAGCCCCTTTATCTTATAATTAGGTAAACAAAATCCTATTCCTCAAAATAAGAGAGTTATTGGCAGAGACGTACCGAGGCTATGGTAAATGTGGCCCTGGCCATAGACGGCGATCTTACACAGGCCCCAAACAGAGGCGACTAAAATTTTTAACATTTGTTTGTTATTGAGGGTTTAGACCAATTACCGGTTTAGCTATTTATTTATGTAAAATATACATTAACTTTGTTCGTGGATGAAGTATCTAACAAGTTACCAAGAGTTAAGGAACAAGTTAATGAACAAATTTGTTGCGCATGTCCAATTTGAGATGTGTTAGATATTCTTGTCACCGTGAATTTGGTTTACATCAGATAGCAATCACGATGTAGTAAATTTAAATGGCAGAATTCAGTTTATTAATTCAATTCAACCAAACTAACAACGCGCATGTTCTGACTTACCGACTCTGTGTTACCGAGAATAACAAACATCTTGTCAGAAACAGTAACTATTTCATCCGTGATCACTAAAAGCATTATTGCGCTCGCGAATAAAGCTATTATGACGGATTAGATTATATTATTCTCGGTGCTCGTCCCAAGTGTGTCCATAGAAAAATAACAAGGAAAAACAGATTTAGATAGGATAAGTCGTAGGTTTAAAATTCATTAGGCCGTTAGTAAAAATTGATTCTTAATTGTTTATAATATGAAAAATAAAACTTGTGCATTAAATTAAGTGTATATTAATATTAATTGAAATGTGTTTAAATTATTTTAAATTGTTTCAATTTCTAAATTAGTCAAAGATCCTCATAAATTTTAAAAGTGATGAATTTTACTTCTATTACGGCGTAGTTTTCATAACTCGCCATAGAGGCGTTACGTCTCTAGTTATTGGTCATTATTGTTTTGTATAGAAACACCTGTATAAGCGCACTATACTATTAAACAAATTTTAAAGCAACAATTTTAAACCAAAAAGCTTAGTTTATATTTATTTTTTTTCGTAGATTAGTTTTGGGTTGACATCCTAGTTCTCCTGAGGCAAAAACCTCGTTCACCTCATCCTTGTCCCGGCCCTGTTAATACATACATCTTGAAAATATGACGTATACGCCACTGCAGGTATCGAGATGGTGCTGGAATCATATTTTAGCAAGAGAGAACCGTTAGCAGCAGCCCATCGAGCCACAGACATGTTATAAAACAGTAATGCTCGCTAGATTAATGAGTTGAGTTTGATCATAATGAACAGATGTGCTTTTTATTCAATGATGCCAGATTTGGTTTAAAACATAAATTTAAAAGGAAGATTCAAATGATTGCTTCATTAAATTAAGGAAACTTTGTAACTATTTCCAAGTTTCAACATGTTGCCTGCTTGGGTTATTTATAACAAATAGGACTTGTACGAAGTAGGAAGTGATTAAACGATGTCTCGAGGACAGACAAACTGCTTGACAACAACCCTTCAGGGTTAGGGATGCCCTATTTTGGTATAGATCGACCGCTTTATCTGCCATTATTCCCTTTCTACTTTACTGCTGTCACGTTCCGTACGCTGTAAAAAACCACATAAGAACAACTTTTTATAGCATTCAAAGAAGCATTTTTTTCGAAAATAGTAAGTTGAATATCAAGTAAGTTAAATAAAATGGGAAATAAGGAAAATAAAATTGTCAACGGTCTCAAAATTTTTACATTCGACCGACAATTTCAACTTTATACACAACTTCAAATAAATCGGGACGCATCTTTAGGGCTGTGTTTCTCATGTTGTGGCCCGCGGACCCCTGAGGGATCACAACAGGATGTAAACGGGCCCGCGGTGTTATGCAAATCTTCAACAGTAAATCTTTTCACTTCAAAATTATGAGTAATCCAAATTTCACCCAACGTGTACTGATAGAGATGCATAATTTCATTCATTATAATTTGATTTTTTGTCTTGAATCTTCAAGGTCAAGAACGCATCGCTTCAAGTAAGAGGCTAACTTCATTGCCAACTTACAACATCGGCGGAACAACAATATTTTAATGTGGGATATAACAGAAGACTTGAGGAGTTCCACAAGGGTCTAATTTCGGGTCTATTCTCTTTATTCTATTTTTTAACGATATTGCATTTTATATCAAACACTGCAATTTCTTATTATTTGCGAACGATTTAAAAATCTTCAATTAGTTCTACTGCAGCTGATCATACAGCGTTGCAACATAATCTCGATTATATCTTCCAAAGGTGCACTGAAAACGACTTGTGGTTGAACATCGCCAAGTGCAAATATATCAACTTCTCTAAAAAACGAGAACCATCGAACGTTGTGTATTCACTACACCTTTAGAGTAAATAAATATATAAGGGATTTAGGCGTCTTATTTAGTAGCGACCTTAATTTTACTGCCCACATCAATATAAACAGGTGGTATTTACATGTATTTGTCAAAATATAAGTGATAAGCCCCTCTCCCAATAGCGCCAAACATATGTGGTTGTGTGTTACGGCGTTTTTGTTAAAACAGAGGTGAGAACCTTTCTTTTTCGGTCATCAATTGTATTTTAGAAGTGAGAACCTTTTTTTTTAGGTCATCACTTGTATTTTAGAAGCTAGGACCATTTTTTTTTAGATCATCACTTGTAATTTAGGAGTGAGAACCTTATTCGTATTTTAAATAATTTTGTTAATTGCCCGCCCCTAACTAAAATTCCTGGGTGCGCCCCTATAAATATCCATACCAAATCTAAAAACTTTCCGAATTATTTCTTTTCTTTTCGTTTCTCTGCCTGGACTATAAGAGCCTGTCAGTGAGTACTCTGCCGCCACTTAAAGCAATAATCTTATTAGAAACGGTTAGTTTACTCACTTGGTGTAACTAATTAGTTTAGCTTAATTTGCGATGTTAATTTATGTCACACACTGATAAAAACAACAAATATTCAACATCCTGTTTTATTTCTTACTCCTGCAATTCACTACTCCATCATTTGGTGAATCTAAACTTATCAACGTAAACTTTTTTACAGTAAATAAATTTAAAAAATAGTGAAACTATTTTATAGTTTCAGAGAAGCAACAAAAAATAAAGAGCGTTCTTGTACCTAAACTGTTACTTGAAATAAGTATATGCAAACATGTTATATGAAGTTTTCAAAGTATTTTTCTGGTCTGATGAAAATGGGAAGAAGTTATAAAGTTATAACTGACAGGAAATTTCTAATTTTGTGTACAATGATGTAAGTTTTACTAAGCAATTTACATAATGGACAAATTGCATACGCTGAACATTATAACTAGCATGTAATAAGTAAATTTTGCCCCTAATATATATCCATATTGATTTATCAATAAAACTAATAACGAAATTATAATGACCATACTCAGACATATTATTATGATAAATTTGTTGTTGATATTGTACGATTATTCTTGATTGATCTTATTAAATATGCCGCTAAATAGTAAATGCAAAGAACACATTAAAGTTCATTACTTTTAATTATTAGGTGTGTGAATTAATTCGGTCCGTGTTTTTCTTCTAGAAAAGACTTTAATGTGAAAAAACATGAAAATATACACTATACAAAGTATTTTCCATCGCTTGCTATTATATTTTCCCATCTTTCTGGCAGTTGTTGTATTCCGTGACGGAAAAACAACTCGTCTTTCGAAGCGATCCATTCATTGAGCCATTTCTCTATTTCTTCATAATTGTTCATGTGCTGACCCGAAAGCCCGTGTGCCATCGGTCTGAACAAGTGATAATTTGATGAAGCAATGTCTGTTGAATGGGTGAGGTAAAACGTCCCAGCAAAGTGCTTCCAAGGTGGCCTTCACAATCTTTCCAACATGTAGTCTAGCGTTATCATGCTGGAGGATCACTTTATCGTGTCTCTTTGCATATTCCGGCCGCTTATTCTTCAATGCGTTGCTTAAATGCAGCAATTGTTGTTGATGAAGTTTAGCAGTGATGGTTGGGCTCTGCTTTAATAGCTCATGATACACTACACCCTTCTGGTCCCACCATATAAAGAGCATTACTTTCTTGCCGTGAATATTTCGCTTTGGTGTCAATGCGGATGGTTTTCCTAGGTGACAAATGGATTTCCATCGCAAGATTTCAGACATGGTTTTGCACCTCTCAATGTCCCTTTCTTTCAGTTCGTACGGCACCCATTTTCCTTCCTTGTATATCTTTCCCATGCCTGTGATTTTTACCGACCGCCAACATATATAAGGGAGGTATTGTGATCATACCGATTTTGACATTGCGATATTTCGATGGATCTCCACGAATTAGGGTTCTTACATCACGTTTTAACTATCTTTAGCATGATATCTTTCGGTCTGTCCGTCCGTCTGTATGCGTACATGTGTAGAACAAATTCGGCTAGAAGGATTTTTATGGAACTTCATATTTAAGCTTTTGACATCAATGGCACAAGTTGATCAACTTTTGGTAAAAATTGGTTGACTAGAAATGGGAGTTTACTCGTGTTGATTTTAAGAATTTTGCGAATAATTAGCAACAGAAAAATATTTAGAAAAAAATTATTAAACAAAAGGTGCTACAAAAGCAATAACTAAAAACTTTTATTTGAGACATTTTTTGATAAAACGAAAAAATTTGGAAAATTTTTTATCAAATTTTTATTAAAAGTACCTATTTTTTCATACTTATATGTAACGTTTCCATGGGCATGATAATTAATATCTCTGTTAGAAAATATTAGGCCAAGTCATTCCTACTCTGCTGCTAGAATGTATTTTATGCAAGTACTTTGTGATGATGGTCGGTCCTGCGGTGGCCACAGCTGATTTTAATTTAAATTTTATTGTAATAGAATATTCTCAAATTATTTAAATTTAGTTTAAAAAAATTAGAAGAAAGCTTTTGGTACTCAAACTGTTTATTTTTATTTAGTTATTTTAAACAACCGATGCTAACTTCTTTATTATAAGAGAAGCGAGAGGGTTAAATTAGGAAAGAGTGTGTATAACACTCAAATAAAGAATATTAAACTGGAAAAACAATTGCATAACAAATAAAAGAGTTATTTCAAAAAAGGTGTTTTTTTAATTTAATCTCCTACATGTTTTTAGTCTGTTTCTTATTAGTAAATCATTATGAGACTATGGATCTAAAGCCAGTATTAAAAAGTAACTTATATGGACAAAAATTGATGTGAAGTGTGAATTTTCACACATTTCAGGGTTTTGCAGGTATTTAATAACTGAATGATGATTATTTGGGATGCCAAAACAAATTTTATGTCAAAATATTTTTTTATGAATTTTAATTCGAATGCCAGTATTTTTTTTTTACATAGCAAGGTTCCTTAAGATTTTGAAAATTGCGCCTATGGCTTCTATTGGTTGCTTAAATCATTTTTTTGCACAATTTTGACAAAAATCGCGTCAAAATAATTTATTTTGCAAAAAGGGCTTTCATTTGATACCCTACTCAGAATTTTAAAAAAATATTTTTTTTTTCGTTGAGCACATATTTGTTTATATTTTTAGGGGGATATGTTTTTTAGATGTTTTAGTATTTTTTCCTATGTGCGGGTCAAAAAGTTGTACAAGCATGCCAAATTTCAACTCTCTAGGTTTAGCCGTTTGGCTACAATTTTTACCGAACAGACAGACAGACAGACAGACAGACAGACAGACGACAAAATGACGGTAAAAGGGTATTTTGGTCATACCTACAAAACCCTAAAAAGAAAAGTAAACAAGTAGGTATACTCGGGAAATCAGTATCCTCTCCTATAGCTACTTTAATATAGTTCATACATCACCGTCATGAGTGCACCATGTTGTGCGTACCTGAGATCATGTCCTGGGTCGGCGCGCACCATGGGCGTCTGGACGCTGCCCGTGAATACGGCACCTCCTTCCCCGCTTACTCGAAGCGCTTCGGCGCCCACCTCCACCTCGTGTCGCGACGCCGAGAACAGTACGCGTCCTCGCTCATCAAGCACCTTGAAGTTAGAGGCTAGACATTCGAAACGATCATGACCTGCAAAATAAAATCTGTAATAAAATCGCATATGAAACAAACAAAATATGATTTGACTAAATATGCTAACAGATCCTCCAATATTAGTAACTATAATACGACCCTAACAACTATATGTTCGGACACTTCATCATTTTTATCTAAATATTTTTCTTGTACACCGTTACTCACTATATATATTTTTGGTTAATTTTTTTAATTCGATTTTAGATTTAACTCTATTTTGACTACTCTATGATGATAAAATAGAATTAAAAATATATTTTAATTAGACTTTAAAATTTATTTAAACTGAACTCAGTTGACAATTAAATGTTCGGACAAAACTATATGCATTTTCAATATATTGCCTGAATAAAATTGTAGGTAGAGTTAGATTTTGCTTTTAATTTTAAAACAATTGCCGACTCATTTTTAACTTCATATTTTGACAGTTTGTTAATTTTGTGTGAACTTTTATTTTTTTCGACCGGTGTAGCGTAGTGGTAGCACAGCTGCCTTGCGTTGCTAAGGTCTCGGGTTCGAATCCCGTTCAGGCATGGAATTTTCAATAATAAAAAATTGTCCTGGCTAGTTGCCAAAGTAGCAAAGGCTATTAAAATAAATAAAAAAAAAAAACTTTTTTTTTAAATGGCTCGAGGTGTGGCAACTCCACAGAAAGTGAGAGAATTAATTATAAGCATGTTTTGTGAAGGGAAAAAATAAGTTTAATTGCTAGATATATGAAAACGGCAAAATATACAGTTTTTGACATAGTAAAATCGTATAGTGAAAACGGTATCATCGATACAAAGGGGAAAAGTCCAGGGATCGTCCGACTTTAGTATCAAATCGACAGAGAAGAGAACTTGTAAAAACGTGTAAAAAGGCTGGAAGATATAAATTTTCCAGAGAAACATGCAGAAAGTGGATTCATAAAATAGGTCTTAGTTTTTATAGGGTAATCATACCAACGTAATTTTTTTCAGTATTTTATTGAAACAGTAATTCTACATTTTATGCAAAAGAAAAACCATTCTTGACTTGACGGCAGAAAAAAAAGCGTTTAACTTGGTGTAAAGAGCGAAGAGCATGGACACAAAAACAGTAGAATTCGAATATTATCAGCGACGAGTCCAAATTCGATTTAAGGGTAGGTGATAACAGAAAACGTGTGATTTGGAACCAAAATTAGGCGTTTCATAAAGATTGCTTGAAACGCACTGTTAAGTTTCCTGCTGGGGTTATGATGTCCGCTAGAGTTGTGGGATGTATGCAGTTTGTTAATGGAATGATCAACGCAGTTAAATACCAAGAAATACTGGAAAATAATTTAAAACCCAGTGTCGAAAAATTGTATCCTGGGGCACAATTTATTTTCCAACAGGACGGCGGCTCCTCTCACACGGCCAAAAGCACTCAAAACTGTTTCGAAAAGAATCACATGATCGTACTTGATTGGCCATCCAGTAGTCCTGATTTAAATATAATCGAAAGTCTTTAGCATAAAATGAATCAAAAAATTAGAAACAGCCCACAATGGAAGATTTTAAGGCCAAAATTAAGGAAGTATGGGATTCAGTGACCGTAGAAGAGTGTCAGGTTCTATTAGAATCAATGCCTAAAAGAATTGAGGCAATAATTAAAGCGAAAGGGGATGTACGCCTTATTAAACATCTAAAAGATGTATAATTTTTATTAAATATTAATTTGTCCGAACCTTTAATTGTCAACTGAGTTCAGTTTAAATAAATGTTAAAGCCTAATTAAAATATATTTTTAATTATATTTTATCATCATAGATTAGCCAAAATAGGGTTAAATCTTAAATCGAATTAAAAAAATTAATTAAAAATATATTTAGCGAGTAACGGTGTACAAGATAAATATTTAGATATAAATAATGAAATGTCCGAACATATAGTTATCAGGGCTCGAAATAATTATTTTTTTAATTTTCTAAGAACATAAATGTTCAAATATAAAACTAACTTAGGAATACTGTAGTAAGTCGATATGTACGAAAGCAAATTAGCCAGGACAATTTTTAATTTTTGAAAATTCCATGCCTGAACGGGATTCGAACTCGAGACCTTAGCAACGCAAGGCAGCTGTGCTACCACTACGCTACACCGGTCGGAAAAAATAAAAGTTCACACAAAATTAACAAACTGTCAAAATATGAAGTTAAAAATGAGTCGGCAATTGTTTTAAAATTAAAAGCAAAATCTAACTCTACCTACAATTTTATTCAGGCAATATATTGAAAATGCATATAGTTTTGCCCGAACCTTTAATTGTCAACTGAGTTCAGTTTAAATAAATGTTAAAGCCTAATTAAAATATATTTTTAATTCTATTTTATCATCATAGATTAGCCAAAATAGGGTTAAATCTTAAATCGAATTAAAAAAATTAATCAAAAATATATTTAGCGAGTAACGGTGTACAAGATAAATATTTAGATATAAATAATGAAATGTCCGAACATATAGTTATCAGGGCTCGAAATAATTATTTTTTTAATTTTCTAAGAACATAAATGTTCAAATATAAAACTAACTTAGGAATACTGTAGTAAGTCGATATGTACGAAAGCAAATTAGCCAGGACAATTTTTAATTTTTGAAAATTCCATGCCTGAACGGGATTCGAACTCGAGACCTTAGCAACGCAAGGCAGCTGTGCTACCACTACGCTACACCGGTCGGAAAAAATAAAAGTTCACACAAAATTAACAAACTGTCAAAATATGAAGTTAAAAATGAGTCGGCAATTGTTTTAAAATTAAAAGCAAAATCTAACTCTACCTACAATTTTATTCAGGCAATATATTGAAAATGCATATACAGGTGGGCCTCGTTTTACGCCGGTGTTAGGTACCGGCGCAAAATAAAGCGGCGCAAATCAAAGCAAAGAATGTTCATTCCAGAGACGGATTAACATTCTATTCGAATTAATATATTTTTGTTTTTTTTTAATTATTTTTGTTTTTGCTTTATTTATTACTTATATATACAGAAAATTATTATATTATTACAGAACATACAATACAATGCAACAATACGATACAAATAAACAAAAATTAAAACAGAAATCAAAATTATAATCAAAAATAAAAGCAAAACCTTTGAAAGAATATTAAAAATTTATTTTTCTTTATTTTTTCTTTCACGCAGAAGGCTTATGTAAGGTTCCATAGATGTTTTGATATTTTTTATTATAGTTGAACTGCGTTCGCAATCATGATCTGTCTTACAAATGTCTTAATTTTTTAATTTTATCTGCATTTTTCAATATTGTAGTCACCGTTGATGGAGGTAAGTTTAGGCATCTACAAATCTTCGGACGAGTTTCACCATTCTCTATTCTTTTAATAACTTCAATTTTTGTCTCAATCGAAATAGACCTACTTTGTTTTCTATCGTGTTTTGTAGATATATCTTCCATTGGTATTAATGAAAATTATAATTATTACTCAATAATTTTAAATTAAATTTTAAAGGTAAGTTAATAAAAATAATATAGAAAAATTAAAAATTATTAAATTTAGATTATATTAAATATTAGATTTAGATTTATTTAAATTTAAATATGTACATATCATAAAGCAGACACTCTTAAGCGAGTTAAATTTATTTTACAACTGAATACGTCTCAGTAGTGCGATTACTGCGACTGCGTAAACCACGAGACATCCCCGCTTCGACCATTGAATTGTCGACACCCGACTCCGACGTTCAACTGTTTCAAAGCGGCGTTATTTTAAGTTCGCTGCCAACCGGCGTAAAATAAAGCGGCGTAAAATAAAGCCCACCTGTAGTTTTGCCCGAACCTTTAATTGTCAACTGAGTTCAGTTTAAATAAATGTTAAAGCCTAATTAAAATATATTTTTAATTCTATTTTATCATCATAGATTAGCCAAAATAGGGTTAAATCTTAAATCGAATTAAAAAAATTAATCAAAAATATATTTAGCGAGTAACGGTGTACAAGATAAATATTTAGATATAAATTATGAAATGTCCGAACATATAGTTATCAGGGCTCGAAATAATTATTTTTTTAATCTTCTAAGAACATAAATGTTCAAATATAAAACTAGAGAATACTGTAGTAAGTCGATATGTGCGAAAGCAAAAGCCACATAAAGAAGAAAATATACTAAATTTGTGTTTAAATTAACGTATCACAAACACAGATGCATGAAAGATAAGAGAACGATGTGTTTCGAATGCCATTTATTGTCATTTCGAATGTCATTTTGCAGTTTAAAACTACGTTGTTATCGTAAATAGTTCTGTGCCAACAGCGCGAAATACAAATTTAGCACCTGAAAGTGCGACTAGCCGTAGGCGAGTCGAACAAATCATTCGGTGATAGAAATGCTCTTACGCCAATCGTGAGCATTACCTTTACGTTATACAACCACAAATTTAAAAAAAACTGGATCATGTCTACATTTGGTGTCAAACGGCGCTTCCTACCATGCATTACATCAGATTTTCTGCGAAAAATGGACGCTTAGATTACATTTTGTGGGGCTACGTAGACAGCAAGGTTTATGTCAACAACTGCCATCAACTGAGCAGCTAAAAGAGAATATTCGTAACGTTCCTAGATAAAAATCATGCATTTTTTTCTCGAATCCGTGTCGAATCAAAGTCACCATTCATCGGCACGAACAGGTTTTATCAGACGATAATTCAAAAATATTCTTAATACAAGACAGCCGGTCCAGAATATTTACGGCGAGAATCAAAGTGTTTAATGGTAATAATGGTTCAGGATAGCTTTTTGGACGTGCGAGATAATATTTTGAGGTATCAGAAAACATTTTTCAAAGAATCTGTGCCATTATTTGAGCATTTTGAGGCAAAAATATGCTTACAAGGTTTCAAAAGGTGACAGCTGTCAAATTTTTTGCATTTTAAAATGGGACGAGATTTTACATTTTGAACGTGTTTCTTTACAGAAGAATACTAATTAAGGATTTAAGGTGAATTAACGATAAAGTTTAAGACATTTGCAAGGCGAATTTCCATAAAATAGTGTTAAAAAAAGGTTTATATATATTAAAAATTTCAGGGTTAATCAAAGTGTTAAGTGGTGATAATGGTTCAAGATAGCTTTTTTGACGTGCGAGATAATATTTTGAGGCATCAGAAAACATTTTTTAAAGAATCTGGGCCAACATTGGATCATTTTGAGGCAAAAATATGCTTACAAGATTTCAAAAGGTGACAGCTGTCAATTTTTTTGCAATTTAAAATATGACGAGATTTCTCATTTTGAACGTATTTCTTGACAGAAGAAAACTAATTAAGTATTTAAGGTGAATTAACGATAAAACTTAAGACATTTGCAGGAGGAATTTCCATAAAATAGTGTTAAAAAAAGATGAGCGACGAGTGTGACAAAATGCCTTATTATATTAATTATTATATTATTATTAATTAACAACGTAGGGGAGAAGACCGGCGTAGCCGGGCTGAGGCCCCTAATTTTCTTCTATTTTATTTACATAAAACAATATGCTTTAGCAACGATATAGCACACTATGATCGTTAATTAGGGTAAATGTTGCATAATTATATTTTCGCTAACATATATATATATATATATATATGGTGTATCAAGATAAAATGGATGGGAACACCAGTTTTTTCGAAAAGGCGAGGTTGCTTACACGTCACTTACACGTCAAAAATTTTGAACTAAAGTTTATCCACAAAATTGAATGGTAGTATTGAAATTTTCCGGAATTACAGGACATCAAGGACAATTTCGAATTTTTAAATGGGAACGTATGTCATATTGGATATCTTTGGATAGAGCTTTTCAACAACTTTTCCTTAAACATTTTTTTAATATCTTTTACGGTTGACAAAAAAACTGTGATATTTTTAAATGACGATTATAGTCCCTATAACGACTTGAAAGTAAAGTATTTTTATTTACAAATGCTCAAAGTGCCTTCCATTTTAATCTAAACACAATCGCATCCTTACTCTTGAGTTACCTGTAGTTTGGAGAGAAATTAAAAAAATATATAATAACATATATTGCACTTTCAAATCGTACCTACTTCAAAGCACAACCTAAAAACACTTGAAGTGCCTCCAACGCGAACCCATTAACCGACACATACAATTTATTGGACATTGATATAGTCTACTTATAGTCTGTTTCTTTTATTAAAGCGGAACTAGATTTTCAAATATAGTAATTTTTATCCATAAATGAAGATTTGGATCATTTTGTATAGTAAAAGCTCATTTACTCATTATAAAGTTAGCTAGTGACAACTTAAACATTTGAAATAGCCTGTAGTTTAAATTAGTTGTCAAAATAAGTATATTACGTATAAAAATAAATAGAATATTTATTTTATTTATGTTGTGAAAGGTATATTTTTATGAATATTAATATAAGATACTCGTATTTATAAATATGAATAAAATTTATATCTTGTAAGATTGAGTGCATTTTTATTATATTTTCATGTTTCGATCTTCTATGACTTCGCGGCCCCCCGACGAAACCTTCACGGCCCCCCGGTTGAGAAACGCTGAACTAGAGACTTGTATTAGTGAATGCACTAATATATTTAGTTACGTTTAGTATAGTTATTACAGAGATGAATTTAGAATTTAATATGAAACAAAATAAGTGGATATAAAATTTACAGAAAACACAGAGATCGTTATGGTGCTTGCCCTGCAATCCTGCAATAAAAAATAACAAAACATAAAGAGAATCCTCTTTTAAATATAAGACATGAAATATATGCAATTTGCGTAAAATTTCTTTAAATACAGGGCCACTTCAAATTTTATCCATTTATATACCTCCAGAAATTCCAAGTGATATAACTAATCTTTCAGCTACAAATACTAAATCCATTGTTATTGGAAATCTAAATTGTAGATATGTAGCCTGCAATTGCCATAGCAACAACAAAAATGGAAATATACTGTTCAAGTTACTACTCCCAAATCCCTCCTTCAAATTAATTGCCCCCGATGAACTGACTTACTACCTTTCCAATGGTAGAGGTAAACCTAATGTATTAGACTTAACAATTACAAAAATAAATGTAACAACTTCATATGACACTACTAAAACGATATTGACTTCAGATCATATGCCTCTGTTTATGTCTGTGGGAGATTTTCCACAGTATAATCCGAAACACTCAGTTTACCAGTACAGCAAAGCTAATTGGAATAATTCTAGAAAGAAAATAGAAGAAAATATAACACAATTCTCCTATGAACAACCCAAATGACACAGAAACATCTCAGAACAATTTTACTTCCCATATTAAATCAGCTGATAATAAAATTATCCGAAAATGCGAAATTCAAACTATTCAACATGACTTACCTGTAAGTATCAGTCTTGATAAAAATAAAAAACTATTTTAGAAAAAAATATTAGAAAACTAATTATAAGTTGTTCTGCAAAATTCACACGAAACTCAATATCTAAATAAAACAAAAGTTATTTAAGATCGCAATAAAAATTGGAACAAATTTGGAACCTAAGGACGGACGCTTACGAAAGACAGCTAAGACAATACAAAACAAATCTAGTCCTATCCCGTCAATTCAACATAGAGGAACATATGATAATTCGGATAAATTCAAAGCAAACTAAGTTGCTGATCAATTTGAAAAAGTGCAAAACCTGAACCTGGGTAACATTTACAGAGAAAGTTTGTGACAAAGTTAAGATTTATTTACGAACAAAACCTGATATACCTGACGAGGTAGACAGCACAACTCTAGTTAAAGTAAGAGCAGTCTTCAAACAACTCCCATATAAAGTTGTAATGCTACTGACAAGAATAATAAATCATACCATCATCTTTTTTTATTTTCCCACAATTTGGAAGCATTCGATGCTGATCCCAATAAGAAAAACAAACCTGCGGATCTCTCATCAAGCTATTTTTAAGCACCATAAACAAGATTACAGAGAAGATATACCTCCAAAGATGCAATAATTATTTAATCGAAAATGGTCTTCTAATTAATACAACCATCACAACTATTTACTGACGGCACAATTAGAAAGACTAAATTAATCTATAACTTATGGATTTAAATTCAATTAGCATACATGTATGGTCACTTTAGATAATGAAAAAGCCTTTGATACTCTGGCATAAAAGTCTGATATATAAACTTGCTTCAATGAATTTACCATCACATCTAGTGTATCTTATAATCTCATACATCCAAGGCAGGTTTCAAACAGTAGTAAGTTACATTAAAAGTTAGTTAAAATGTTTATTTCGACAGGAGTACCACAAGGGTATATCCTATGCCCCCTTCTCTTTAATATATTTATTAATGACTTTCCAAGAGAACAACCTGATTTGCTATTTTCAAATGACACATTAATTTTTCCGCAATATATAGAACGCATATAATTATTAAACGTTTGGAAGAAGCTGTTGAGACATATAGTAAATATATGATTAAAAAGAAATTCAAAATTAACGAATCTAAAACTGAGGCTATTTTATTGACTAGGCGTAGATCAGTAGAAGAAAAACTACAATACTAAATTCTGATTTAGAATGGAAAAAAATATTAAAAATTTGGGAGTTAATCTGGACCAGAAATTAATTTTAACTAAACATACAAGTTATAACTAAAGTTATAGCTAAACATTTAAATATTTCCGTTACTCAATTGACATTCAAGACTTACATTTAAAAAAAATCTTCTGTATAAAACCTGTACTCGACCGACTTTAACTTATGCCAGTCCTACTTAGAGTAATACCTCATTTTCACAGAAAGAAAAATAAAGTGATCCAAAATATATAGTCGGAAATTGTACTAGGTATAAAAACATAGTAGACTTTCATGACAAGTTATATGTTCAATTAACAATAGACTTTATTTTCAAGCTAAAAGAGAAATTCTGTGTTGAAATTACCCTTTAATGATAATCCCTTTATTCAAGATATTGGAAAACATTAATTACATAAACTTCCGATTAAGAAATATAAACATAAAATAACTAAGCACATTTTGCTCTAAATTCTGGTCATTATTTACTATTATTGTTATTAGTTATAGTTATTTTTTTAAAATTTATTTATTTACTTATTTTTTTTGGTTTATATATAGTTTCTTTTAAAATATATTCCCTATGCATATTAGCGTATTATTGTAATTTGTTATATTCTAATTGTTTAAAATAGTACCTACATGTAAAGTAATTAAGTCATGAAAAATGTTAATTTTACGTTACTTAATTTTGAATATTAATTATAAGTTACATTTGTATTATAAATTATTGAGTCAAATAAAGTATATCATAATTAAATTATATAAAAAGATAAGAAGAATGATGAAAGTAGAAAAAGACGCCATAGATCGAATTGAAGTAAAAAGACAAGTGTTGTATGAAAATGTCATGAAAACAAATGATATGCAGAGGATTAAAGAATAACAGCCTGAAGTAGCATAAAAAGGAGATCATGAAAATGCAGTCCAAAAGGTCATGGAAAGAAGAGACTTAGAAGACGGATAACGGGAGAACAGATCAAAATGGAAAGTTTGGTTGAGAAAAAGAAAGCAGCTTCAGTTATAGAAATTCTTTATATATTGGCTCAAAAGGATCTAGCAACGGAGACGTGGAAAAACAATTTCACAATTAAGTTCAAATAAAGAAATGACACTTTATATACTAAGAATAGGTTCCCAATGCCAAAGCGACTTAAAAGCATTATATAAAAGCTACCTTGTCTTAAATTTTATATTTTGGAGTACCGTATTGTTATGATGACTTTAGTTGTTGACCACGTTAATCGTATCGATTTCCTTGGCGTATTTTGGAGCACTTTACGATTGGAGATCTGGTACTAGGATTGAACTTATTCCTACCTAATTGTCGTGATGTTTCGCCAGGTGCTATCATTAAAAAAATATTGTATAGGTGCTATACTCCAGCTAAAACACATTAACTGTTTATAGTATTAAAGAGGGTGCAATAAAGAAGAATATGTGCTAAATTGAAAAATTTGAATTTCGACAAAATATACTGAATACATTCCTGGCTTACATGATTTTTTTACTATAATTAGTAGCTCACAAATGTCCCATAGTAAACCCACTGAGTCGTAGTTATCAATACCGTCCAGTTACTGCATGAGAAAACTCCTGTTCACTCGGTAATGAGTTAATATCACAAAAGATAACATCGTGCAGTATAGTGGTTCGCGTCTTCGCTGTGTGGGCGATGTTTACCTAATGGGACTGCGTTTAGCTCTCTACGTTCTTTTACGAATGAACTGCGGGAGAAATCAGACATATTTGTGTTGTAATGATTTCATTTCTCAGTTTTTGTGATGAATACTGTGAAATTAAGAGCAATTATGTTTTACAACGGAACTAATTCGCAGTGTCTATTCAGTATTTGCGTTTCAATACTTTGAGGCCGTCGTTTCAACGGAATTGTAGACGATAATATCAGCCCACGTGTTTATTGCGAAGGGAATTTCAGTTGAGATAGTAAGTAATTAACGTATAGGTATCTTTATAGTGCTAATGTCGATGTGTATTTATTTTGTAGCCTTTTATTTTTTAACCGGCCGTATTGTCGTGCAGGACGTATTTTCGTGTCTGACATATTTTTATGTCAGAAGAATTACCCTGTAGTTCTAAGTTCGGAACCTTATAATTTGGAGAACCGTATTTTTGTGACGACCTTAGCTGTGAACTACGTTAATCGTAGCGCTTTCCTTGGCGTATTTTGGAGCACTTTACGATTGGAGATTTGGTACGAGGATTGAGGTTATTCGAGGTTTGTGAGGATATTAGCAATATTTGGGTCACAAGAAGTAGCCAGAGGCCCTGGGAATTCATTATGGGGGTCTGCGCCCATTTCTGTGCCAAGGCTAGGGCTGTTTTTATTTTAGTTTAATCATTTTAGTGAAGATAATGTGATAATAACAAATATCCCAATATTAATGTGATAATAACCAATCTATTCCCTGTGAACAGCACGGATTTTTCAAGGGTAGATCGGTCTTGACTAATATGGTGCCTTTTGTTCAATATATAAGTGAGTCTGTTGATCTTCGGCAACAGGTCACTACAATATACACTGATTTCTCTAAAGCATTTGACAAAGTTCATCATCCAACATTACTACTCAAAATAGAGAAGTTTGGAATAAGTGGCGATCTGTTGCGGTGGATTGAGTCATACATTTTCAATCGCACTCAATTTGTTGTCGTAAATAATTTTAAGTCTCCCACAGTTCATGTCACATCAGGTGTGCCACAGGGTTCCCATTTAGGGCCTCTGTTATTTTCGAATTTTATTAGTGACATCGGTACATGTTTTAAATATTCGAAATATTTATTATATGCTGACGACTTAAAGTTATTTAAATGTATTACAAAGATTGAACATTGTTTAGAACTCCAAGATGACTTGAACAGGCTTTTTAACAACTGTACTATTAACAAACTAACATTGAATCCAAAAAAGTGCAAGGTAATGACTTTCACAAGAATCATTAATCCCCTTAAACACAACTTCACTTTAAATGGTTTGCCTCTGCAACAGGTATCAGAAAGCAAGGACCTTGGAATCATCTTGGATTCTAAATGAACTTTTGATCAATATGTCCACTTTATTGTCAAGAAATCTCTCAGGAACTTGGGCTTTATTTTCAGAGTCACAAGCAAGTTTTCCAATCATCGGGCGCTTATTTTTCTATTCAATAGTTTAGTGAGAAGCACACTAGAATATACTACCCCGATTTGTAATCCTCGATATAATATATATATATTAACCAAATTGAAAAAGTTCGAGAAATTTATTGATAAATTAAATTATAGGTTTAACAGACAATTGCATTTCCGCTCATACGATGAAAATTTAAAATTCTACTAAGATGCAAAGTCTGCGTGACAGAAGAACTATCCATGATCTAGCTTTTTTATATAGAATATTAAATAATGAACTAAATTCTATCAATTTAATAACCTACTTTGAATTTAATTGTTATCCCTATGTTTTAAGAAACCGTATGCTGTTGCACAACCATCGTTACAACAGTAATCTGGGCATAAATTCTCCAATCGCTAGAATATCAACTTATTTTAATAGAGTCAACCCAGATCTGGACATTTTTTCCTGTTCGCTACATTATTTTAAAAAACATTGTCTAGATAATTGATTCAATTTATTTGTACACACTTGTTTTGTTTTTTTTTTTTTTAATTAGTTAATTAATGTATATATGTATATGTACCTATATTTTTGTACTGTTTATATTCTGTATTATTTGTGTTAACCTGTAATTGGATCCATCTGCTAAGATGGTTCTGTTGGTTAACCTACTTTAATAAATAAAAATAAAAAAATAAAATAAATATGCACATCCTCTGGACGAGATTCATACCAGAGATCTTTGGCACGTAAAGCAGAGTCGCTACATTTGCACTAGCTAGGTTGGTTATAAACATTTCCATAATTATTTTCCAGATAAAGTTCTAGTCCGAAATTTCTATAATTTTTAATTTTTATTTATTTTCTAATGAATTTTGCTAGTCATGAGAGAGCGTTGTACATCTACTGACATCTTACAATTTTGTCACCTAAAATTAAATTCTTTACATTATCTTTCTATCCCGGAAATCCTAATATAATTTCAAAAGCCACTAATCCCTGCCCCACTTACCCGTTCTCAGTTATACAAAAGAGCAGTGGGTGTCGTGTAAGTAATTACCTAAGAATATCCGATTGTCAAGTACACCATCTTCGTTCCTAGTGGATAGGGTCATGTTTCGGCTGGATTCGATAACAATGGGCTGTCCGGCGCGTGACCGGATACTACTTGCTATGAGAGCATCCAACACCATCGCTCTTCCGTTCAGCTGAACACCACCGCTCACTATGCGTAACTGACCCATTCCTTCCTGAAAATTAACAATAATTTATTTGTTAGATGTGTGACCAACAGAGACATTTGTAAGAGTACTTCGTTATGTTTTAAGTAGGTTAAATAAATACTTTGTAAATGATGTATTAATTCTAGAGGTTATTTTGTCGCGTTTTTGTGTGGCCTTAATTTTCATTTTATGACTAATACTAGCAACACAGTATAATATACGTAGTTCATAAGTTAGAATATAGTAAATTCGTTTTCATTTTGTAGGTATGTGCATAGTGCATGTGTTCATAAAACATTGTTCAGATAATATAGGACGAGATTGCAATTATCTGATTTTCAGGAGTTGCTTGAGTCTCAGGATGAAGACTTGACTGAAGCTGACTTAGAACTAAATATTCAACATCGAAGATCGCAACTAGCTCGGAAAAGTTGACATTAACTTAAAATCTGGGGGAAGGATTAAGACTTGCTAATGACCTTTGTGTTAAAGGAATGTTAAATCCGAATTAAAGAATCTATTAAAGAAGGCAAAACAAGAAAAGAAAAAATATCTAAGTTATTTAAGTCAACACCTAAACCTGATAATAATAAAGTTTTGATTAGTTAAAGTGGGTTTAATTAACAGCCTTTTCTAATCATGTACATTTTTTTTTTCGTAATCTTGGAACATATCTCCTATAATCCTATACATTTTATAGAAACTTTACACGAATAGGAACTTTACGAATAAGGACTTTATATGTATTTCGTTAAAAAATATATTTTGAGGCAAATATCGCTCAAATGAGCTCTTGACCCCTACCTTTTACCCAGAAGGGCTGGTTAAAAATCTGGAAAAATTTAAAGTAATGAATATTGGTGTGAATAGGAATTGTGCGATTGGAATTTTTGGTACTGCTCAAAAAAATATCTATTGTTAGAAATATGATATTATTGTTTAAAAAGTATAGATATGTTTTGTTGTCAAAACGTAGCTTTATTATGATTAAATATCGTTACGCAAGGCGAGAAGATGTAATCGCCCACTAAATGATTTTGTTAATTAGTGCTGATAAGACTACAAGAACTACCCGCTAGTTGTCATGTGATAAGGAACATTGAATCTTTTACTGAACACCTGCGAACATCTGCCGCTAGTATTTGTGCTGTAAATGGGATGAATAAATATAGTTCTACCTATTAAATATTGTTTTTGTGTTTAATTATTAAATATTTGACACTATGAAAAATAATTCTTAAAAATCTTTTTTTATTATGCAATTTATGCCTAAATCTTTATTTCCTATCTTATTTCCCTAATGGGTTGATTTAAATTGAACAAGAAAAGGGAGTAATATACATTAATGTGTTCCGGAATAATAAAAAGTCACAAGCAAGCATAAAATAAGTACAAAAAATGTATTAATTTATTTATTTCAATGCGTTTTCACAAAAATACACAAATAAATTTTGGTCTTCACCGTGTTTCTCAGATAGGCTGATTTAAAAATTTAATAAAATTGAGAATAATTCACATTGATGTGAACCAGAATAGTATGCTCTGAATTTTTCATTATATTTGACAAAAACTATTTTCCCAGATATCCATCAATCATCTGACATGACATCTGGCTGATACTTATTAAAAGCAACAATATGTTTGGGCAGTTTAAAAAGTTTTTTGGCAGTATTATTTGGCTATAAAAAATATTTTGTCAAGTCAAATTAAATTAAGTTAGGTTAATACTGCTCGGTAAAATGTCGGTTTATTTTAAAAACTGCCACTTTATCTATTTTTAACTGACAATTTAATTTATGTTAATGCCTCATTTATTCGCAGGCCTTATTAACGACGACGAACTCTGAAACGTGTGAAAATATATACTTCGCATCAATTTTATTTAATTTTCCTTATAATATTTCTGTTACTTGGTTAAAATTTATATTTAATATAAACAATATAACATATTTGTCAAGGTACAAATCTCTTAGTTTTAAATAAATGTATTCGTCATTTTCTAAATAAATAACAATTCAACATAATGCTCATGTTTTTAATTTTAATTGTAAGCACTGGAACTAAGCGACCGTCTTGAAAGCATTTCTATTAAGCTCATATTCAGTGGAAACGGCCGGAAGCGACAAAGCGCCATTATTAATAACAACCACCATCATTAAAAAATAATTGGACTTATTTGCAAATGTGATTATTTATTAATTTTTATTTAAAATTTAATATGAGATTTCTTGGACATTTTAGAGCCACAGATTCAAATACATTGATTTAATTTGAATTGCCTCCGGGGCATAATTAACAGTTTAAATATATATATATATTTTCAAAAAGATTTTCGTCTCGTTATTAAAGGTATTGTGGTAGATTAAGAGAAAATATTTTATGGATTTTTTTATTTATTATCGCGTAATTATAATGTCCAACCTGTAAGAAAATTCATCCGCGAACAGGCGCGTACCAAGAAGCCTCAGGGGTTAGAGCCCCCAAAGGACTCAAAAAGCACGTATTTTTAATTTTTTAAGGAACACACTTTAAACTCTGCAGTTCTACAGAGCTTTTTTTTAAACATCATTTGAATTCAGAACTTTTTTTGTCATCACTTGCATTTTAGAAGTGATGACATTTTGTTTAGGCCATCACTTGCATTTTGGAAAGTAAAGTTTGTTTTTGGTCAGCACTAATTTTGTCAAAAAAACACATCACGAGATAAACATAAATAATAATGTATTTAATGAATAAATACATTTTTTAAAATCAGTATTAAGTCACATTTTTATCAGAAATTATATTTTAGTACCAATTGACTTAATATTTTATGGTCTTCCAAGTGGAATATAATTTGGAGCTGAAGCTCTAGCTAGTTTCGATATTCGTTGTTTTAAAACTGTATTAAGTCGATCAACGCATGGCGGTAAAAAATTAAATCGTCTTTTCTGAGCTATTTGTCATTTGCGACTTAATACAATTTACCTCTGATGTGCAGAAATATATTTTGACTGGAGTATCAAATGAAACATCTTAATTCTTTAAAAAAAAAAAAAAATGAACAATATTTTTATAGGATTTTCGCCAAAAATATGTGAAAAAACATTTGCCTCCCATTCTATCTCCCAGAGGGGTTGATCTAAAAAACTGAAAAAACTTTCCATAATTTACAGTTAAGGACATAAAAAAATAGGACACCGTTTTTACTTGCCCGACCTTAATATATAAGGGGCAAGTATTGTAGGTAATCGCGAAAATTTTCGATTTCGAGATTTTGACTGATGACCACGTTTCATGGCCCAGGGAATCCAAAAAACCTATTTTCGAAGTGCCGTCCGTATGTGTGTGTGTCTGTGTGTGTGTGTGTGTGTCTGTGTGTGTGTCTGTGTGTATACACGATAACTCAAGAACTGTTTAACTTAGAGAGTTCGTTCTGGTACTAAAAAATTCTCCTGTTGATTGGGAAGAACCCTATTGTTTTTTATACAAATCCGAAACCGGAAACGAAAGTTATTAAACTTTAAAATTTAAAATTTTTTTTTGAAGATTTACCTAAAACTTTTTTCAATTAAAAAAAAAAAATTTTTTTTTGTTTTTGTTTATTATTTTATTTTTAAGGGAGGGAAAGTCTAGCAGAGGTCTCTCTTCGCCCCTGGTTTGTCTAGTGGGAATCTCTCTATTCGAATTTGAATAGTAGGCGTCTATACCCAAAACGTGTATCAATTTTATTTATAAAAACTTGCAATTCGCCGCATCGACTATCCATCTTCCGCTTATAATTATGTTAGCCTTAACAAAATTATTAATGGAGGGCATACCTGTTTTGCAGTGTTGACAATATATTGACAAGTTAATGTTTGACAGATGTCATAATTAGACAACCCGATTTATTTTTATTTTTTTTATTTTTTATTTTTAATGGCCTTTGCTGCTGTGGCAATTAGCCAAACAACCCGATTTAAACAAATAAATTTTAGAAAAAAATATACACACTAGATTAAAAAGGTGTCCTATTCTTTTATGTCCTTAACTGTACATTGATGGGAATTGGAATAGATCAACAGTATTTTTTTATCAGATTAGTTTTTTAAAAAACATCGATTTTATAGTGAAAAAAAAAATATTGTGTGTTATTAAAAGAAAGCTCTTAAGACGTAGATTAAGGAACAAAAAGTAATTTTCCAAAAATGTACTAAAAAAATCACTGTCTCGAACCCTTTAACCCGAAGGAGTAAAACTAAAAATCTGAAAAAATTCTAAGTAAGGTACATTGATCTAAACCGGACACGTACGAGAGGATTTTTTTTATTAGATTTTGTTTTTGAAATATATTGCAGTTTTGTGTTTTTGATAAAATTTATTATTTTTTTTTTAATTCATAGCAAAAAATGTTATAGATTTTTTGTATTTATGGCTAAGGGAGTGTATGTCTTTGTGAAATTAAAAATATAGTAAAAAGTTTTGAACAGCTGAGAATCGAGCTCCTGTGTAGTATGTAGTTTTCAGTAGACTTCGCCTACTATTAATATTACTTTAGTTTCTTGTTTTTAAAGTATCAAAAAGTAATTAATTTAAACTTCATTGTGACGATATTTTCGCGAATTATTTAAATTTTGTTTGAAAACATAAATTGGACGTTCTTAGTACTAGTAAAATGATTATCAAAAAACTATTCATTTTGATGTGATTATTGAAAAAATATTCCTAGGCATCCAGCATTTAGTTGTTTTCTTATACTTATTAAATACCTACAAAATCCTGAAATGTGTGAAAATTCACACATCACATACATTTTTTAATTCTTGCGATATATTTTTGTTCGTTTTTCGCAATTTAAATTAGAACTTAGAACTTAATAGAATTTTAAATGAAAATATGAATTCAAACTTAATTTTACAAAAACTAATGAAACAAAACTAATTTTACATTATTTATTACTGTTTAATTGTATGTACTCTGTTCAAAATCAAGAAGTAGTTATCATGAAATGTTCACGTGATAATTTTGTCGTACTCTCGTCATTCATTGGCTTTTGAGCTATTAATTTTATGCGAGAGCCAATTGTGTAGCGACTTCAATCTTTCACGTGATTTTATTACTATTTCTGCATTTTGAATAGGGTATAGTTAATTCATTCATGTGTTGAACTCTTTGTACTTGAATTATTTATAAATTGTATATTGTACGTACGTGGCGACATATAGGAATTTATTTCCGTTTCCTTGCCCTAATAAATAAAACAGAAATAATAAGAAAAAATAAATAAAGTAAATAAAATAAAAAATAACGCAATTCATGCATGAGTCAACCCAATAATTTTAAATTGGTATGTTAAACGTTTACCCAAAGGCAAAGCAATGAATTTGTTGTTAGAAGTTGTAGTTTGAATAAGTTGTTTAAAAAAAAATGTATTTCTAAATAAATGGTGTGTACGAGTGATATTCTTGATTTGTTGATATACTAACCGAGGAGAATTCCATAACTTTGAGTACCCAAAGCGTGAGTGCTAGATTGACGATGACCATGACGAGCAGGCCAAGGATGAGGAAGTAGAGGCATCTCTTTCGCCAGCCATAGATCCCTATCTTGAAGCTATATCGTGGCTCGCTTCTGTGCTGGGGCGTCCTTCCTGATGACTCGCCCGCAGGGTTCGAACTCGAGTCATTTTTACGCATTCTGTAACAACGTACATTTGTAAGAACATATTTTCTGAAATATTGAAATATAAATATTTTTCAAATTAATATTGACCATATTTGTTAAATGAACAGGTATATGTTATAATTAATACAGTCACAACAGTGCATATACTCTCATATACAAGGCCAAATAGAAAAAATCGCGTCTTGGCGTATAGATGTTGGTGCAAAGCTCCAAATCTTGGTCGGGTAAATTGCTATACACATCTGTTAAACAGGTCTTACACTACCGCTCATAAATATATGCCCACCAGTTTATTTTTTTAGTTTATGGATTTATAGACTAGTATAATACAAATTTATTTTTATGACATTCATATTTATATACCAAGTCTATATACATATATATTGTAGAAGTGGTGGTTAGATTTTCGAAATTTACCAAAAATAATGATATATGGGTAAAACTCACTTTTCCCATTATACTGAAATTTCTCAGTCAATGCACTTCGTCGTTTTGCGTCATAATAGTCCGGGAGGCCGCGTTGTATTTTTTATGGTCATTTCATTCCGTTGTTTCAATTGATAGTTCAGCCGCCAGAATCATGGTGGAGCTGGTCGTGAGAAAATGCACATCTTGTAAAAAAGCCACTTAAATTTGCACAGTTATTATTTAAGTGATAATAATAATAATAAAAAAAGTCAGCTGCGTGCGTAGTGGAGGATATATGTCGCTTGTATAAACCTGTAATAAAAAAAATAAAAAAATGTACAGTCAATTCAATTTCAATGAAACTTATACATCGAACTTTCTATGTAAACTATTTATTATGAAAATTTCAAGTGGCTTGAAATTAATTTAGCTATAATTTCATTGTCATTGTCAAAAAATCGATTAAAACAATGAAATTATAGCTAAATTGATTTCAAGCCACTTGAAATTTTTATAATAAATAGTTAACATATTATATTAAATAAAAATAATCGTCAGCTACCGACATAACGGGGTAAAGAACGTCAATTACATCATTGATTATATTATAAAATGCTTAGGCCAAATGCCCACTCAGCAATCATAAGCCCTCAGCTGACGGTCTTACCCCCCATTGTGCAAACAGCTGATTGTTGTTTTTATTATTTTAATTATATAATAAATTCTATGTAGAAGTTTCATCGAATTTGAAATGACTTTACATCATTTTTTACCGACCGCCAACATATATAAGGGAGATATTGTGATCATGCCGATTTTGACATTTCGAGATTTCGATGGATCTCCACGAATTGAGGTCCCTACATAACGTTTTGACTATTTTTAGCATGATGTCTGTCGGTCTGTCTATCCGTCTGTCTGTCCGTCTGTCTGTCCGTCTGTCTGTCCGTCTGTCTGTCCGTCTGTCTGTCCGTCTGTCTGTCCGTCTGTCTGTCCGTCTGTCTGTCTGTCCGTCTGTCTGTCTGTCTGTCCGTCTGTGTACACGTGCAGAGCAAATTCGGCTGAAAGGATTTTTATGAAACTTCATATTTAAGCTTCTGCCATCCATGGCACGAGTTGATCAACTTTTGGTAAAAATCGGTTGACTAAAAATGGGAGTTTACTCGTGTCGATTTTAAGATTTTTATGAATATTTCACAACAGAAAAATATTTCGAAAAAATGTATTGAACAAAAGTTGCTATAAAAGCAATAATTAATAACTTTTATTTGAGACGTTTTTTGATAAAACGAAAAATTTCCATGGTCATGATAAATAACATCTCTGTTAGAAAATATTAGGCCAAGTTATTTCTACTCTGCTGCTAGAATGTATTACTTTATGAAGTACTTTATGATGGCGGTCGGTCCTGTGGTGGCCACAGCTGATTTTTTTATGACAGGTTTATACAAGCGACTGACGTATAATCCCCTACTACGCACGCAGCTGACTTTAATATTATTATTATTATAACTTAAACAATAACTGTGCAAATTTTCAAGTGGATTGAAATGACTTTTGGATTTTTTTTTACATGATGTACATTTCTCACGACCAGTCCCATCACTACCAACACAGCTGACGTTTAGATCATCAACTTACTACCCGAAAGGAATAATTTCCAGTAGGAATCAATAGGGATGAAATGACCAGGTCACTTGTAACGCTGTCTCCCGGACTATAACTTCAATAACAAACTTGTTGGCAAAAAAATAACTAAATAGATTATTTTTTTTTCATTGAATTATCGACTAATATTGCTCTTCACACTCTTATTTTATTAAAACATACCTCTTGAAGTCATATTGTAAGGGAGGTAATTTTGGTATTATTTCATAAATAAAATTTCATAAATAAATTCAGTATAATCATTCATTTAGAGTAAAATATTTAAAATGTTAAATGTTAAAATTAATCTATTTCTTAGAAAGGGCATTCAAGATAAGGGTAGACTTGTTTATTATTCTAATTTTAGACTTTGTAAATGTAACATGAAAAGGAAATATTAAACTGTAATATTGAAAGACAACTCTGTTAATAAATTAGATTAGAAGTTTTAGAATCATATGGGAAAATGTATTAATTTCTGTTTTAAAATAAATATTAGTTGGTTACTTATCTGGGGAGATTATACAATTTAATTCATGGATTATAAATGTCGACTTAATTGACCGGTGTGTGAGATGACATTTAACAGTTGGGCGATGTAAGCTTTTCAGGGTAGTCGTGTTTTAAGGGGAGTGGATTTTAAACCGTCATAACGTTAGGATGTTATTAGAAGAGTTGAGTCTAAAGAGTGAAGAAGTTAAGTCGAGTTTTAAGTAGAGTGAGATTTTATTAATCATGGGTTGGAGACAATTTGTGTATTCGGTCGGACAAGTAAAATGTAACAAGTAATTCCGTATGGAACGTTAATGTAGTGACCAGCTAAAAAGTGGAGAGACAATATTTAGAAACATGTAGTGGTTAAATTAGTGTTTGGTGTATAGTGTGCCTAGTGTGTGCGAATGTGTGTCTTATTTGGATTTAGCTGTATCGACGTACTTGTAAGTCTAGGATAATTAGAGTAAATATTTAAACTGTTTTATAAGTAAAGTAGATTAGTTAAAATGTGGAGTTTAATTGAACAACCCTGAATCCTTCCAAGAATCATAGCAACCAGCTACCGGATTAATAGGGGGGGGGGTCCAGACTTGATCCGCTCGCAAGTCTTGGAACCCATAATGTGAGGGAGACCTAAAGTTGAGGGATGTACAGAGTAAGTACAAATGAAATAAATAAATTAGCCAACCGTGACATTTTTATATTATATATCCCCACAATATTTTGTTTTTGTTCGATAATCATTTTGAAGATTTTAAAATTTTAAAAGTTCTTATTTAATATTAATACTTATTCTTATTATATAACAGTTCTTATTATATAACATATGTATTGGTATCGCTAAATTTTATTTTGTTTATATTTGCCGACATATTACGTTCTGATTTGTTTTGATACTTGTGTTCACATAACTATCTTATAGTAATTTTGTCTATCATTTATTATTTAGTTTGTTGTTTATTTAGCAGTTTTGTGTTTAGTTATATATTTTCTCATAGATATCCTATAGATTTATATTTTAGACATTGTGTGTAGTGCATAGTTTTTTAGGTTAAATTTAACTTATTTCTATTTTAGATGCCGTGTAAACATATCTAATATAACATTATAAAAAAATGTGTCATCTAAAGTGACGCAACAGCATTGATTGGCCAACTAACCTATACCACTTTCGAGAAGATTGTCCGGAAACAGGTGGCTGATGACGCCCTTATTTCTATTGTTTTAAGGTAATAGTAATGACATTACATTTTACATATGAATGAGTCATATTTTTAGTTTCCTTTTAGATTTTCCCAGAAAAACATTGAAATTTTACCTTTCCTGTGATGTCCCTTTGATTACGAGTTTTAGTGTTTGTGGTTATCAACATACCGAAAACAAAACAATTTTCAATTAAAATGCTTTCATTAATAATTGCCTACATTAAAAGTGGCAAAAGTATACGTCAAATTTCAATTGTACTACACATAGAGTCTGGTTGTTTTATTGTTCATTTTAATTTGCCCACTATTGCGATTTTAAGAACTATAAGAGCAATGAGGTTAGTTAAATTGAAAAACAATTGCCATTTTATAATGAGGATATCAATGAGAAAAGCCATTTTTTGTTTCGACAGTGTTTCTCTAAATATGTTAAGACTCAGCGCTAATATTGTGTTATTTAAATCAAATATTGTGCAAAATCCAGTTAATAATATTGTCAAAAATAGTGTGTATTGTTATCATTATTACCACGAAAGTACAATCAGAACAGGATGCATTTTGAATGCATTTATGGAAGGGACTAATACCGCTTCGTCCGAGAGTAAAGTATCATTCACAGCTCATGTTTTAATAGATAATACGTAATTCATAGTGTTAATGTTAACGCATAACAATGTTAGTTCTACACAAATCCGTATAAGCATTCGTAGCTCCAATTTAGTGGATAAGCGTAAAAAAATATTTAATGCATAATGTTAGAAGTTTGTATACCTCAAACTTCTAACATTAACATTAACATTAAAACACTGACAACTGTCAAAATGAAGAAATATATTACACTTGAAATTCGAATAAGACTTGTGGATGCAGCTTGTGACATAATTATTAGTAAAAATGTTGAAACTAATATTGAAAAATAGATGTGAAGTGAGAATTTTTACATATTTCAGGGTTTCGTAGGTATACAGTGATACATTTTAAAATAGACGAATATATTATACAGGAAATTCTAAAAAGACTTGTGGCTGCAGTTTATGTTGTACTAAATAGTAAATGTGTTGAATCTAATAAAAAATTGATGTGAAGTGTGAATTTTCACATATTTTAGTGTTTTTCAGGTATCTAGTACCCAAGTTAAAGCAGCTATATATATGGAACATTATTTTTTTTTTTTTGCGGTAATCAAGTCAAAATGAACAATATTTTGAAAATAGTGTACCGTTTGTTGTTATTCTATGTACTAAGAGATTTTCCTTAAAATACTACATAAACTTTTAAAATAAAATATGTATTTTTTCAACAATAAAAAAATTAATCTGACAAAAATTCCTTTTGAACTATTTTGGTTTCCATCAATGTACATTATTGAGATTTTTTTCAGATTTTTAGACCAACACTTCTAGGAAACAGTTTGGAAACAAAAGTTAACTTTTTTTTGTGAAATCAAAAAGTTAGGTTAGAGTGAGTAACTTCAGAAACATTATAGTTATTTTTTTTAAATAATTAACTTAATAAATATTATTTTGATTCTTTTTAGAAGTACATTAATAAAAAAATACATATATTTAATAACAAGATATTTTTATTATAAATTGTTTAGTAATTTCTATTGCGTGTAGATGGCAGCTAGATCGATTTATCTATTAAAACATGAGCTATGAATGGTACTAAAGTGTTGTGCTTAGCCACTAACATTATCCATTAGCATTATACACTATGAATTACGCGTTGTCTATTAAAACATGAGCTATGAATGAGGCTTAAGTTCCACAGGTCAAATACTTGTCGTGACATATTGTCAAATGTTAGATATGAAATGCTGTCTCTGCTGCCTAGAGTATTTCTTGTGCTTCAGCTTGTGATGGTGGCCATGAAGACGTTGGTCCAAATTTAGTTGAAACTGCCAGGACATGTCAGTAGATTACTTGCTTGTGGTTATCCTATACATTTGTATTAGATCTCCGCGGCTTCTGCGATCTGCTAGTGATGGCAGTTTCAGTTTTCTGAGGTGCTCTTCGTAGGGTAGAAGGTAGAGGTTTCTCGGGAAACGTGTTGCTCGTATATGGACGCCATCCAGAAGATGTATATCAGGCTGCAAGTAAGGCGACCAGACAACAAATGCAAATTCGAGGATAGGACGTATGTTGGATAAATAAATTGTGCGAAATAAGGAGGGGGAAGAAATTCTAAACTAAGTAGAGTTTTTTGTTTGCATGTTTGACAACTGAGACTACCTGCGGTGACCAATCTAGGATTGTTGCTACCGTTATGCCTAGTTCAATCTTAATTTCAGTTTGGTGAATCGGTTTTCCCGAGAAGTTGTAAGTGTGCCTCTGGATAGCACTTGGCATTTAGGGATAGGAACCACGTAGCACACCATTCAGTGACAGCGTCTATGTCCGCTTGTAAAAGAGATTTATTCCTGTTTCATAGTCTCATTGTAGACTTTTTTTTACATATATTATTATTTATTTATATCATTATATTCAGAATAAAATAATCTATCGAATAAGGAAAAAAAAAAAAACATATTATTTTTCAATTTAAAATAAGAAAGTTGCACAACTTATTTTCAGAACTATAGGTTGAACCAAAAAATTGCAAAACTGTTGTCTAGTTCTTAAGACAGTAATAGTGGACAAATTATAATGAACATTCTGTATACAAACTCAGAATACAATTCTTCTTATATTTTATTGTTACCACATAACAATATACTGAAAATTATGAATATATTTTGTTAAGTATAACCTATATTTAAACTAAATTCTCAAAAATTTTACTGTAATAAGAATGTTATCCTTCAAGAACGTAAGAAAAATGTTGATTAATAGTATGCGCTGTTGAGGAGTGATATCGCAAAATTCCTGGTCTTGTAATAGATGCCCTCATACCTCCATGTCATATTTCTAACAAATCCTGACTTCTTGCATATCATTTTTCAACAATATCCATTCGCCGTCATTCTCATTCGTCCAAGCATACATTACCAACCGAAATTGAATTCAATTCGCAATCAATTATTTAGGAATTAAATGTGATGAACAGTTACAAATGTAATTATTGTTGGTTCATTGTTTTTAATAGAAAAAATAAATTGCTTTTTTCGGTGGTATGGTTTAATTAAAAGGAATGTTTCGATAAATGTTTTTGCTTAAATATTTTATATTGAATTTCGGTAATTAATTGTGTCTTGGTTGATATTCATTTTTAGTGTTTTCTAAGTATAAACAAGAAATACTTATATCGTCTCTCATGTGTTTCTTAATCTGTCTCTATGGTAGAAATTCTGACCAAACGGCTAGTACTAGAAAGTAGGAATCTGGCATGCGTTTATAGTTCATTGACCAACGTATAGGAAAATTACTAAGATTTCGAAAAACCTTTAGAATAATAATAATAAAAAAAAAAAAAAAAAAAACTATGGAATTAAAATCTTTGAGACTTATACAGGCTGTTATATACGGTCTTCTTATTTCTTTTTTAATGGGCGATACTATAGATCAAAAGAAGGCGAAAGAGATATTAATTTTTTAAGTTTTTATTTTTATGGGATCAAAAGAAAACGATAAGCAGTTTTACAGTAGATGTTAGAAGTTGTCACCCTGCTGTTGTATACAAAGTCTTACTCGGCGTATCCAAGAATCAGCGTATGCTGCAAGGCTCGTGCCTTGTCGAATTTCCGCCACTGTTGCTTCCACCCGGTTGCGGAGATCCTCCAGGTCCATAATTTCTATGGTGTATACCATGCTCTTCAAATGCCCCCACTAATAAAAGTTTAATGGTGTTAAGTCTGGTGAGCGGGGAGGCCAAGGGACAGGACCGCCCCTTATTTTCAAATACATATATTGATACTAACTGCCCCACTTGGTTTCTCTCTATTTTAGACAAAATAAATGTAAATAAATATATACCTACATGAGAATACAGATTTCCCAGCAATCATTTATGATTAAAAACTTGTCGTAACCTTGGACCTACTAAACCAATTTTAATTCTTTTTTCAATTCTGATTTCTCAAAATAATGCATGAAGTTTGCCACTGATAAAATATATGTTGTCACTGATAGTTTCAAGAATATGCGTTGAGCATAAATAGAAAATATGGATTTTGAACGACCGGCTCGCACAAATATAATTATATCTCTAGAACTATTGAATAGATTTTCAAAATTCTTTCAATTCTGATTAGAGTAAAATTCGTGCACCTACTTTGTCGCTGAAGATACCTATAAGAAGATACCGCTGAAGATATTATCGCTGAAGATATTATCGCTGATAATTTCAAGAAAATGCGTCAAATATGAACGGAAGACATGGATATCGTTTTATCCGCGTGCACAAATATAGTTATAATTTTGGAACTACTGAACCCATTTTAATAAAACAAATCAAAAAACCGGAACAAATGATATAGCTACATATTAAAAAAAAACATGATTAGCATGAAAATCGGATTAGCAGTTCTCGAGTGAAAATCGCACATACGGAGAGACAGACAGATAGCAGACAGAGAGAGACTGCAATATAATTTTCACTTATTCCTTTAATACTTCATTTTCAGTTAACTATATCGTGGTCTAGACATAGACGGAGTAAGACTTAACCATCTTAGATTCGCAGACGATATTATTTTACTATAAGACAATGTAGCAGACATGGTGTACATGCTGGAAGAACTAAAAAGGGAAACTGGAAAAATTGGATTGAAGGTAAATATTTCTAAGACGCAATTGATGACGAACCTAGTATTGAGTAACTATCTATACATCGTAGCAAACAGATAGAACAGGTAGTCAGCTACAAATATCTAGGGCATGACATTAGAATTGGTCGAGACAAACAAGCCCGTGAAATGAAACCCTGCGTCGGTCTAGGGTGGGCAAGTTGAGAGATGTTTTCACTAGCAACTTGCCAAATAGCTTGAAGAAAAAAGTTTTCAACCAATGCGTACTACCTGTTCTAAAATATGGATCGGAAACTCTGACATTAACAGCTAGGTCAGCTGAAAAATTAAGAGTTGCCCAAAGATCGAAGAAGAGCAAAGAAAAGTATGTGACGTCATCGAAAGAATTGCTCGTCTTAAATGGAACTGGGCTGGACATGTGGCTAGACTTCAAGATGACAGGTGGACAAAGAAGATCCTAGATGGAGACCCAGAGATACCAACAGAAGGAGAGGAAGATCCCCAACTAGGTGGACGGATGACGTAAAGAGAGTTGCGGGGAATTGGAAATCAAAAGCACAAGATCGTTCCGAATGGAAAAAGCTTGGTGAGGTCTACGTTTAGCAGTGAACAGGAAAGGCTGATTAATGATGATGATGATATCATTTTAACTGAGTATGGTACTAACATTGACAATTAATATTTCACAAAAACAATGATTTAAGAAGAGAAATTTAGAAATAATTATTTGCTAGAAAAGTAGATGTTATCGTAAAACATAAACGTCAAGCTAGGAGTGAAAAATGTGGTAAAACACGTCCAATATGATAGTAATTTTGTGCAGACATAAGTCAATTCTAGAACTATATTTCACTTAACTAACAATAAATTCGCGAGCTTTATCACGTCTGGAGAAGGACGTACTGAAGTAATGATGTTATAAAATAGATACAGTAAAGTAACATCGTCAAAAGTTAATACCCTGATTTATTGTTTAGTAACGTGCTAGAGCGTTATGTGCTTCAGCCTGTGACCGCTATACGTTATCTCGGCTCTACGTAGCGGATCTGCGCTATTGTTACACGATACCGATCGCTCTAAACATATCACTACAAAATACATTCAATATCTATGAACACAGAATAAATGTGAGAATACTCTACTTGAAAAATGTATTACATTGCTACCAACATTAGATATTAAATATAAAATATTACGGCTCATACTCGAACTAGGACAAGAGCTTGGAAAATTTACAGGAAAAGTTCAATAAGGATTCATGGTACTTCAGTATTCTTAGCCATAAAAAAATAAATTTTAAAGGAAGCGTAACTATACTTAAAGGTATCATCCTCATTTTTATCAAACCTCAAAAACATACGATAGTGGTAAAAAGTCTTAGATTTTACGTTTAAACAAAATACTAGAGATATTTTTTTCATGTTCCGTTAGGTTGACAATGGTAGAGTCACTGAGTTGATATTTGGTGGTTTACACCATCCTGTTTTTATCTAATTTTCATATTTTTTTTTCTTTAAACTTAAACTTCTTTTCAAATTGTACATCTTAATTTATAATAAATGTTTAAACTTGATTCGAAACCTCCTTTATAATTAACGTGTGTAACCGTTTACTTTTAAAAAACCTAAGTAGTCAGCTACCCAGACTAACTACAAGATGGCTGATTCGTCGATTGATAAGTACCAAAATATATTATTTAATTCACATATCATAATGAAGAACCATGGATACAAACTCACCCCTAGTACCCAAATTCCTTAGTTAGGAATCTCACTTCAGTTTGAAATTACAATTCTGATATTTAAATTTTTGGTTTTTGTTATAAAACACCAGTGTTTACGGACACTGGCTTCCGGTTTAAATGGCTTCTTTGTCAGGCAAGAAGGCTGACGAGAATGTGGTGATGCCATATCGGAGGCTGGTAAACATTTCAATGTGTTTACATTAAGTCATAGGCCTGCTACATATTTGATACCAATATTTAAAATCTCGTACTGGTGGCCTGTTACAAAATTGCAGTTATAGTTCACTGCAATCAGTCTTCAATGATTAGGTTAGATTTGATGCTCTGTTGCAAAGTTAACTATTTAAATTTTGCTTCTTCGATAGTAGTGGCTTTCTTTGCACTTGGCATCTTTTAGGTCCAAAACTCTAGGGCGTTTTTTTTACTGTAGATATATAAACACTTACACCAGTAGCTACAGATCATGATTTTGTTAAATTTGTTTTCATATCCACTTATTTCGCTTTGTTCTGTGAGATGTCACAGTGGTAAAAGTCTGCCAACGTATACTAACTCTAGTCCTCAAGAACTTGTTGACAAATATTTGTAGGTGGTTATGGTGGTTATAAAGCTTTTCTGTAATACATCAGATTTCACAGACACATAGAAGAATAGATTTTTTTTATTTCACGTTTATGGCCTTGGTTACTAAGAGAATTAGCCAGGTTAATTTCTTAATTACATTGATTGTTCCAGAGTATTATCTAATATATCTATAAGTGTACCATCCCGTGATTTTAGAATTAGAGACATACTCTTTACTTGTAACAGGACTACTACAGAACACTGTAGAAATAGTCCACTGCATAAATTGACAACATGTATAACAGTTCCTTAGTTAAAGAGAGATCTATTGATATATTTAGCATGAGTTATGCAAACTTCCGCAAAACTATATAAAACTGGATATTGTGTTGTTAACCGAATATCAATCTAATGATAACAGAAAAATTAATAAAAACAAGCTAGCTCCAATGTAAACTGTCTGTAGTACATTCGACCTTAACCTATGTATTGTTATCGTTATGAATGAAATAATTTTTTTAACATTAAAAATGTTTGTCTGAAATGGTGCATGCATGTATAAAAATGTAATTCCTGTGGAAAACATACTTATATCTGTAAAATATTTTTTTAGTCTGATATATAATGTAGGTATAATATGAATTTATAAATCTATGTATGCATCTGTACAAATATGAAAAATATGTATGAAAATTTATGTATGTATGCCTAGGGTTGGGAATTTATTTTTGAATATTGATATATGCGCGATTCGATATATCGTAAGTATGATATCGATATTCGATATATATCGAAATAAAAATATCGATATTTTCGATATATCGTATATAATTTTTTTTATATTAAAATGTATAATTATAGTGGAAAATAATAAAACACAATTAAACTGTTTATTTTATTAATTATACTATGGTCAAAATACCGAGCATTCATTAATGAATGGTACGTGTTTGAATTTGGCGCGCTGCCGTGTTAGTAATTTCTATGTCATCATGTTTTAACCATAGCGGCACATAAAACATTTGATCATAAATGTAGATATAGGCTATTCCAAACGTTTAGGTGGAACTAGATTTTGAAATATAGTAATTTTTATCTATTAATTCGGACTTTTGGTCATTTAAGCTTTGTAAATCATACTCACATTGCAAATCCTAGATTAAATTGATTGTCATTATAAAATGTCCTTTTCATTGCATATTAATTAATTTCATTCTAAATAAAATTTATTTATTTTATTTGTCTTAAAAATACATAAAAATGTATCATATTTTTAATAAATGTGATTCGGTTCCATGGTTTCACTGTTGGAATTTTAAATTTTCACATACCAAAAGTGAAACATGAAGCCAAGCAAGGTCCCTTTTTGTGACAACCTAAAAGAACAAAATTCCCATTTAGTTCCGCCTAAACGTTTGGAATAACTTGTACAAATATTTCGTGACTATTTCTGACATTTGAGGCGCAAATAGCCTTTGTTGCTGTGCGCCAAAAATTTTAAGTAACTAACTATTTCTGACATTTGACATTTTTACGGAATTGACAGTTTTTTTACAATTTATGATTGTAATGATTACAATCAGAATATTATTTTTTATTAAATTTTTTTTATATTATTTCATTGGTAAGGGTTTGTTGGTCAGTTAATACTAAGATGTAATTTAATTTCTCTCATAATTAAATATACATATATTTAAATGTAAAAAATATACAAGAATACTGATAATTTGCGCGATATATCGCATTTCAAATATCGATATATTATTCTCAAGTATCGATATTTTCGAAATATCGATATATCATTCCCATCCCTATGTATGCCTATGGGCACCAAAAGGACAAATGTTTGTAGTGTCCATTATTATTAAATAAATTAAATTAAATATTAGTATTAGTATCTTCCAGTTTGTTAAATCTATACGTAAACCAGTGGCGAAGGGAAACCTCCGCTAGACTTGCCCTCCCAAAAAATAAAACAAAAACAAAATTTTATTATTATTTTTTTTTTTTTAAATATTTAGATAAATCTTCAAAAATACATCAAATTATGTTCTATACAAATTTTTGTCCAAGGTTTGGTTTACTTGTTACGAATTAATTATCATGACCATGGAAACGTTACATATAAATATGAAAAAATTGAGACTTGGAAAAATTTTAAATAATTTTCCAAAAAAAAAATTCAAAAATTTTCGTTTTATCAAAAAACGTCTCAAATAAAAGTTATTAGTTATTGCATTTATAGTAACTTTTGTTCAATAAATTTTTTCGAAATATTTTTCTGTTGCTAAATATTCGCAAAAATCTTAAAATCGACACGAGTGAACTCCCATTTCTATTCAAACGATCTTTATAAAAAACAATAGGCTTCTTCCCATTTAATAGGAGAATTTTTTAGTACTAAAACGAATTCTCTAAGTTGAACCGTTCTTGAGTTATCGTGTATACATACAGACACACACACAGACACACAGACACACACACACACACACACAGACACACACACATACGGACGGCACTTCGAAAATAGGTTTTTTGGATTCCCTTGACCATGAAACGTGGTCATCAGTCAAAATCTCGACATCGAAAATTTTCGCGATTACAATACTTGCCCCTTATATATTAAGGTCGGGCAAGTAAAAATAATGAAAGTTCTATATCTGAACAGGATTCGAACCCGGTACCTTAGCAACGTCGGGCACATGTGTTAAGTCGGTCGGCAAGAACAGATTTAACAATCGAGTTAAAAATAAATATATTCGTCTTTTTATATATTATAGTCCTAAGCCAGAGGTTACAGAGGGAGACTTGCCTTGCTTATTCTAGTATTTATGATAGGTTCTGGTCTCCTCTTTTCGCTTAACCCTTTGTGTCCTAGTGTTATTTCATACTAATTCGTTCAACCAGCAACAGATTAATGTTCGTGAACTGTTTTCTAGTAGTTCTACACGAGACATAGGTCTATGCCTTAGTGAAAAAAAAAAAAAAAAATGTTTTATTTCACTCTAGAAAGATTTATGCATCTTGATATAGAATAAATAAATAATAAGAATTTTTATTATGTTTTATTTTGACATTGTTATTAGCTGGTATCCCCATATCGAGGACACGTCCTGAAGTCTAAAGTCAAAGTCTGAAAAATATACGACATGCATATTCACATTTCAGAATTGTGGGTTAGTGTAATTCTATAATTGTTTTTTTCTTAAATGCAAGGAAATTAATTTCAGCGTCAAAGGGTTAATTTGTTGTTTAAGTAGCAAAACATTTCTGTTGGTATGATCTAGAGCAGTGTTTCTCAACCTTTTCTGGTCTGGGACCCCCCGAAATTATGTAAATAATGTCTGCGACCCCCCTATATTATGGTATCAAGATAATGAGATCAGAGTTTTTTCGAAAAGGCGACGTGTGAGCAAGTTGGGGCAAATTTTAAACTAAAATTTATCCAGAAAATTTTCCGGAAAAAAACGGAAGCAGTGGATATCAAGGACAATTTCGAATTTTTAAAGGGGAACGTGTCATATTGGATATCTCTATCAACTTTTACTTAAACATTTTTTTAATTTCTTTTACGGTTGACAAAAAACTGTGATATTTTTAAATGACGATTATATTCCCTATAACGACTTGAAAGTAAAGTATTTTTATTTACAAGTGTTCAAAGTACCTACCATTTTAATTTAAACACATTCGCATCCTTACTCTTGAGTTATCTGTAGCTCGGAGAGCAATTAAATATATATATATATATAATAAAAAATATTGCACTTTCAAGTCGTACCTACTTCAAAGTACAACTTGAAAATACTAGAAGTATCTTCATCGCGAACCATTGTCAGAGCAACCCATCAATCAACACATACAATTGATATGATCTTGATACATTCTACTTAGTCTGTTTCTTTGGTTAAAAGGGAACTAGATTTTCAAATCTAGCATTTTTTATCGATTGAATGAAGATTTTGATCATTTTGTTTAGTAAAAGCCCATTTACTCACTATAAAGTTAGCTAGTGACCAGAGTCGTAATAATGTGTTTGGCGCCCTTGGCAAATAAATTAAATTATCTTAAAATAGCGCCCTTTTATGACCTAAAAAAAGTCTTCGCTTTTGCACTACAAATGATGATCAAATACAAATAAAAACACAAGCCCATGGCGCCCCTCTTTAGGCCTCGCGGCCCTGGCACTCGCCCCTATGCCAGGCCGTTACTACGGATTTGCTAGTGACAACTTAAACGTTTGAAATAGCCTGTAGTTTAAATTAGTTGTCAAGATAAGTATATTATGCATAAAAATAAATAGAATATTGCTGTTTCTTACTTATGTTATGAAAAGTATATGTTTATGAATATATATAAGATACTCATATTTATAAATATGAATAAAATTTATATCTTTCAAGATTGACTGCATTTTTATTATATTTTCATGTTTCGATCTTATATGACTCCGCGGCTCCCCCACGAAGCCTTCACGGCCCCCCGGTTGAGAAACGCTGATCTAGAGATCATCAGAGTAATCTAAGCTGTAGTGACTGATTACTGTTGGCTTTCATCTGCATCTTCATATTACAACAATTTCTTCCAATTGATGGTAGTACTTTGAAGATCTATAAAAGTGAAAAATATGATCGCTTCTATGAAAAGTTATTTATTATCATTCAAAAACATTAATTTGGGTACTATTAGGTTTCAGCTGCTTAAAGCTCTATAGAATGCCCTAATAAAATAAAGTTAAGTGAAAACCGCTATATTTTTTTAACATCAAAAATTTATGTAGTGCGAAAAGTTAACACCCTCTTAGCTTTAAACAATGATACGAAGATTTCCGTCTAACAAGTTTAAATTAAAAGAAGCATCTAAATTTTATGAAGTAATCTTCAGGTAATTTCCTACGTGGTCGTAAAAGGGTTAATATATGTTGGCTATTATATTTTATCGCGTAATTTATTAACACTTATTAAGTGCCAGTGTTGAGAGGGTAAGAACTCTGTCGACAACTACAACAACCTCTTAGATGATATAATGCAGTCTTAGCTACAGAACAGCTCTACTTTTTTTTTATTTTTAGATTAAATACTGAAAAGAAGTATATTTTTGGCACTGTCAGTCAGTTTTTGTTCTCACTCACATAAATATTTCATCTTGCTCTGTGAAGTGTTCTTTCCAATACTCAGTAAATCACTGTTTCTTAACAGCTGGTTTACGGACCGGCATCTATCCGATGTCGGGTCACATTAATGTGCATTACTCATTTTTTTGCAGATTTATAACTAACGCCGCGCCCCGGGCTATTGGATGTGGGACGAGAGTTTTTATCATTTGAAAAATTTAAATCATTATTTTTCGTTTCTTAATAATACGTTTTAAAAGCTTTCTTTTGATGCCATAGAATAAATAAAAAAATGTTTATTTCAAGGACAAAGAATTATTCTTCAAAAATAAAAATTTGTTGGTTTATCCACTCATTAAGAGGTTTCATTTGAACATAATTAAAAATCAAATTAAAAAAATATATATAATTATTTTTTTTTTTGTTAAATACATACTTATTTGCATACATTTTTCCCACGATATGTTTTTTCTTACTCTCAATAATTTTATTATATGTGGGTCAAAGAGCTGTACAAGCATGCCAAATTTCAACTTTCTAGGTGCAGCCAGATAAACTGCGCATAATTATTGAACAATCAGTAGAGTGGCAGGCCCCACTCTATCTGGTGTTCATAGATTTTCAGCAAGCATTCGACAGGGTCAGTCAAGAGACACTCTGGAATATCTTAGGTTATGTTAGGGTCCCTACTAAAATAATTAACATCATAAAAGAACTATACCGTGAAGCAGGTTCGCAAGTTGTGCATAATGGGATGAGAAGTAGAAGTATTGCCGTCAAAAGCGCAGTTAAACAAAGCTGCCTACTATCTCCTCTACTATTTAACATCGTGTTGGAGTGGGTTCTTCGTAATGCTCTCACAGAACACAGAGGCATACAGTGGGACTTCCAAAACCGTTTGGGAGATTTGAGCTATGCAGACGATATCTGCCCTCTGTCACATAATTATGAAGATATGCAAAACTTGAAAGTATAAGTACTTTGGCAAATATAGTTGGCTTATGCATAAAGAAAGCGAAAACCAAAGTAATGCGTATTGTTACCAATAACATGAACAGATTTTCCATTAACGGCGAAGACTTAGAAGATGTGGAAGGATTCTGCTACCTCGGTAGTGCAATAACGAGAGATAGAGGAACTACAAAGGACGTAAACAACAGAATACATAAAGCTCAACAAGCATTCGGATTGTTGAAAGAAGTCTGGAAATCCAAAAAGATCTCTCGTAACACTAAGGTACGCATATTTAAAACCAATGTAAAATCAGTTCTGATGTCTGTATGTATGATAAGTTTTTATTAACAGATGTCTGCGAAGAATTTCAACCGGGAAGACAGACAGACACATGCGTGGCGTTATAAGGAATTTTTGGTCATGTATACAAAAATCTAAAAGTTGGCAAGAAATATGGAAACAGGTTTCGTAAAAATAATACCCAAAATCTAACACTGGCACTGGAAAAGATGAAATAAAATAACATTTTAAAATTAAAACATTATTTATCTAGAGCAAGACCAATATTTTAAACTCATAGGTGTAGATTTACACAATGCATGTTTTTCACCTGGCCAATAATATGTTGCTTTGTCACATGTTGATAACAAAAATTCCCAATTAATTTTACTCCTACCCAGTATGAAAACTATACTATACTCTATCTCCGAAAGACTGATAGTAATATAATTTATTATTTGTAAAAAGTTATTGTATTATCACACAGAAGCGGTAAACCAAAAGCGACAAAATATGAATAGTTCGAAACGAAATATTATTAAAAACAACCGAGTGTGCCGCACATAGTATATGGGAATACGAACTAGGGTTAAACACAATAGGCAATAAAAATTTGACCATAAAATTTTGAGGAAAAGTATGGTCACAGGGGTGTGTTTAATGATATGATAAATATGGTCACAGGTGTGCGGTTAATAAAATGATAAATAGTAATATAGAGATACACAAAACCAATTTAAACGTGTTTAAAATGTGCACGCCACTGGTAACTGAAAAAATGATTTATTACTATCAGGCTTTCAGAGATAGAGTATAATATAGTATATCAATAAGTAATGTTATAACACTAATACGCCAAAAAAATTAAGTTAAAGACAATATTATTTTGTAAGACGTTTTTTTGTTAGTTTTATTAGTTTAATAAAAGATGTAACAGGCCCCGGGCAAGTACTGGGTATGTCTGCTTTTCTTTCCGGTGGCGAAGCACCCGATAACTGCTAGTCAATAATATTTTAAACGCTGATCCGGTTAATTTTTTATGAAACTGCGTTGTGAAAAATTTGCGAACTATTATCTGAAATTTTAAATAAATCTGTATAATTAAGAAAACATTCGCGTAAATTGTAGAGCTAATATAACCAGATTGTATAAAAGCATTGAGCAGTAACACATTCACACGCACCGAACCAGATCGGATGATTTACTGTACTTCCTTCCGTTCCCGGCTGAGGTTGAGTTGTTATCGGCGAGTCCAGTCGTCAGTATCGCCTCAGCTCTCTCTCCATCCCCAGTCTGAGAACTGGGAGTTAAGAGTCTGGCAATACAATTTGTAGTAAATAAACGACCAACTGGTGGTCGGCATTAGAGAGGTAATTTGGCCGATGGGGAGGGCGGAAGTCTCTCGGCTTTGTGATCGGCAGATTTCCCAAGAGAAGTAAGGTTAGCCAATGGTCACTTGTCTCCAGTGAGAAAAACTCATTCAATTGTGCCATAGATAAATATATGGGATACAATCACAACTTTATCCAAGGGTAGCACATGGATTTTTTAAATCTGAGCACACAGAAAAATCAGAGAACTTTTAATCCACTACGTTCATTATAATTTAAACAGAACATAGTTAATTAAAAGGATTTTTATGAAACTTCATATTTAAGCTTTTGACATCAATGGCACGAACTGTTAAACTTTTTGTAGATAGAAGCAATCATGGTACACAGTGGTCAGATGGTAAAAGTCCAAAATTTTTGTCAAAAGTTAAAAAATTGGAAGTCAAGATTTAAAATAATAAAATTCACTGTGTACGTGTAATGTATGTCAGGTGACTGTGATAAAAATTCTTATTGCAATCTACTGGTGAGTTTTTAATTCTATTATCAATATATTTACAAAACTACTATCACATCTACATAAACTTTGATTATATTGTTAAAATCCTGTTATACCATTTCTTATATTAATATAAAATTGTAATTCTATGTATATAATTATTTTAGGCTGAAGATGCGTTAACTAATAAAACGCGAAACGTACCATGATACTTGTTTTTTAATTTTCCTAACTAATACTGACGATTAAAGAAGAACATTTTATATCTGTATATTACTCGTCAAGAATTTACATCTATATATATATATATATATATATTCATATGATTCCCTTTATTTCTTATGGCGAAATTCGACTAGCCACTCGACGAAATAACAATTCTATGCTTTTTCAGAACAAATTAACGTCGAGTGGCAAGGTATTAATGTATAATCAAAAACAGCTATACCATTGATGTCCAGCATATAGCCCACGGGCCGTTTCCGGTCCGATACTTATTTTTAGGATTTCCTAGGTATAATCAAGAAACGTTTCTGTTTTGTTAATATACGCAGAATCATGCAAATTTTAATAATTGATTCCTGCTTATATTGATTTTTATTCGATATCAGTTTGCCAACGTTGTTGGCAAGGGGTCTGCTAGTTGAATATATATTTGTTGATATAACTCTCAATAAATTTCCTATATGGGCCAAAAAGTTGTTCACAAATGAAATATTACAATTTTCTAGGTTATTTGGCCACAGTTTCTACCGAATAGTAGACAGACAGATACATGAGTGATGTTATAAGGGCTTTTTTGGTTATACCTACCAAATCCTAAAAATGAGTCTTCCATATTAGGATTTATTAAAAGTTCTAGAATTTTGGTTGGATTAAATATTACAAAAAAATACTGTTATGTATCGTAGTCAACTATTCAAATTGGATGTTTTAATTAACGTTTTCATGATCTTCACATTTAATATACTATCAAAACTAGGGACATTAACTCTCTACTAAAAGTTATATGACGATCCAAACCTTTATAATGAATAATAAAATCATATTAATATAGTAACTATAGTAATAAAATTAAAATCTTATCTGTATATGTAATACTTCAAAATGATGGCGTTTGTAACGAAAGACATGCAATAAAACTTCCCCCGGTGTATAATTCTTATCAACCTCTAAAACGGTATCTTATAAAATTTAATTTATGTCAAGACTTACAAGGAGTGCTATTCATTCATCTAGGATTGTGAGTACAACGTTAAAATAAAAAATCAGCTGTGGCCATCACAGGACCGACCGCCATCACAAAGTACTTGTTTAATTTATGCTGCTTCATCAAAAAATGTCTCAAATAAAAGTTGTTAGTTATTGCTTTTATAACAAATTTTGTTAAATAATTTTTTTCGAAATATTTCTCCGTTGTGAAATATTCGCCAAAATCTTAAAACCGACACGAGTAAACTCCCATTTCTAGTCAACCGATTTTTACCAAAAGTTGATCAACTCGTACCATTGATGTCAAAAGCTTAAATATGAATCCTTTTAGCCGAATTTGCTCTGCACGTGTACACAGACCGACAAACAGACAGACAAATAGACAGACAAACAGACAGACAGACCGACAGACATCATGCTAAAAATAGTCAAAACGTTATGTAGGGACCTCAATTCGTGGAGATCCATCGAATTCTCGAAATGTCAAAATCGGTATGATCACAATACCTCCCTTATATATGTTTGCAGTCGGTAAAAAAGCACCACATTATAAATTGATCAACTCGTGCCATTGATGTCAAAAGCTTAAATATGAAGTTTCATAAAAATCCTTTTAGCCGAATTTTCTCTGCACGTGTACACAGACCGATAGACAGACAGACAGACAGACATACAGACCGACAGACATCATGCTAAAAATAGTCAAATCGTTATGTAGGGACCTCAATTCGTGGAGCTCCATCGAAATCTCGAAATGTCAAAATCGGTATGATCACAATACTTCTTATATATAAATATGTTGGCGGTCGGTAAATAGACGATTTATTTTGACTAGATTTTTTTCAAAATTGTACCAAAAAAAAATATAGTGCTGCGTATGTAACCCAAAGGGGTTAAACTAAAAATCTGCAAAAGTTCTTACTAATGTACATTGATCTAAACCAGAAACGTACAAAAGAAATTTTTGATTATATTGCCTTTTAGGAAAATATTGCATTTTTGTGTTGACAAACTTAATTATTTTTTAAATTTGTGGCTTAATAATGTTATAGATTTTTTATATTTATGACAAGTGTAAGACATACACTACCTTATAAATACTTTATAAATGAAAATAACAAAAAAAAATAATATAAAATTTTAACAGCTGAGAAACGAGTTTAGACGTGGGCTAAACTATGTTATTTAATGCAAGTGGCGTATCATTCATGTGTGTAAGCCCCACCTACTATTATACCTCATGATTCGACCTATTATTTGAATGATTTAAGTTTTTTGTTTTTAAGGTATAAGAGGAATTATTGTTTTATATTAGTGAAATACTTATAAATCAAAGAACACATTCTTAGTACAAAGAAATACGTTTTTGAAATTGAAAAAAAATGACGGCATTTATCAATATATTATATCAATAACAATATTTTTTTATTTTTTAGCATATTTTTTAGTTAGCATTGTAATTTTTTTTTTAAACCTCGTCTGGTCAAGTTCACATGTAAATATTCTGAACATTTTTTGACTTTTTGGTCAAGTTCTTCCTATTTTACGGTACTAAAATTATCGAATAATGTTTATAAAAAAAAAAATTGTCCTAGACATCCAGAATTCTGTTGGATTCTCACACTTATTAAACACCTACAAAACTGTATAAGTATCCATAAGAAATTTTTAATTTATGTTAGAACAAACTAAAATCTCATTTGCAGATTTGCAGACAGAAGTATGTGTCCCCAGATCTCCGTCACTGACAATATTTCCCCTGTTATAATCCCAAGAGAGCAGACTGAGGTTAAAGTTTTTGAGTTTTGTCGGCAGTAGCAACGAGTCAATTGTTTTAGAGATGTTGGCATAGAGAAAAATGTTTCATAGAAATGTTGCTCCCCGCTTTCAAATAACAAAACTTTATATAGCAAACCAGCAGCCAGGGATGCACTTGTATCTCAAACAAAAGTTATCAAAGCATGTTCTGTATTTGAAAATGATGTTATAGCATCCTGATGTTAAAGCACGCTAGGTAATGTTACTGTAATTCAGAAAGTAGAGAGGCACTTAAGTACAACCATCTTGTGACAAGAATATAAATTATCTTTTACAAAAAGCACTATTTGTCTTTTCAAACAGATCAACATTTTAAATAATAAATCTAGTTATCTTTATGTAACTTACGTGTAATATTGAGAACTTGCACATATATATGTGTATTTCTTGATGAGTGATATTTTAATAAAAAAAATTATTCTTCTCTAATCGTCAGTTTTGGAGTCAGGTAATAAATAAAATGTGGTTTTCAGGAACGTTTCGCGTATTTATTTAAGTTTACGCATCTTCAGCCAGTGTAGTCATAGTAGTCATGAGATTGTGACTGTTTTCACTAAAGTATGACAATGATATGATCGTTGTGACAATGATACGATCGTTGATCAATATCTTTGTCATACGTGAAAACAGTCACTGTTACATTTTAAATTCAGTTTTATTTACTTTTTAACTTCTGACCGTCGTTCACGACCATATTTTAAAAGTATGACCATCTCATGACTACTATGACTACACTGGCTGAAGATGCGTAAACTTAAATAAATACGCGAATCGTTCCAGAAAACCACATTTTATCTATTACCTGACTCCAAAACTGACTATTATATATATATATGAAGTGTAGGAAATATAAAATATATATAAAGTATGTGACGTCATCGAAAGAATTGCTCGTCTTAAATGGAACTGGACTCCACATGTGGCTAGATTTCAAGATGACAGGTGGACAAAGAAGATCCTAGACTGGAGACCCAGAGATACCAACAGAAGCAGAGAAAGTCCCCCAACTAGGGGGTCTTACCCCGACGTAAAGAGAGTTGCGGAGAATTAGAAATCAAAAGCACAAGATCGTTCTGTCTGTCTGTCTGTCTGTCCGTCCGTATCTGCGCTTTTTACTCGAGAACTGCTGATCCGATTTACATGAGTTTTTTTATCTGTAGCTTCATCATCTGGTCAGATCTTAAGCTACGTTTCATTAAAATCGGTTCAGTAGCTCAGAGTTATAACTATATTTGTGCGAGGGGGTAAAACGAAAATCATGTCTTTCGTCCATATCTAACGCATTTACTTGAAATTATCAACGACAACATAGGTTTCGTCAGTGGCAAAGTGTGTACACGATTTATACACTAATCAGAATTGAAGGAATTTTGATAATCTACTCAGTAGTTCCAAAGATATAATAATATTTGTGTCACCGGGACGTACAAAATTAATAATTTAGGTTTATATTTAACACATTAATAGAGAACTGCTGCACAAGCGTTATTCAAAAAATTTTATTTTTAGAAAATCAATATCTTTGTATAGGATTTTCGCCAAAAATGTGTCTTTCACAAATGTATCAAAACTGTTGTCCCCCACCTTATTTCTCAGAGGAGTTGATCTAAAAATCTGAAAAATTCTCAGTAATGTACCTTGATGGATACCGAAATAATTCAACTAGAATTTTTGATCAGATTTTCTTTTCGAAAAATAACGATTTCTTTGTTTGGTTGAAAAAAAAATTATTTACCTACTCGACCTTAATATATAGGGCAAGTATTGTAATCGCGAAAATTTTCGATGTCGAGATTTTTACTGATGACCACGTTTCATGGTCAGAGGCAGTGTTGCCACCTGTCCGGATTTTGTGCTACGTGTCCGGATATCAGGCCGAAGCCCAAAAATGTCCGAGAATTTAGAAAATTTAGCAAAACGTCAATAATTTTTTAAAATATATTATAAATTTTTTAACTTTATTTCCTTTTTTCAATCTTTTGCGTTGGTGGTAATGAGATGGCAGTTAGGGCAGTAGTTCCCAAACTTTTCGGTTCCCGGCGCCCTTAATGTATCAGAATGTTTCTGCGGTGCCCCAAGTCAAAACATTGGTCTAACTAACGCAATTGGAGGAATATTTCCACGGCGAACAGTTTGGAAATTGCTAATATATATAAGAAGTAAGTATTAGTTTATATAGATAGTTAAAAAAAGGAGGCAGGCTAACATTTCATCGGCTCTGAGCCTTTGTGTGGACTGTTTTTTTTTTTTTACTTTTTTGCCGGTTATGTCAATATTTTAGATCTTAACACAAAAGTGACCATATATTTGTGTTATAAGGCTAAAAATATATAAGTATACCAATTTACCAACAAAATTTAAAAAAAAATACTACTAAAATTTTGGTCAAAAATATTTTGACTCCAATTTTAGCCAAAATATTGTTTTAAGCTAATTTTGGGGTGAGGCTTATGAAAAATATATTTAAAAAATTCATTCATTCCTGGTTTTTGAGTTAGAGCCGATTTGGGTCAGTTTTTCGCCAATAATTCCAAAATTTTTTGCCCAAACTTCAAAATTGATATCCCTACATAATGTTTTGACTATTTTTAGCATGATGTCTGTCTGTCCGTCCGTCCGTCTGTCTGTCCGTCTCTCCGTCTGTCTGTTCGTCTGTCCGTCTGTCTGTGTACACGTGCAGAGCAAATTCGGCTGAAAGGATTTTTATGAAATTTCATATTTAAGCTTCTGCCATCAATGGCATCAACTTTTGGTAAAAATCGGTTGACTAAAAATGGGAGTTTACTCGTGTCGATTTTAAGATTTTTGTGAATATTTTACAACAGAAAAATATTTAGAAAAAATTTATTGAACAAAAGTTGCTATAAAAGCAATAATTAATAACTTTCATTTGAGACGTTTTTTGATACAACGAAAAGTCTCAATTTTTTCATACTTATAGGTAACGTTTCCATGGTCATGATAAATAATATCTCTGTTAGAAAATATTATGCCAAGTTATTTCTACTCTGCTGTTAGAATGTATTTTATATAATTACTTTATGATGGCGGTCGGTCCTGTGATGGCCACAGCTAATTTTTTTATGAAGATCCGAAACCGGAAACGGATTTTTTTTAATTTTAAAATTTAATATTTTAAAATATAAAAAAATTCGTAACTTATAAACCAAGCCATGGACAAAAATTTGTGTAGAACATAGATTTGATGTATTTTTAAAGGTTTACCTAAATCTTTTTTATTTTATTTATTTTTTTTTTATTTGTTTTTATTATTTTTTTTTATGGGAGGGCAAGTCTAGCGGAGGTCTCCCTTCGATACTGGTTTAATAAATTATTGTGTGGTATCAAACGGAAGCTCTTAAGATGTAGATTAAGAAAAGAAAAATGTTTTTTTTAAATTTTTCTATTTTAACAGGTTTTTTACCAAAATGTGTTACAAAGACAATATCAATCAGAAAAAATCGCTGGGATGTTTAAATTCAAAATGTATTCTAACGAAATTTTCACGAATTATTTAAATTTAGTTTAAAAAATTAAATGAAAGCTATGAGTACTCAGATTAACGAATATAAGTTATTATTAAAAAGCTGATGATTTTGAATTGATTATAAGAATATATATATATATATATATATTGTTCTTGACATCCAGCTATGGGCTTCCTACACTTATTAAATACCTACAAAACCGTGAAATGTGTGAAAATTCACACAATATAAATTTTTCTATTATGTGTATTATTGTTAGCTAAGTAATGCGCAGCAATTATATTATTGATATATAAACTTATAAACTTTATTAAAGAAACCATATAGAAATTACATGTCATAAATCATATATTTTTAACTGTCATCGCATGATCATATCCTTAGTAACACCATATAACTGGATGATTTCTAACACCCCCACTTTATGTGGTGTTAATTTTATAATTGATAAGTCCCATTTTTCTTGAACATTCGCAATGTTTGTCTCTAAATAACGGTTTTGTTAAAGAATCAGCCACCATGTCAGTTGTAGAAACGTGATCAACAATTATTTCTCCCAAGTCTATATGCTGTCTTATGAAATGATGTCTAACATCAATATGTTTGGTCCTAGCTTTATAGCTAGTACATTTAGCAAGATCAATAGCGCTCCTATTATCGCAGTATATTCTGAGCTGTTTTTCGGCATTGGGTATTAACTCTTGATGAAGTCCTTTTAACCAGATAGCTTCTTGTGTTGCATGGCTTAAAGCCATATATTCTGCTTCCGTTGTGGAAGTTGCAACAGTAGGCTGTTTCTTGGAATTCCATGTAATTGCCCCATTGCCTAAAAGGAAAACATACCCTGTTGTAGAGCGTCTATCATCTTGGTCACTTGCCCAGTCAGAATCGCTATATCCAGAAATACCCGAATCTGTTTTACTGTACTGAAGTTTCCAGTCTTTAGTTCCCTTAAGATACCTTAAGACCCTTTTAACGGCATTCCAGTGTACTTGCGCTGGATTGGTATTGTACCGGCTCAGTGCCCCCACTGCAAACGATATATCAGGTCGAGTACCTTGGGCAGCATATAATATCATGCCTATAGCTTCTTGATATGGACAATTCTTCATACTTTGCATGTCTTCTTGCGTACTTGGCTGAAATTCTTTTGATAAAATTTGGTTTGGATCTAGAGGAGTGACTACAGTATTACAGTTGGATATATTAAAACGTGCCAATATATTGTCAATATATTTTTCTTGATCTAGAGTGATTATTCCTTTCTTTTTATCACGTAATATTCTCATTCCTAAACAAAAATGAGCAGATCCAAGATCCTTCATTTTGAATTTATTCATTAATTCATTTTTTATAAATTTCGTATTTTCTTTATTATTAGAAAATATTAGAAGATCGTCAACATACACAGCAATCATTATATCATTATTTTTAAATTTGTAATATATACAAGGATCATACTGTGATTGTTTTAGCTGTATGGCTCTCAATGCTTTATCTAATTGCATGTACCAGGCTCTGCTAGATTGTTTGAGACCATATATACATTTTTTAAGTAAACATACCTTATTTGATTTATTATAATTTTCAGGCAGTTCCATGTAAACTTCTTCCTTCAATTTTGGATGTAAAAATGCTGAAACAACATCCATTTGATCGATATCCAAATCATGTTTGGCTGCTAGGGCTAATAAAAATCTTATCGAACTATATCTAATGACTGGAGAAAACGTTTCTTGATAATCGATGCCATATTTTTGACTACATCCTTTGGCTACTAATCGAGCTTTGTAGCGTTCAATTTCTCCGTTTACATCATATTTTATTTTAAAAACCCATTTACATTTTATGGATGTTCTTCCTTCTGGTAAATCAGCCAGTATCCATGTACGATTATCGAGATGTGCTTTTATTTCTTCTTCCATAGCTACTTGCCATTTGTCTGCATCAGTCCGTTTCAGCGCTTCTTCCACTGTTTGTGGATCACCATTCTCACAAATCATTGTATTATACACAACAAAGTCAGAGTTGAAATAACGACTATTTGGTTTACGTGCTCGTTCACCTCTTCTTATTTCTACTGTACTGTCGTTTTCATTATCAGTATCTTTATTTGACATCTCTATCGGGGTTTCCATGTCTTTATCTTCAGTATTATCCCCCACTTCAACAGTAGTATCTGAAATTTCTATTAGCTGTTGACTATTATCTGAAGATTGAGTTCTTTCTAGAGTATGTGCAGAAAGATTATTAGGTGTAATAAAAATTATATCACGAACCTTTTTTAATTTTTTTGTTATTGGATGCACACAACGATAACCCTTGGTATTCTCACAATAACCAACAAAGATTAGTTCTTCTGACTTAGCATCCCATTTTTTTCTTTTTTCTTTCGGAACGTGTGCCATAACTTTGCAACCAAAAATTGCCAAGTGGCTTAAATCTGGTTTATTTCCTGTCCATGCTTCTTCGGGAGTCATTTTCAATAAAGCTTTTGTCGGAGATACATTTTTTAAATTATTTGCCGTATTGACTGCTTCAGCCCAAAAAACAGTATCTAGACCTGCATCTAATAACATACTTCTTGCATGTTCTACTAGGGTTCTATTTAACCTTTCGGCTACGCCATTTTGCTCCGGAGAGTAAGGGACGGTAGTTTGATGTCGAATGCCTTCTTTCTTGAGAAATGTAAGAACTTTATGGTTCACATATTCAGTTCCATTGTCGGTTCTCAATGATTTTATTTGATATCCTGTTTGGTTTTCTACTAAAGCTTTATATTCTAAAAATGTTTCATAAAACTGATTTTTTTACTTTAAAAAATAAACATGCGATTTTCTTGTGAAATCGTCCGTAAATGTCAAAAAATATCTTGCATTTCCAATCGATTTTATACTCATTGGACCGCAGATATCGGAATGTACAAGTTCTAGAAAATTTTTTGCTCTTTTGGCACCTGTCTTTTTAAAGGGTGTCCTTTTCTGTTTACCTTGTATAAATACCGTACATGGTTGGTTAGAAGAATCAACAATTTTAATACCTGTAGCTAAACCATTTTGAAGTAATCTCATAGAATATCTGTTGAGATGACCTAAGCGTCTATGCCAGATATCATGCGTGTTCGATAATTTTACTGGAAACGCTTGCAATATTTCTTCTTTGTCAGTATTTAGACGATACATACCATCAATATTCGATGCTGTTCCAATAACACGGTTGGAGTTAACATTTATAGTACCATCTAATATCTTACAACCATTTGAATTAAATATAACCGTTTTTCCTTTTTGTGTTATTTTACTAACTGATAACAAATTTAAAGTTAAATCTGGTACAAGTGCAACATCTTCCGCAATAACATCTTTATTGTTATCTAAAGAAATGATAATGTTACCTTTTCCTGCACAATCTAGCTTTATTCCATTGGCTATACCTACGTTATGACTTCGTTCCATTTTAAAATTATTTATCCAGTCTCGGCGAAATGTCATATGTGACGTTATCATCAGTTATCATCACTGTTTGATGAAGATTGTTTGGATTGAGCTACCATATTAACTAAAAAAGAACTGTTAGCTTTCTTCGTATTCTGTTTATCTTTCTTACTTGGCAAGGAGCAATTGACAGATGTATGTCCAAATTTATTACAATTAAAACATCTGGGCAAATTGTGGGCTTTCTTGAATTTATTTTTTTGATACTGTTTACCTGAAAACACTGAATCAGTCTGGAATCGCGTTGACATATCTTTGACATTTTCTTGTAATAGAAGATTCTTCACAAATTTTGTGAAGGTACTTTGCGTTGAACCTTGTATTCTCAATATTAAAGGTTTAAATTCATCTGGTAATCCAGCTAAAATAATTCCTCCTATGGCAGTGTCTTCTATTGGTTTTCCAACGTTTTCGAGCTGTTCCGAAATAGAAAGTACGTAGTCAACATAATTTTGCATACTTGGATGATCTTCAAATTTTATTCCAAGCAATTTTCTGTATAATCCAACCAGTCTGACCGTGCCAGTATCTTCATAAGCTTTGCTTAAATTTATCCATGCCTCTCTTGCTGTCGTTGCTTTTCGAGTTTCCTTGTCTGGACCAGATTTTAATGACATATTTATTTTGGCTAAGGTTCTTTTATCTAGATTTTCATCTATGACCTCGCCTTCGGATGGTTCTATACAGCACCATAATCCTGCATCTACCAAGAAATTCTTCATCCAAAACTTCCAATCGTTGTAATTGGTACCATCTAGATGTTTCGATTCGGGCAGGCCACCAACAGCATGCGTTGTAACAACCATAGGTTTTGCAGGGGTTGGATGCAATTTTTTATCTTGGACTTCTATCATAAGTCTTTCAATTTTTTCCTTCATTGACTGAAGTTCCAAATCTCGGTCAATATTTGCTTCCATATTTTTTTCAAGTATCAGTTCAAAATTTTTTAAAATATTTTGAAAATCTTTTTAGTGAATAAGGCCCATAACCTGTTAGCTAAGTAATGCGCAGCAATTATATTATTGATATATAAACTTATAAACTTTATTAAAGAAACCATATAGAAATTACATGTCATAAATCATATATTTTTAACTGTCATCGCATGATCATATCCTTAGTAACACCATATAACTGGATGATTTCTAACAATTATCATAATAATGAAAATGGACAGAAGTCAGTCCTTCGACTGTAGACTGGAAAAGTGCGGTGGCAGCTGGGAATAATAAACAAGGAGCGCGCGTGATTTTTTATGGTTGGAATACTGTGTACTCTGTCTTTTGACTGAGCAGCATATGTATTGAAAAACGTATTGATATATTGGTGGTATATTTTGTTTTGTTATTGAATAATGCAGATGATTTTAAAGTCTTGGTTAAAGGAGCGTACGTGTATCTTGAGATATAGAACTACAGATGACAAATAAAATATTTTAAAAAATATTTAAAATATTCAAAATTATAAATACAATTCTTAATTACGAATTCTTAATACGAACTGTATTAAGAACGTTTTTCTTGAATAAGAACAATATTCTCTTTTGTCAGACCGGGGAAGTGTACAAAAATACAAATTTAATGTCAGAATCACACTAGACGCACGGCCAACTTTCCTTACAATAATGCAAAAAATTATTGGATGGCACTAACGTCGGAGTATAAGACCAATAGTCCCTTTTTTCAGATCGGGGAAGTGTACAAAAATACAAATTTAATGACAGAATCACACTAGATGCTCGTCCAACTTAATCTTACTTACAATAATGCTAAAAATTATTGGATGGCACTAACGTTGGAATAAAAAATTAAAAATCAACTATATTTAACAAGACAAGACAGCTGGTCACCTTAGGTGTGATGAAAGGCGATGCCCTAAGCTGAATCTTTACAAACGTACTAGTAAGTTCGGTACTGGTTGCATTGTTTAAATTTAGTCAAAATAGGTTCAAATATGTTTACATTTAATAAAAATGAAACAAAAATTACAAACATTAATAAATAACGTAAAAATAAGATTCAAATAAACGTAAACTAAATACAACAACTTTAAAAAGACAATGATTTAGTCAGATAACAAAATAATTACGTAATTCATAAAAAAATTGAAGTGAAGTTGTGAATTTTCACACATATCAGGGTTTTGTAGGCATTTAATACGTGTAAGAAGCCAGCATAATACTGGATGTCTAGGTGTATTTATCACATCAAAATCAACAGTTTTTTTAAAACCACTTTTATTCGTTATTTGAGAACTAAGAGCTTAGGTACATTTAATTTTTTTAAACAAAATTTAAATAATTTGCTAATATCCCAGCGTTTTTTTTTCTGTATTTGCTTCGTATTCTAGTCTCCATTAGATTAATAAGAAATATTTTGCAGGGTAGAGCAGTGTAAAAAAATATAATATTTTTTAAATATTTTTAAATTCAAAAAAATACACGTTCTTAGCTATAAATGCAAAAAATCCATAACATTATAAGCCATAATTTTACCATGAATTAAAAAATAATTAATTTTGTTAAAAACACAAAAACAGCCATAATTTTCAAAAACACAATCTGATAAAAAAATCCTCTTGTACGTTTCCGACTCAGCACATTTTTGGCTAAAATCGTGTTAAAAAAAAACGAATTTTAAAAAACTATTTATTGTTCCTTAATCTACGTCTTAAGAGCTTTGTTTTGATACCACAATATATATATATATATATATATTAACGACACAAATAATCGTCATTTTTCGAAAAACTTATCTGATTAAAAATTCCTGTTGATCTATTCCGGTTCCCATCAATGCTCATTTTTTCAGTTTCACCTTTTTCGCGAAAATCCAAAATAAAAACGTGCGTGTTGATCAGCCAATTAAGAGGTTTCATTTGATATGCCACTCAAAATTTAAAAAAAATAATCTTTTTTTTATTTAATACTTATATTTATCTCGAGACATGTGTTTTTTTTTGACTCCCAGTATTTTTCCCATATGTGGGTCCAAGAGTTAAGCTGTTTGGCTACAATTTCTACCGTAAAGACAGACAGACAGACAGACACATGAGTGACGTTATAAGGGTTTTTTGGTGGTCATACCTACAAAACCCTAAAAATGGCGCCCCTGCCTGCGGCAAGTTATTTAAAAATTGACCATGTATGTAAATACAAATTTTACTTTTAACTATATTACAAACAAAAATAATAAAACGCCACTAAATTATTAAAGAACAATACCATTTCCATGTCTACATGCAGTCATAAATAAAGTTAAAAGTCTGTAAAAAGTTGTTGAAAATTCCCCGCCGTACAAATGAGTACAATTTTGCAACAATAAATTCACGTTGAGACTAGTTACCCCATTATAATTAGTGAGATGCCGGCTTACATAAAGAAGTTTTTCATCCAATCAGATAAGAGAAATAATGTCTCCTAAATTAGGCTCAACTCCATTTAATGCTTAAGATAACAGTGCGTCATATTTTCTCTCTTCTTGACTAATTATGGAAGTATTAATTTCAAACTCTTTTACGTTTGGGTACAGAATTATCAGATAGCATATCTCAAGAAGTACTTTGTCGCGAGACCTTTAAAAATACATGAATTCCTGATGTGACTCAAAGAAAAATTTCTTCAAACAACACTCGAGGGAAATTTTAATCCCAAATGATGTATTTATTAACAAAAATATTAATGTTTTATGTTTAAAATGTTGAATTAAATACAGATTTTTTTAAAGAGAGCAAATTTAGTTAATTATTTATTTAATGTTTTTGACATTTTATTTATTTTTTTGTAATTCAATTATTTGTTAATTAGTGAGCACCCAGATAAGGTCTTAATATGTTTTAATCCTACTTAATTAGAAAGAACAATTATTTTTTCATTAACTAGGATTAAAACGTATTAAGACCTAAACTAGTCGCACTCTATTATTTACTGTTCATTAAAAACTTTGAGATGATCTTTTTAGCATAAGGTTTTAGAAATTACGATAGATGATCAATAAATAAAGTTTCCAACTGAATAAATCCATATATGCACATGAAAATGTAATTTATGTTAGTGGACACACTAGTCTTTATTTTACAATAATGATGTGGTGCGTAGAGATGTCAATAAAATTAATTAATCGATTAATTGATAATTTGATTAATCGAAATGTTATAATCGTTTTTCGATTAAATTGGTATATTTCGATTAAATTTCGATAAAGCGATTAATTTATTAAAAATAGAAAGTATTAGTATTGTATTTAAAAATTATTTAACCGTTTTACTAGGAAACTATAATTAATGGAAAATAATACAATGTCAGCATAAATAAATATGTTTTGTTGGTAATTAAACTGGCTGTAACAATAAATAATGCCTGTTTTACCGACTATATAATATATATACTAGACTATTATAAGACTATATAATATTGCATATTAAGTACAGAGTGATTATTTAATGGCGAGACGACATCATCGAATTTTACGTGCCTCCTAGCAGAAATACTGGTGAATACTATGACTATAATAACCTTGATGCGCATGCGCGCATAATCGCCTGCTACGGTGTGTATGAAACGGCAAATTAATAAAACTTCCAGTGACGTCGTCTCGCCATTAAATAACCACTCCGTACGTAAGTTTCAACAAGTCTTTTTTTGTGCAATGCAATTAAAATGTGGCTGACAGACGTTGTACGAGTTGCGCCATTATATGAAGATGGGCGCAGTATTGGAATATCGCTGGTGTTTTGGATGTAGCTAAAATCTCTATTAATTACGCTATAAAGCGTCATCAGTGAACTGGCCCCTACATAAAAAACTGGTTCAAACCATCCACGAGCCACAAACGATTGAAACGACTGTTTGCTTACCTTAACTTTTCTGCGCGATCGTGACTGATCCTTAACTTTTCTCGTACGTAATTTCAAAGAAGATAGAAATTTGTCAACTACTCAAAGACGATTAAGGAAACAAGGGCTTGTATCCAAAAGATCTGCCACTTGTTGGCTTTTTTCGCAAATTATCAAGTTGGAAGATTGCGTTTCGCTAGTGAGCATTTGAACTGACTGAGTTTGAGTCTAAACTATAGTAGTACATTGTGCAGAAATGAGTAGTGGTTGAGTTTAATTCTCCAGATGGGTGAGAACGAGTGTTCTGAAGGCCTAGTAATCTAGGGAATTTAATGAAAAGAAGAGACTAAAGTCATCTACCGACCAGTGTTACAACAATGCAACTAAGTTAATTCTGGAAAATAAAATAAAGTTATCGATTAATCATAAATTAATCGAAACCAAAAATATCATATGATAAATCGATTAACTGAAACAAAATAATCGATTATTTCAATCATTCGATTAATCGTTGTCATCTCTAGTGACGGAGGTAACCAGTTTTCATCTCAATAATTGGCCTTATATGATATGAAATTATAATAATGTCAATAATAAGGAAGAAAATATCAAGTCGTCGATAAACTTCAATGGTACCGTTTTAAAACATAGCCCAATCCAAATATTTGGTCGTAAATTTGGATGGACCACTGAAAATCACCTTGAGAAATCTACTACTAAAATCCAAACTAGAAATAACATCATTCAGAAACTAGAATTACTTGGGAAGCGCTCGAAGATACAATTAGAACAGCTATCGTACCGCTGGTCTATGCACCAGCAAAATATTACTCGCCTGCATGGCTTAAAAATACACATGCCAAAAATATCGATACTCAACTTAATTTTACTGGGAGAATGGTAAATGGAATTGTCCGGTCAACTCCAAAAGAAGAGTTTCCAATTGTGAGCCACACAGCGCCACCGCACCTTCAACGACGCTTAGCCCTACAAAACCCGTTTACCAAAATAGAGTGAAACTTAAGTCTTCCTATCCACGAAGACATAAAGTCCATTTACCGTAACTTTGAAATGACGTCACAGTTGAAAAACTCACCTTGTTGCCAATTCGTAAACTATCAAAAAACGTTAGGTTATATCGAACAACTTCTAAAAATATATTGAAAACCTATATTTCCTATGGAGGAAAGGAATTAATGTAAATTATGAAGCACAGCAGTTCTTTCTAACCGATTTGTCGCGAAATTTATGGTTTATATTATATTAAGTATGTAATGTAGTATTAAAAAAAAAAAAAATAATAATAAATTTCAGTGCATAAGAATCATCAGAAATATTTGTTTTTAGAAATGTGTCGTGTTCTTTTAATACTTTTTATACAATTTACTTTAATTATTTTCCTGGTGTCACATTGACACAGCGGTTTCGGGAAACAAACGCGGAGTGTTCCGAGTCACACTGTTTAACTCCAGACCGCTCGAATAAACGCGTTTAGACCTTTTCTCGAACGCTCCGAACTTGCTTACTGAACTCACTAAATTATATCGGAAAGCAATGATAAAGAGTCCCCTTTCATGTAATTTTATATTAATAGTGTCGACAGTAACATGCTCTCCTAAAATCAAATTAATTTATTAAGAGGCCTCACGTAGAGATGTTGTGTCCTTAGTATTACGGTACATCTCATAAATTACATTACGTATCCCAACTGTTGTAAAATTGTCTAATTCTACAACAGATTTAGTACGTGTTCGTTTCTTTTTCGGGCTACTGACAGTTTCACTTCTCGCTTATTGTGCTGCCATTTTATTTACTTTAGAAATACTGACATCCAAAGTAGCTGCAACTCTCTAAAAAGTTAATTAACAATTATTTGTAGAAATATATTCAAGTGAAAAGACCATAGATATAAACTAAATTTTATATTTACTCACATCTCTGACGCATTTCACATCCATTAAAGGTCCACCATTGTCTCGCTCTCTTTCAAAATAATTAATAAGAGACAAAACCATCCTTTGAGCACGGCTACTAAGAGCTTTGGGCATTTTTACATTTAAATTACAATTAAATTTAAAAAGAATAAAATATAACCTCACTGTTAATTGTAAGTACCTAAACGTCAACCTGACAAATAACGATTGAACAATCCAATTTTAAACCGACAACACTGGAAAAATCTACCAGCATGAAATAAATAAATGTACTAACAGAGTTATGGATTGATGTTGATTAAAATATATCATAACGTTGGTACTTAAATTAACCAAGTGTGACGTCATCTCATATTTATTGTGAATGGAGTTTACAAAACATTCTCCTATGTACATAGATTCAAATCGAGACAACCATCTTACGCATCAATAAATTATGATTTCAATCTTCAATTTACCTGGCAAGAAGACTGGAATCATTTTCTATATTAAGGTATTTGTACACACCATGATATAGCTACGAAACTTCCATAATAATAAGTTTCCTACATAATTGGGGATATTCACAATTGGCAAGCTGTGAATGTGGAGCAAAAATCAAACTATTAACCATCTTGTGACTGACTGTTCAATTCATCGCTTCAACGGAATTTCTGAAGATCTCAACCCATTAACACTAGCTGCATTAGAGTGGTTAAATGAACTGACAGTAAATATATAAACTGAATTATAATATTAATATTTATCTATTTATATTGCTTTTCGGCGATTAATCTCGTTGCAGAAATAAAGGCCGATGTAAAATAAATAAAATATTTATATTGTTTTATATTACACAATCATAATAATCTACAATTTTGTCTCATACGATAATTTATCTTCACACAAGATATTACTGATGTAAATCGAAATTAAAATAAAATTTTCCAATTGATTTATCTGGTGACTGCGACAGTTCATACCAAAATCTTTTTATTCATAACTCTATCTGATATTGGAAAAGGATTTGAGCGGTAGAGATCATATGTTCCTTTTAAGAAAATCATTTTACCTCTCAGCATTACATTTTCTATTCATTCCATCTTATGTTATGCCTTTGAATAATAATATATTACAATAAATTCGAATTAAATGGGATGGAATAGGATGTTATATTGAGTGCATCATAAAATGTAAATTTTGGAATATTAAACATAAAATTATAATAATTATGGAAATTATTAGATATTAAAATAATTCTAAATTTATTATTTTCAACGGATCATTTAATCACCTATCTAATATATATATTTTTTAATTAAATATTTGATAGGAAAATACAAAGCGTCCATAAATGATTGATAGCATTTAAATTTCCCGCTCATTATATTAATTTTATAGGTTGGTACTTACCAGTGACGCACATGGGAAAACTTACAAAGGCAAATTAATGAGACATTGACATAGCAATTTATTAATAACATACATTTGCTATTGTTTATGTTACTATTTTTAGGGTTTTGTAGGTATGACTACCAAAAAACCTTTATAACGTCTGTGTCTGTTTGTCTGTACGGTAGAAATGGTATGCAAACGGCATAACGTAGAAAGTTGAAATTTGGTATGCTTATACAACTCTTTGACCCACATTTAGGAAAATACTGAGAGTTCCAAAAAAACACACATCTCGAGATAAATGTAAACAATTATGTATTTAATAAAAAAAAATAAATATTTTTTAAAATTCTGAATGGAATACCAAATGAAACCTCTTGAAATCTGGATCAACAAACAATTTTAATTTTTGAAAAATCAATTTTTTTAATGGGATTTTTGTCAAAAATATTTGAAAAAACTTTTGTCCCGCACCTACAAAACCCTGAAATGTGTGAAAATTCACACTTCACATAAATTTTTTAACATATTTTTTTCAGTTATTGAAAAAATAATCGTTTTTTTAAATTTATTGTGTGATATCAAAAGAAATCTCTTAAGACGTAGATTATGGAACAAAAAGTAGTTCTTAAAATTTCTTTATTTTAACACGGTTTTTGCCAAATAATGTGCCTAAAAAACTCTAGTCTCACACCCTAGAACCTATATATATTGTGTGGCATGGAAAGAAAACGCTGAAGACGGAGAACGAAAAGTATTTTTCTAACATATCTTTATTCTACCATAACGTTTGTTAAATGTGTGCTAAAAATATTCATCCCACACACTACATAGCTGGGGGAGTAATATAAAAATATGAAAAAATCTGATTAATGCACAACAATGTGAACCGAAATAGTAGAACAAGGATTTTTGTTCTATTATTAGAACAAAAATTCCTGTTCTCCATTATTTCGAAAGTTATAGAATTTATCACAACACCGTGCTTTCAATATTTATCTGACTGTAAAACTGGGTAACTATAACTAGGTCTTGAAGCAAATTCACCTCAAATACGCTTATAAATCTCTAGATGAAAGCACGTGCCTTATTGTCTCAAAAGTTATGAAAAATGCAATTTGTTATTACTTGCTAAATACCTACAAAACGCTGAAATGTGTGAAAATTCTCAATTCACATACATTTTTTCTTATGTCACTTGACTTAAGATGCTCTATTCTTGAGAAGTTAAGCTTGCTTGTGCTGAGTTGCCAGGTGTAAGAGAACCTGAAGAATAATACCCGTGATATGTGTGTCGAGCTTCTTGTCATTTTTCTAGCGGTCCACATGAGAATCAACGTTTCCCGTTGCGACAACTCGCCCGCTTCCGGCTCATGTCCGCTTCCGTCAGCCCAGTGCCTGTTCGCGTTTATCCTGGACCGTACATCAACTCGGATTTCGTTCCGTTGCCTTTCTGATAATTTAATTTGTCAAATTGCCGCAGGTTGGTTTGACCTTTGTTGCAAGTAAAAGAAAAGAAAACCAGACGTAAATCTACAGAGAATACCTTATAATTCAGTATAGAATTTCTAAGAGCAATATAGGTATGTGTGAGTTGATATATAGCAACATAACAGCGGCTTACGATGGACATTTATTTTCCTTTATGGTCGACGTATACGTTTCGTTTTTACATAAATTATATCATTTTAAGTTAGAATATATTTTACTTTGATTTTTAACATCTATGCCGATATTTTTACAAGTCTAATAGTATTTCAAGCTTTATTGGTACACCGAATGCACAACTTGTTTATTATTGAAGATAGAGTATAAAGTTAAATTTGAAAATTGTTTGATACTCTTTTCTTCAGCACATACGTTTATGGGCTGTAGATAAGAGTGGGACGTTTGCAACAGTAGTCTCACCGAGTCGTAGTTTTCACTACCGTACTACTACTTTATATTGGGCACGGGCCTTTCACTCCGAAGAGTGAAATTTCAGGTCTACAACTCCCACGGTGACCTAATCCAGGTTGGGAGCGGTGATTAATTTATATTGTGGTGCTTTTTTACCGACCGACAACATCTATAAGGGAGCTATTGTGATCATACCGATTTTGACATTTCGAGATTGTGATGGATCTGCACGAATTGAGGTCCCTACATAACGTTTGACTATTTTTAGCATGATGTCTGTTGGTCTGTCTGTCTGTTTGTCTGTCTATCTGTCTGTCTGTCTGTCTGTCAGTCTGTGTACACGTGCAGAGCAAATTCAGCTAAAAGGATTTTTATGAGACTTCATATTTAAGCCTTTGACATCAATGGCACGAGTTGATCAACTTTTGGTAAAAATCGGTTAACTAGAAATGGGAGTTTACTCGTGTCGGTTTTAAGATTTTTGCGAATATTTCAGAACAAAGAAATATTTCGAAAAAATGTATTTAACAAAAATTGCTATCTAACAACTTTTATTTGAGACATTTTTTTTTTTTTATGTATGAATGGTTATTGTAAATTATAAATATACATTATGAAACTATCAACGCAATATAATACATTATTGTCTTTTACAATAATAACTACTCTGAAAAATTTAGGAAAATCGCATTTTAAGATGATCTCCTGGTTTTAAGATGATGAAGTTTTTCTTGAAGTGATTGTACTAACACATTTTTTGAATACATTTGTTCAATGCTTGTCAATACACTCAAAATATTCGTGAATATAGCGAATTTTGTTTTATGAAATACTACTTTAATTTCATAGTTAATTAGGATGCCAAAACTCTATGAAGCAGTTATCAAAAACAAGATCATAAAAGTGGATATATTGATGAGTAGAAAATTTAATAATTGCAACAATATTTTGGACATGTAATTATTATTTACATCCATATATATACTTTAAATAATACTCATTAGTTTAATTATTTATTTCCTAATTTAATAAATATGCAATTTTGTTGGGTGGACAAATACTTTTGAGCAGTAGTGCATATCTAAGTATTATATAACTGTGTCGTTCATATCAGGTGGAGAATGAAATTGTTTGACGGGAATATGAAGAGTATCCTCATGTACGGAGTAGAGATCTGGCGATGGAAAGAATGGGAGATAGTAGAAAGGGTACAAGAGGGATACATGAGGTGGAATATGGGATTAGACAGAACGACACCAGGATATATAGTGAGAGAGGAAATGAAGAGGGAAAAGCTGAGAGTGGGTGCCGGGGCGAGGGCGGCGAAGTATGAGGAAAAAATCAGAATAGACGAAAGAAGGAAAATATTAAGAGAATGCTGGGAAGAAAGACTGAAGGGAGAACAAAAGGGTAAACTGTCGGAATGGGGAGAAACAAGGAAAGAGTACTATTGGAGATGTGGAATGGACATAAGGGAAGCTGAGCGAAAGAGAAATGGAGAAAGAAACATAGTAGAAGAATTGAGGAGGAGAGACAAGGAGGTACAGGAGCAGGAAAGAACAGTAAGAATAGAAAATTCAAGGAATGTGAAAAGGTATAGAGAGATAAGGACGGTAGGAATACCTAAATATTTGAAAGGGAGGAGAAGAAAGGCAGGGGGCAGAGTTAGAAGGATTGCCAGATTAAGATGCGGAAATGAAGAACGCAGTAATAGGTATTGGGCAAAAACAGAGGATAGGCTATGCAGAATGTGTAGGGAGGAGGAAGAATCCTTGGAACACCTAACAAGAAGATGTGGAAAGCTGACAAAATGGGAGGGAGATATAAAGGAACTGTTGAGTGAAGAAGGAAAAGGAGAAAGGTGGGTGAGAGTACTGGAGGAAAGAAGGAAGGAATGCGGAGAGGTAAGACAGAACTGAGAACAGGAAGGAAGAGAGAGGTAAAGGAAGAGGAAAGAAAAGAGGGAAGAGAAGCGAAGAAAGAGGGGAAGAACAACTGGAGTCAAGAAGGAAGGAGACCAGAGACGGAAGCCGAAAAGAGAATAGGAAGAAAGAGAGGAACACCGGAGGAAGAATGTAGAAAAAGAAGAAGAAAGAAGTCATAAAATGTAAAAGAATGTACTATAATATTATTATTTCATTTATTTTATTATTATTATGATTTTTTTAAATGTATTGGTAAAACCCTAAACGCCGCAAGGCCTAGGGTAAATAAAGAAATAAAGAATTTATATAACTGTGTCGTTTACTGGTAGTTGAAAATTGGAGTAACTCGCGCTGTATACAGAGTATCGTATTCAGTTGGAAAGGGTGAAGGTAACTTTGTAGCCGGACGTTGCAGTATGCAAACAAGATGCAATTAGCTCTCAAGTCAGGTATGGAGGTGTTGTCTACTCTAATTGCACGACTAAACGCCACTTCCAGACATTAGCAACATTTTAAATTTTCTGTTTTATTTTTAAAGATAATTTTTATAAATATATGTAAGAGTTTGTAATGTGAATAGTTCGCGAAATATTCTTATAAATTTAATCTGAAATAAAAAATTACAAGGAAATTTTTTAAATTGTTATATGCTACATGGAATAAAGACTACACACCAGAAATGAATTTGTGAAATGAATTGTCCCATTGTTTTAATTTATTTCTATCAAAAATTTTACTCGTTTCTCTTACTCTATCATTTATTTCAGAACATTATACAAATAGACTCTATGCTACTTATGTCTTTAAGTTATTTAATGTAATTTAACTGTTTTCACAGACATTTAATATTTTCTTGGGGGTAGTTTGTATAATACACTAATTCGAAGTGTTTCAGTAAATGATGTAAAATTGCATTTCTTTCTTTAATCTAAACAATCGTAAAAATTCCTTACATGTACTCGTTTATATACGTCAATCGTTTCGCCTTCTTCTTTCCTAACCTTTTACTAACTAAACCTAACTACCTAATTACCTAGTTTTTCGGTGCACACAACTTTATGTTTTCCCTCACATTAATCTATTTAAAATTGTATACAACGAATGCACAATGATGCGTTTATGAAGTAAATTCACTATGAACTCTAGGGGGTATGTGTGCGGAATTTGAGCCTAAACAAAACTATAAACAAATGAAATGTTTGAGAGCAGCGGGTGATTGTTGAATGTACTATCAAAGTGCAAATATATTGAATTGCGTCACATGACGTCTAGTGATGACAGAGTGAAGTATTTCAAACTATCTTGTATTAATATGAAACTCATAATATGAATTTGGAAATATTTGATCGTCAGTGGCAGCGCTAGCTCTTAAAATCTAGGGGGGGGGGGTGCAAAAAATTTGAGTAAAATTTGGGGGGGCAAGAAATATTTTTTTGTCATTTACACATGAAAATATAAGTGAAGATCTAAAAAGGTCCTCACTTCTAAAATATATTTTTCTCCAACCAATTCTGGGGGGGCCAACTGGGGGCCAGAGCAAGATTTGGGAGGGCCCGGACCCCCGTACCCCCCGCTAGCGCCACCACTGTTGATCGTTGTTAATATTTTGTCGAAATTTTATGGACATTAAGTACTAATTTTAATTTTAATTATAAAGTTTGCATACTTAATATAATAATTAGAATTAAAACAATTTAACAATACTGGAAATATTCTCATTATTTTCCACAAGGATAACATTTATTGAATTAGATTAGTTACGTCCGTAAATTATAATATTATGAGGAAATAATGGGATACGGACTGGGATTCACTTTTCGATTTATATTTTAAATCTTTATCAGAGCTGTAAGAATGCGTAGATATAATTTTGTTTACAATTTAGTACATTTATGTTATGTTTTAAATTGAATCTTAATTATAATTTCATAGCTGGAAATTAGACTTAATCCTTTACATATCTGGGATAGGTAAATGTTTTTCTATTTTAAGCTGAGAAAGTGCTAATAAACTCTTGAATAACAAAAATACCAGGTTTATATTAGGATAATGAACAGAATAGCTACTAGGTCTAGTAGCTAGCCCGTTCACTATACTGTGCCGTAACTGATATAGTAGGTACACACACCACGATACTATATTGTCTAATCGACTCAACTATCTCAAAATCAGGAAAATAGGTACATACACACAAAGTGGGTCTACACTTATACGCATTTACCGATTTTCAAAAACCAAACGACGCAGGCAGCGGATCCTCTTTCTTCAGCACTTAAACTAATTTTTAATTGACCCCAACATCGGATAAGTTGATTTTACACGATTATTTTTTTGTCATAGTTTTGCCCCGGTTGCATCAAAGCTGGATGTGGGATGAAGCGAAGAATATTTACCGTCAGGGGTACGGCCCATCCAAAAATGGCTCACCACTTTTTATTCGGATTTTCCCTACAGCATAAGGGTGGTTTAAATTTTTCTGAAAAACCGTGATTCTAGACTTTTCGTGTTTTTTTGGGGGGTGCAACGAACAAATCTGTTTAGAGATATAAGGAAGGCCACCGAAGATCGCAAAATACTTTTTTCCGATTTTCTCTATCGGGGGTAGTTTTAAATTTTCTGGTATATGCGATCTGTACCATATCTCGATTTATTAGGGGGAGCAATGTATCTACCCTGAGGGATTGGGTAGAGTTCGTCGAAGGTGGTTGACCACATTTTCCCCGAATTTTCCCTTTCGCTTTTCCTTTTCACTTTTGAGTTTTTTTCATCCCGATGGAAACCAACCTGTTTCCGATGGGACCTACGGGCCCGGATTTTCCATATCTAGAAGGGCAGTTTCATTTTTCAAGTTGCTGTTGCTATTTTCTCACTGTTTCAAAAAATCGTTATCCCAAAATAATAATTATATTTATGTATAAAAGTAATTTAATTAAACTGATTAAATAATTAAATAATAAAGTAATTAAACTATCCTTAGGGACCTTTTATCGTTTATTTATTTATTTATTTATTTTTTTTTTTAACTACAAAAACCTCTGCACCTGTTATTTACATTGGTCTAGTGCATGGGTCTCCAAACTTTTCGGATGCGGGCCACATCAAAATTTCTTAAATACATGGCGGGCCGCACAACTTGAATTCAGCTAGGCTCCTGGTGCTTGATTTTAAAAACAAGTTTAATAATAATGGTGATATAAATTTTAAAAAAATAATTTTAAGAATCGGATATTATTTATTTATAGTTATATTTCATATTTTGATTATTCTGATTACTTATAATTGCTGTTTTTGTATAAGTAAACTTTTTAAAAAATGTCCACGTGCCGGATGATATCTTCTTGCAGGCCATATCTGTCCCGCGGGCCGTAGTTTGGAGACTCCTCGTCTAGTGCATACGAGAGAACTCCGAACAATGAAAAATGTAGTGGTGGGGGCAAGCTAGTGAGAAAATGACTATTTATCCTGCAAAACCACTATCCTATCCCAACTACTAGCGCAAGTACTAGCGCTAGTCCAATCTCAAGCGTTTATATCAGGATAATAGCTATCTTTGTAACTAGCAAGCTAGCTACTAGCTCGTTTACTAGCCTAATGTAAACGCGCCATAATAATAATAATAATGAAGACCAATAAGTTAGGATGATCGTCAAATGTTTTTGTCATGTTTGTTTTTTTGTAAATCAAGAAATAGCTAAAGGTAAGCATTACATTTAAATTATTGCTGTTTACTATGGCAACAAAATAACATTCGGTTTTTGTTTAATTTATTTTGCCAATAGGTGAAGAAAATATGTTCAAATTTAAACTAAATTGTTCTTTTATAATACGGAATTCATATAATGATTTTAAGGTCCATGGTTGAGCGGAACAGTTCTGATATCAGTGGATCAGTGTAAAGAGTGAAGTGTGGATGTTGGAGCGGTGTTAGCGGTGTGAAGATGACGGTGAACGTGCGATGATCTTGTAATGGGCGTGAAGGGTGTGTTCACTTCCATTACAGCGGACACTCGTAATGTGGTAGTTTTATTAGGAATTAGTGAGCCGCATAATACGAGTGGCTCTTATCACACTGTTTGTTTTCGTTGCTATCGTCAGCTAACTGATCTGATTAACGCTTTAACGACCATAATTTACTTTTACTTATATTTTTAGTATTCGAAGGTTCTGTGCGGAAAATATTGAGAAATATGAAACGCCATCATTTTATATAGCCCTGTAGGTATTTTAAATCATACAGTATCTTTCGACTAGAATTTTTCCTATTTGTCCGGTATATTTTTGGTTGATGATGAGAACTAAATATCTCTTGGTAATCAGTCAGGTGGTCTCCTCCATCTTGTTCGTTCTTCTTTGCAGATGCGAGTAAGTTTTCTTTCTCCCATTCTTGCCACTTGTTTATTTCATTACCATTTCCTGCTCTTGATCTATTTCACATCTTGTATCTTTAACTTTTAATTATATTGCTGACTTTTTTTATAATTTATTATCAGAAAGAGAACATTGTAAAGTGAGCTGGAATAAGTACACTAAGGGCAGCAAATTATATTAGATTGTTAAATACTTTTTTGCACTTATTCCGCCTCACCTAACAATGCTCACTCTCTATTATTACTATGTTTGTTTCATTTGGACTTGAAATAATTTTCACATCTCAATCTTCGACCTTGTATCTCTTATTATATGGTACAAGTGTAAGTATGTATGTTCGAGTTCATGTCTGTAGAGTGTAGTGTTCAGTAGGTTCCACCTACGTTGTGATTCAATCAATTGTTTGAATTATTTTAGTTATTTGTTTTAAACGTATCTGAAGAATAAATCATTTATAGTAGGGAAATACTTATCAATCAAATAACACATTGTTAATAGAGGAGATATAAGAGCAGAAGCCTCTTTAATAATGAAAAGTTGTTCTTTATAAAATTGTAATTTAGCTTCAGTGTGAACGTGACCTTCGGTGCGTTACCGATTTATTTAATAGTCATCTTGGTTGGTTTCTAATTGGGGAGGGGTTAGATGCCTTTTTAAGAATAAAAATTGGCGTCGCAGCAACATGAATTTTTATGCTCTTCTGTAAAAATGTTATGTACCTGTTGTGATCTTGCGCTTAATGACAAGCCGGAGGCGTAGTCCCCGGCTCCACTCAGGGGGTGAAGGCCGGCGTAGCCACGCTGAGGCCCCTAGTATTTCTATATTGTCTCGTGAGCTATACGTTTTATTCTTACAATTTTTTTTTCATAAAAATATTTTGTCACGTTTACACGCATTTGTGATGACTTATTTATATTGAAAAGTTGCAAGAAAAGGCACTTCTAAAATCATTTAAAGTAAAAAAACAAAAAATAATACACAAATTTTTTAAAACTTTAGATACATAATGTTCATATTTTGTAATAAAGATTTTTTTTTTGTATAAATACGCACTATTTAGTTCCCATTATCTGTCCACTAATTCGCCAAATCGGTAATCCGACTGTCAATCTCAAATGTGACGGATTATCGAGAGTATGCTGAATATCCATACTAAAATTCAAATTAAAAGTTTAAAAAATTAGGGGAGTAAAATTTGAAACATAATGCCGCATTTACATATAGCGAACTACAGTAAGCGAACACGATAGAATAGATTCTAGATTTGCCCGAATGCTCCCTTTTTCTTAACTAAAATTCTGTTTACAATATTCTGAACTTATTCGTTTTTGCCAGTCAATCCACTTAAATTTTAAATACGTATTCATACTGAAACTGAAGGAACCCGAATTTCCTTTGAAGCACAGACAGTGGTCTGAACATCAAGGAAGGTAAACGAAAAAGTTTTCATTTACCGTTTACACATACTGATTTCACAGTTCTTTTACGCTCCTTCGCTATCGTTTGCTATATGTAAATCCAGCATTAGGTGTGTGCAGATGTTTTTAGTGATCTGGTGCATTTATAAAAGTCAAATAAATCCCCATTTTCAAGAGTTGTTGAAGGGTTGGTACCGAAATTTGTAAAAACTCCGAATACGTCGAATAAGGTCATATGTCATAATTTAATGATCATCTCACAAATCAGGTTTAAATACAATTAGCAACAAAAAGGACTATTTGCTAAACCATGCATCAGGTTTAAGTTCGAACAAGGCAAAGGATAACAACACGGAAGCATCTGAGTCAATTTATTTTGTTCTAAGTGAAGATGTTATGTATCATAATACTTGCAAATATTATTAACGATAGTTTGAAGCCAGCAATTGTTGTTGTCAGTCGCCGACTACGCTTTGAAATGCTACGAAGATTGAAGGCCGATGATTATTGAATGAAAATCCATTGCAGACGCATGAGGACTCGCGGGAAAGCTCGGTTGATCAAGCGACAGATTAGAGGCGACTCAGGACATAAGAAATACTCAGGGTACAGCATTTCCAGCCAGCTCAATATATGCACTAAGAACGATCCTAGAATGTGGAAAGCGACAAAGAGAATTTTGCAACAACCTAACATAATAGCTCGAACCAAAATAGGGAATCAGACTTATTTAATAGATTCAGAAATATGTAACATTTTGAAAAAAAAAAAAAAAAATACACAAAAACTTATATAGGTATAAAGGAGCACGCCTTTGTCGAATAATATAGAACCTTTCTTATCTTTCAAAAATTAAAAAAATTATAAGTTCAATTCCTGAAAAAAATCTCCTGGTCCCGATTTTATCCCAATATTCTCCTCAAATATCTTTCCCTTAAATTTTGGTCAAGCCTTTGACAAGGTATGGATGCAAGACCGCCGCAACCTGGGGGCGCAAGGAGTTCATCGTAACCGAGCAGCAGACTTCAGGGGCAGCAAATTTTTATTTTTAGAGTTAAACATTCATTAATTTAGTAATTGTTAGCACAGAAAGATGAGTTTGAAATATTCGATAGTATTTCCAATGAATTTGCTGACCATTTTCGTATTTTCGATTATCAAAAGATTGAGCCAGTTCACATGCGACTCTCCGGCTTGCTTCCATCTTTTAAAATTCTTAAATTAGTTTTAAATCCCTGTGTGGAATAAATTTGGAATTTTAAATCACTGATGGAAGACCTAATATATAAATTAATAAAAATAAAACTACCAAATTATATATCCGCAATTCTCTCTTCCTGTTTAGAAAATAGAATCTTCAATATTCAAATAAATAATGACATAGCATCCTTTATAAATAATTATAAACGCAGAAGTACCACAAGGAAGCATTCTTACACCATTTTTTTTTTACATTTACTTCAGCGTTAACATGTTTGCACACGAAACCGCCATCGTTACTCGAAACGACTATCTAAAAGCAGCAATTTCTGAACTACAGTCATTAGCTAATACCATCTATTTAACGAAAGTAATATAAAATTGAATGCTGACAAAACTGAATGCAAAATATTCATGCTAAGGGGAATTAGAGAGCCAAACAACATAAATATAAATAACAACACAAAAGATTGGAACAAAAATGACTAAACCGTAAAGTACCTAGATGTTCGATATAAAGTTCACTTGGACTACTCACATGTATAAAAAGTTACAACTGGTACAGGATTGATAAAACGGGCGCCAATTTTTTGCCCTCATCACTTAAATTTTTAATGATATATTTTTTTGCTCATCAATTGAATTTTGAATGATATTTCTTTATTTTTGTTCATCACTAGAATTTTGAATAATGTTTTCTTTTTTTGCTAATCACATATAATGTTGGTAAGGGGGCGCCGTTAGTATAGTCTGCCTCAGGTGCCAATATTATTTGGCAAGGCCCTGCAAAGAGGTCTTAATTCGGCTTTACTTATTAGACGTTCACAAGACGAACAAAATTAAACACTATATAGTATGGTGATTCTATCAATACGTCCAATAGTGAGTAATAATAGTTGGTAAAAGTGTGTAGTTATCAAAAGAAACTATTCTAAAGTAAGTACGAGGCGTGTAAATTAAATAACCGGACTGGCAACTGAAACTTTTGCAAAACTTCAGCAGGCCTATAGAGACATTGTTTTGTCAAGGACCCCGATTTTTTTGTGGTTTAAGGCATTTTCAGAAGGAAGAGAGTTCATTGAAGATGAATCATGCAGCGGAAAGCCTTCATCTTCAAGAGCCGATAAAAATGTCGACATAATCCGGGATCTTGTGCGTTCGGATCGTCGGTTGACAGTTAGAATGATCGGGGAAGAGTTGAATTTGACTCACACTACAGTCTACCTCATTGTTACCTATGTGACAATGCGCCTTGTCACACAGCAATTTCAATAAACGAGTTTTTGGCCAGTAAAAACATTCCTGTGGCTCCTCAGCCTGCCTCCTTATCGCCTGACTTGAGTCCTTGTGGCTTTTTCCTCTTCCCAAGATTGAAAAAATACCTCAAGAGACGTCATTTTGGGACATTCGAAAATATTCAAGAGTCCGTAATCGACCAGCTGAAAGATATTCCAGTATCCGAGTTCCAGCAGTGCTATGAGGATTGGAAGAACCGTCTCCAGCGCTGAGTGGATTCCCAAGGAAGTTATTTTGAGGGAGACAATATTGAACTGTAATTTTATTCGAATAAAAAAAAAAAAATGTAAAAATCAGTCCGGTTACTTAATTTACACATCTCGTAAGTGTGATGTATTAACACTATGAAAAGTATTGGAATTTTAGAGTTTCTTCATATGCACACTTAAAAAAAGGTAAACAGAATCTTAAAATATAATTTTCATCGACTATATAGCTTTTGTTGCTATATTTCTAATTTTGTCAGTGTTTTATATTTACTTAATGTCATTTCCCTTTTTAATTTAAAATCAGCATCTTTAAAGTCGTGTAATCATTTCTTCAGATCTCAAACGAAACACATTTTTAAAATTCACTACTGACGCTATGCGTTGGTGTCAGAAATGTTTAAAACTTTAGCTGTTCTGATTTTTTGAGTTACTTTGACAGTAGTGTTACTAGATTATATAAGTTTAAATCACGATGTTGAGAAAAGTTAAACATATATACTTCGTTTTTCAAATCAAATATTTGTTAACGCATTTCACAAACTTTATAAAGCTAAATAAGGTTATTTAATTATGTTGTAAAGTTAATTATAAGTTATATATATATTATCAAGTATTAATGATTTTGTAATTTTAAAATCAATATTGTAATACTATACATTTTACCAAGAAAAACGTGGAAAATTTAGGTTAGGTTCGGGATTTTATTTATGTTATTAAGAGTTGGTTATTTACTGAAACGCAAAAGCGTAATTGCCTATTTCCAGTGGCGTGTTACGTGATTAAATGTTGGAAATGGAATATTTAAAATATTTTGCTGGTATTACTCTCAGAGGAGTTTTAATGGCTATAATTTTAAAAATGTTTTTGTCACTATATGAGTTTTCACTGGAAGAGTCAAACAGGTTCATTGTAAAAATTAAAAAGTTGTTTTTAAAAAAGTATTAGTAGAATAATAAGTTCCCAATGTGGCGTGTAAAACAGATCAAGTAAGATGTATGTTTACTTACATTCGATATACCTAGTTTTCTATTAGAGGTGGGTGCGTGAGTGTTTTTTTGCACATTCATGACCGCTCACGAATATTAAATGATAACTCACTTACACTCATGTTTGATAAATAAAATTTCACGTTACGCTCGCTCACGGTCGAAGTGTAATTTTTGTTCAAGTTCACGCGAGTATCGTGTTAACCCATTATGACCCGCTAGAATTCACAGCCAGCGCCCATATATAATGCAAAGTATGCTACTTGTATTTTTGAAATATTTTCATTTTTCCTTGTAAAAAAATACATTGATATTTTGCCTTGCAAAATGAAATAATCGTAGATCATGTTTTTTTTTTGCCACGTTTCATGAGCGCGATGTATAATTTCGCACTCATATTCACGGCCACTCACAAGTATCATTTTTGGGCACGTATACAAGGTTCACATCGTGACCTGATAAAAGGCCCATGACTATCTGTATTTTCTAGATAAGAGCTATGTGGCCGTCGTGTCGATTTTATCTTCACTACTATACTTGCAATAAAATATACTCATTTTTAGGATTTCTTAGAAGTAACAAAGAAACCTTTTTTAAAAAAATGAGTTAATATATTGATATGAACCGGAGCAGTATGCTGGCAAATTTTGAATCAATAAGTTATTCAAAAAATATCGTTTTTACTTGCCCGACCTTAATATATAAAGGCAAGTATTGTAATCGTGAAAATTTTCGATATCAAGATTTTGACTGATGACCACGTTTCATGGTCCAGGGAATCAAAAAAAAAAACTATTTTCGAAGTGCCGTCCGTATGTGTGTGTGTGTCTGTGTGTGTGTATACATGATAACTCAAGAACGGTTTAACTTAGAGAGTTTGTTCTGGTTCGAAAGAAATTCTACTAATAATTGGCAAAAACCCCATTGTTCTTTATGAAAATCCGAAACAGAAAACGGATGTTATAAATTATAAAAAATTCGTAACTAGTAAACCTAGCCTTGGACAAAAAGTTGTATAGAACATAATTTAATGTATTTTTTAAGCTTTATCTAAATCACTTTAATTTTTTTTATTATATTTTTTTTATAGGACGGCAAGTCTAGCGGAGGTGTCCCTTCACCACTGGTTTTTAATTTGTTATGATAACTTTTAATAATTAGATTAAGAGACAAACAATTTGGCTCAGACTAAAAACCTATGCAATCCTAAAATTTGTGAAAAATCACACTTCACATCAATTTTTTATATTTCTGTAATGACCTATTTAATAAATAATGATTTAAATAAAGAGTGAAAAAGAAAAGGGCGTATTCATACTATGAGAGACCGTTACTGAAATTTCTGTCGTTGACTTAAAAAAAAAAAAAAACATTAATTACTCACTCTTTTTCAGTAAAAATAATTAAGTTCTGCAATTTCTTTGAATCTTGTTGAAATTAATAAAACAATATGAACTGTACTACGAATGAAGTCCATATTAATCAGATTCCGACTAAGCTCATGACTTTGGATTAGAATGGTCGCGAACCATTTGGAAATAACGAAACGTAGTATATATCAACACGGCTCTCACGGACATTCAAATACCTAAATCAGATTAGTTAAGTTAGTTAGTCAGTGATAGTAGGGATCTAGGATCAACACGAAAGTATACTCCAACCAGAATTATTTGAAATGACTTATTCAAATGAGACTAATGCCTAAGTACCTTGGAGAGGATAAAACCCCACAAAGCTAATAGATTCTAGGTAAAGCTAGAAAAGTACAATGTACTTTCAATATTTCATAATTCCTAAAAACATTTGTTTTTGCATCAATAAAATTATACGGAAAAAAAATAATGTGTAGTTTTGGATTCTACATTTTATCTTTGCTCGGACACCACGACTGCTAGTGACGGCCCTGAGTCTTATTTTTGAATATTTCAATGAAAACACAAATCGCAACAAATTTCATCTTATACGGGTGGCTCGAAAGAACCGAACAGATTTCAAAAATTCATAACTTTTTTAATTTTAATTTTTCATTCTTTTCTTTTTGGTTGTTATACAGAGAAGTCGTCGAATTTTATTTTGAAAATTAACATCCGATAATACAGATCCAAAGAGCTTATCACCACCATTTCAATGTAAGAAATCCGTTCTCCGTGTCCATGATTAAACGTTTGGTGGAACATTTTCAGCATCAGGGTTCAGTAGGGATATGCCGAAAAATCCGAAAGACCACGTACGATCCGAAGTGAGGAGAATATTCAACGATTACGAAAGAGTGTTGAGGAGAACCCAGAAGCTTCAACTCGAAGACGTTTTCTTTGGTTAAGCATTACTCGTGGATCACTGCAGCGGATATTACAGAAGAACTTAGAATAAACAGAAAGGACGAGTAAACAATTGCTAATGATAAAATATTTTAAAAGAAAGCCTAATTTGTAAATTATATTGCTGTATTTTAGAAATATAATTTTTCAATTAACCACATTCCTTTAATATTTCAATTTCACTTAACAATATCGTTTAGACTGAGTCACCGTATATTTTATTGTTACCACGGGTATAATGTGAATTGAATATTCTTAATCGTAACAAAATAGATAAAACAGAAAAATTTGAAGTCTACAAATTTTTTTTAAAATGTATTTATTTTGTCTTGGTAACTATGACCATTAACCATACATGTTTTTTGATTTATTTATACATTTTTAAAGCTTAATACTACAAATACGAACATCCATTCCATCACCGGGATTCTAACCCGATCCACCCTGGTCTAACAGTCAACACGCTAGAATATTAATGACCATTATAAAGATACATTTACTACAGATACGTTTTAATAAAAATGAAATACGCTTACAGCAAAAAAATTAAAATACTTCTAAAAAACGTCATCTTCAAATATTTTCCTGTTTCCGGTGAGGGGTTGAGTTGTTGGCTGTCTCCCGTGGCAAAGTTTACTTCTAGAGTATTTCAAATCAATATTTACAGAAGACGAAAAGCACATTTGATGTAAAGTGAGAAAGAATGATAGCCATTACTGAGGAATATTCATGTTCGTGTCTACAGTAGGTATTCAGCGGATATAGATAGTAATGTTTTTGAGAGGTCGCGATCCAACATGAGCGGTTCGTCGTTGGTAGTTCTTCGTTCACTCGTGCAGTTAGCGTTAGTGTAGTGTTAGGTTAGGATGCAATGCAGTGACGACATATGCACTTGATGTGCATTTGGAAAATAGGTTAATTTTAACTCGGGACAAAATATGGAGGAGATTCTTTGTGTTTATGACATAATGTTGGAGATTTTTTAGTTTTAGATGCTTCTGTGGTATATTAGATAGTTTTGCTGCAAAATATTGCTCCAGGAAATTTATTCTGCTTGTTTTTGTAGCATTTTTATAGCTGTTTAGTTTGATTTAGATAAAATCAAAATTGCGTTGTTAAATCAGAGAACAGAACCATACAAGAATAAAACAAGTGAAGTCTTAAAGCTTGTGTCTCGGCTTAGAACTTAATCGATACAAATATAAATGAGGAATTTTGTCAGACAATTTTAAAAATAGATACGCAATTCTTACGGACTAACATTCTTAAATATACGTGTCATTTTGTTGAATGACTTGACCAAACATTAAGGCCGGTTTCTGAAAGTTTAGTAAACTATAAGCAAATGGTCAACTACGGTCACAATATAACAATCCCATAAGTAACCATAGCAACCGTTCTCTAATTATTTGGTTATAGTTAACTTAGCTTTCAGAAACCGGCCCTGAACTATTTGATGGCAGAATGAGACAGGACGATGCACTTTCTTGCCTTTTGTTCAATGTAATAGTGGAAAAAGTGGTGGAATGTAAAAATGGCTCATTATAGTATACTAAAAATAAGAAAATAAATAAAACGTTCAGTAACTGGCATACACTAATACCATCATTATTCTGAACCGGACATCTAAGGTTGTGTTTATGTTGCACCGGTAATAAACGATAAGAAAGTTTTTCTCACTAGAACTGGCCAGTGATGTCATACTAAGAGGTGGCAAACGTATAACATACGTGCCAGTAGTGACATGTGAAAAAAATATATATATTGGCACGTAAATGATTTGAAAATTAAATGATTTTTATTGTAATGTATTAAAAAGAATTATATTGGGCGAGTTTAGTGCACGTAACTGCTGAAAATCAGCAATCAATTTGTTTACTTTGTGATTATAGTCAATTCTTGTCAGTTCTCTAAACGAAAAGCAAGCAAAATACTGCGATCTGTAAGTCAACATTCTCAACAGTCGCTAAATCCGTTCATTAATAATTTAAATAACATGCTTGAATATATTGGCTTTAAGCTAACTGTTTGTCAAAATTTGTTCCAATGTATTTTACTTCAGTTTTTGTAGTACCTGAAATTGTGGGAAGGTACTGAGTCCGGTAGTAAAAATGACGGATTTACTTTATTTCGTTATCTATTGTACCATTTATTTGTAAAATTGAGACAATTTTGAAGATTTATATACGCTATATTAAGTTTATCATGTATTCAGTGGAAGCTCGGGCGTCTAGAAATGGGGGAGGTAACGTGTATTCGTAATAATCTATTATTGTATAAAAATCGTTCGTTTTTGTTAACGCAAGCACTAGTTCTCTTTCTATTGTTAGCTTAGTTGTGGCAAACGATCTTGCGGTGTTGTATTTCTGTATGTATAATTCTTTTTTAGAAAGAGAAACTCCTCTCTACTGAAGTCAGATCTCTACTGAAGCAGACAAACGAGTAACTAAATTATTTTTATGAATGAACTGTAAAATATCTGTTGCTAATTTTGAATCAATCACATTTTTATACTAATGGGTGTTAAACGATCTGTTAACTTTATTTGTATCAATAATATTAAGTTCGTTGATGGTCCCGGAGTATTTATCATTAAATCGTTTTCTTCAAAATTCAGTTGAGGACATTTATTTTTATCATTTAAATTTAGTAATATCCCCGCTTATTAGTATTATTTTAAGAGATTCTAGCGAAATCCTTGTTTTTCTGCAGAGGGCCGGATAAGATTTCATTAGGATGAGGTAGGCTGGAATACATTTAGAAGTGGGGGGAGGGTATCAGCTGCTGTGCCCAATTTTTTCCTTATTACCTGAAATCTGAAAATAAAGTTTCGTTCGTAAATTTAATTAAAATTCTAAAAACTTATCTTTAAAACCCCAAGAAAAAAAAGGTTAGATAGGCACAAACTAATAATTCTACATAAATAGTTTCTATTAGTAACTTATAATTGTAATACACAAAAATACAATAGTAAGAATTGTATTTTTATGGAAATGGAATTTATCATGCTAATTATTAATTATTTAATCGAAATTTGGAATCAGCCCGTTGGAGTACTCTTCCCACGAGAACTGTCCAGTGACGGCACATGTGCAGAAACCAGAATTCGTACAGTTGCTCGTTTCTAAGTAACAGTTGTAGATCCGACTATAAGTTGTAATTTTGTTGGTTTGTTACAAAATATAACAAATGCACAATACGCGCTACTCCTAATGTGCATAATGCAAGTGACCGGTGGATAATGGAATGGCTGAACTAGAGTTTTCCAAAATGGACTATGGGCATTTAATAAAACGATATCGAACAAATACATTTTTCTTTTTATCATGCGGGCTGGATTGGACGTTGTCGGGGACAAGATCCATCCCGCGGGCCGGCCTTTGCCCACTTCTGATCTACAGTATAAAGTTTGCAGTGGACTTTCTTTTACTGGTGATCATCAACTTACCATTCTCGAATTTTTCTTAACCCTACTGCATTTGATATATTTCTTAGCTTAGTTGAATCCTAGCTTCGTTCATCTTTTTTTTTTTAATTTTCTATAATTATCAACTAATACTTTGTAATAAATTCAAATTAAAAATAAACTATTCTTCAAACCCACGAAAAAATTCAATAAAATAAAACAGCTTAAAAAATCATTTGCCATAGATTATAGCGGTCCATTGGAAGGTCGTCGTTCCTCGTGCTATTTAACAAACTCGACGTTATTCACGAACCTGGCACTGCTAGTAATGTGTATTTTATGTACGCCGCTGCCACTTAAATTACATGGACGCCCATCGACACGGAGTATACAGCCACTTTCCGCCACTACACAGCTTGTTCCCGTCTGCGCTTGTCGCCGTGCCGCGACGCTGCAGACGTTTCCCTACAGAAACACGTAGTATTGAGGATCGACGGTTTGGTAAGGCGTCACTATAGACACCTTGATATCTCTTCAGCACGCATCGGAATATATTAACCAACATACAAACCTTGCATTTCCCTAACGAAATTCATGTAATTCATATGATATTATAGCTTGCATGTTGGTATTAAATCAATTTGAAACCACTTATGTAAAACGTTTAGAATTATAATGAGAATTGATTATAGACTTATTTGATTTATTTATAAATTAAAGATATTTTTGGTCAGGGAGAAACGTTAACTTCCTTCACACTGCACAACGTAAGGTGGTAAATCAACAACGAAAGTGCTTTTGCTAGGTAAAAATAAATGGTCAGTAAAAACTGTAAAACACTATACTTTTGAGCTAATAACTGACAAGCTTATTTAAATGTAATAATATTACATGTCAGTGCCGTGCTGAGGGTGTGGTGACTGAGGCACTTGCCTCAATTTAGCTGACAAAGAGGAGCGCCTGAACAGGAAAAAGGGGTGCAATGTTTTGATGAAAGGTTACAAGTAGGTTATTCTTGATGAGATCCATACGAATTCTGAAATATGCGGCCCGCTTCCATTTTCCCATCTACACATTTAGGAGATTATTATTTATTTTTTTTTCGAAATGAAAGCACGAAAAGAAGATTTTTTTTTCTTTGGGTGCCGTTTATATTGTTTCGCTCAGGCGCCAAAATTGGTCGATACGGACCTGTTACATATCAAGATGAATTAGTTTGAATTTCATAGTGATAATAAAAAAAGTTTGATATCAAAAATATATGATCAGAGGATTGAAATTATAAACCATTTTATTTTCTAGAATAAGTTATAACTGTAGGACTAGATTTCTCAATAAATTTGTGAAATTATTGAAATAATTTGAAAAATTCTTTATTGATAATCTTCAGTCCTGTGTATCCAAGATGATACTCTAGGCAAAGAGATTCAACGATGATAAATAAAGGATGCACGTGGGTTTGGGAACTATCTGTTAAATAGTATGTTGTTGGACCAAAGTATATTGAAGACAAACAACCAAATAATCTTCAACTACATTATTAAGGGCATTATAGAACGAGGAGGATTTGATACGTCAGTGACTTTTATACGAGGTGGCGCTCAGATCGTAAGTTTGATATTATTTCTGATATTTCCCATTATTTGTAGATAATGTTCGGAAGCGGATAAGTTTTTGTTTATTTGCTACAAGGGAAAAAGGTGAATTTCGCCTGTTGATAGCACTACTTTTTGCGTGGAAAGACCATTAAGGAAACTGAAGGAAAGCTAAAAAATATATCAGAACTCTGCTCTGTTTCATGGAATGGTTCACAAGTAGTTCACTGAATTTCGTTGTGGTTGTACGAGCACGAGCGATGCTAAGCGTCCAGGACTCCCGAATTAGGTCTCAACTGAAAATATGGTTAGTAAAATTCATATCATATTCGACGACCACCGAGGGAAGATACGCGAAATACGCAAAAACGGAATCGCGTGACTATTTCGAAACAATGTTTGGAAATTTAAAAGTGATATCCAAATGAGATTTTGCTGCATTTCATAACCAAATGTGGATCCATGACAGCACTCCAGAAATGAAAAAACAATTGAAACAGTAAATTTCTCCTAGCGAACGTGCTCGAATAAGGCAGAAAAGATGCTCTCAGCCGGAAAGGTCATGACCACAATTGTTTAGATTTGCAAGGCATACTCATCGACTACTTGGAAAAGGGAAAAACGATCACAGGACAATATTGTGCCACATAATTAGATCGATTACATGCTGAATTTATGAAAAAGTGATCCCATTTAGCGAATAAAAAGGTTTTGTTCGACCATTACAATGGTTCAGTTCACTCGTCCGCAATTGAAATGGCCAAATTTGTAGAATTGTGCTACAAATTGCTCCAAGATCCACCCAATTCTCCAGATTTGCCCCTCTGCTACTATTTTCTCTTTTCACACATAAAGAAATGTCTCGCTAAAAAGATTCGCATCGAACGGGTAGATCACCGCTGAGACATACACCAATTTGGCAGACTTCGAGAAATCAAAAGGGAGGGTTAAACTAATGTTCTAAAAGCAAAAAATGAATACTAGCTGAAAAAGTGTCAATATATAGACAATCTACTAAGGTCAACAAAATCGAAAGAAGCCTAGAGAGTAGTGAAAAGTTTGAGTAAAAAAGAGCATTCTTCTATTCCTGAACAGAGATTTTGCTCGTTGTACCCCTTAAAAAATTGCGAAAATTTCAATATAGTAATTTTTCAAAAAATCCCTATACGGTAGGGAAAATTGAAAAAAAAATTGGCTAGTCATCGTTGGATGGGTCGTTCCTTACCCTTGAGGGTAAAAAAACAACCGGGGCAAAATTATGAAAAAAGAAAATCGAGAAATATGGAGTCTCCCGACGTCGGAAGAAATTAATAAGCGCTGAAGAAAGCAGCCTACATCGTTCGATTTTTGAAAATCGGTCAGTGCGTATAAGGATAGTGCCACTTTTTGTGTATGCACTCATACTTTCATAGAACACTGGTGTGAACTGTTGGACGCAAAATGCATATGTGGGTTCGATTGCCGGTGAAAGCTTGAATTTTTGGCATTTCTATATATGTCATATCAACAAATCAATTTAAGCAATCAATTTTTTTATTGCAATTTTTTAAGGGGTACAACGAGCAAAATCTCTGTTCAGGAATAGAAGAATGCTCTTTTTTACTCAAACTTTTCACTACTCTCCAGGCTTCTTTCGATTTTGTTGACCTTAGTAGATTGTCTATATATTCATATAAATCGGGTGAGTGTATGAGATTTTACTAATACATCTCTATTTATACTCTTTTTTATAACACATCTGTAGTAAATTTATAAAACTGTAGTTTTTGTAACCAAACATTCAAAACAAATAATATGTAGAAAAATGCGAAGAACTGACACACACAAAAGAAAACATTTGTAGAATGTAACATATGGTCTCTTTTTATTTCTATATATAGACTAGCTGAGTACCCGTGCTTCGCTACGGTATACTGACGGACGCATTAGTGTAAAATCCTCAGTTTGTTTTTAAACATGTGTATGGGTAAACTTTGTAAGCAAAAACCTAGTCGATATCTCATCTGTCCTAAGAGATATTGAGGAAACCATGAAAAAACATTATACCGTTTTGCACTATATAGGGCTCGAACTACTGAGTAAAAAAAAACTGTAAAACTTTTTAAACATTTTAGAAAGACATATATATGTTAAAAGGAATATTATAACTCAACAAACGAGGAAAATGCGAAGAGTTTTATAATTCTTCTCTAGGGGTTGATTAGGGTATAATTTTGACATAACTTTATATTTTTATGGGTAACCTTTGTAAGTAAAAACCAAGTCGATATCTCATGGTCCTAAGAGATATTGAGGAATCCGTGAAATCACATTTCAGCCAATTTCACCCCCTTAGAGACCGAATTTTGAAAAATTCCATATAAGTGGGTGCTTACGTCATGGAGGGAATATATTGCCAGAATGTCTGTATGTCAAGGGACGTTCTATCGAATAAAAATACCAATTTACCCCGTTAGGAATGAAATTAAAAAAACTGTAAAAACGCTTTCTAAATATTTTGAATAGAAACCTATGCACCAAAATGAAATGTTATAACTCAGGAAATACAAAGGTTTCTATAACTCAACCCGAATGTAGATTCACAGTTTTAGGGGTTGATTAGGGAAAAATCGTGAATAAAAAAAAATGTATGGGTAACCTTTTTAAGCAAAAATCAAGTCTATATCTCATTAGTCCTAAGAGATATTGAGGAATCCCTGAAATCAAATTGCATCCCTTTCCACCCCTTAGGGCTGGAATTTCATAAAACCCCTTCTTAGTGGGTGCTTACATCATGGACGGAATATAATTACCGAATTTCATGTCTCTATGTCCAAGAGATGTTCTATCAAAAATGAGTGTTATAACTCAACAAAGATTGGAACTAAGAAACTGGAAATACAAACGGTTCAATTTAGAGGTTAATTAAGACAAAATTTTGAATTCCTATGTTATTTAAACATTTGTTTAGATAACCATTGTAAGTATAGGTTATCTTTATAAGCAAAAGCCAAGTCGATATCTGATTGGTCCTAAGAGATATTGAAGAATCCCTGAAATCACATTTGACCCCCTTTTTAGACCCTTCGAGGTCAACTTCGAAAAATCTCTTATTAGTAGGTGCTTACGTCATGGAAAGAATATACTTTGCGAATTTCATGTATCTATGTCCAAAAAACGTTCTATCGAATAAAAAAATACCCATTTACCCCTTTAAAGGTGAAATTTTAAAAAACTGTCAAAATTATTTCGAGGTATTTTAAAAAGACACCTATGTGCCAAAAAGAAACCTTATAACTCAACAAACACGGGAAATACGACGGGATGTAAAATTCACCCCGATTGTAGATTCACCCCTTTAGGAGTTGATTAGGACAAAATCCTGAAATAGGTTTTTCGGCATTTGTATGAGTAATCTTTGTAAGAAAAAACCAAGTCGATATTTTATTGGTCCGAAGAGATATTAAGAAATCCTTGAATTGACATTTCACTCCTTTGCACCCTTAAGGGATGCAATTTTAAAACACTGTCAATATTATTTGGAGATATTTTAAAAAGACACTTATGTGCCAAAAAGTAATTTTCTAACTCAACAAACTCAGGAAATACGACAGCATGTTTAATTCACCCCGATTGTATATACACCCCTTTACGGGTTGATTAGGACAAAATCCTGAAATAAGTTTTTCGGCATTTGTATGACTAATTATTGTAAGAAAAAACCAAGTCGATATCTTATTGGTCCTAATAAATATTAAGGAATCCTTGAAATCACATGTCACCCCTTTTCACTGTCAAAACCATTTCTAAATATTTTAATAATACTAAATCTGAAATAAGTTTTACGGCATTTGTATGAGTAACCTTTATAAGCAAAAATTGGACCTAAGAGATATTAAGGAATCCTTGAATTCACACTTCACCCCTTTTCACCCTTTAGGGACGTAATTTTAAAAAACTATCAACACTATTTCGAGATATTTTAAAAAGACACTTTTGTGCAAAAAATAAATTGTATAACACAACAAACACAGGAAATACGACGAGATGTATAATTCACCCCGTTTGTAGATTCACACCTTCAGGGGTTGATTAGGCAAAATCCTGAAATAAGTTTTTCGGCATTTGTATGAGTAATCTTTGTAAGCAAAAACCAAGTCGGTATCTTATTGGTCCTAAGAGATATTAAGAAATATTGAATTAACATTACACCCCTTTTCGCCCTTTAGGGATGTAATTTTAAAAAACTGTTAATACCATTTCGAGATATTTTAAAAAGACACCTACGTGCAAAAAATAAATTTTATAGCTCAACAAACATATGAAATACGACGGGATGTATAATTCACCCCGTTTGTAGATTTACGCCTTTAGGGGTTGATTAGGACAAAATCCTGAAATAAGTTTTTTGGCATTTGTATGAGTAATTATTGTAAGAACAAACCAAGTCGATATCTTATTGGTCCTAAGAAATATTAAGGAATCCTTGAAATCACATGTCACCCTTTTTCACCCTTTGAGGCTGAAATTTAAAAAAACTGTCAAAACCATTTCGAAATATTTTAAAAATACACCTATGTGCCAAAAAGTAATGTTACATCTCAACAATCACAGGAAATACGACGGGATGTATAATTCACCCCAATTGTAGATTCACCCCTTTAGGGGTTGATAAGAACAAAATCCTGAAATTAGTTTTTTGGTATTTGTATGGGTAATTTTTGTAAGCAAAAAGCAAGTCGATATCTTATTGGTCCAAAGAGATATTAAAGAATCCTTGAAATCACATATCACCCCTTTTCAACCTTTAGGGGTGAAATTTTAAAAAACTGTCAAAACCATTTCGAGATATTATAAAAAGACACCTATTTGCCAAAAAGAAACCTTATAACTCAACAAACACAGGAAATACGACGGAATGTAAAATTCACCCCGATTGTAGATTCACCTCTTTAGGGGTTGATTAGGACAAAATCCTGCAATAAGTTTTTCGGCATTTGTATGGGTATCTTTGTAAGCAAAAACTAAGTAGATATCTTATTGGTCCTAAGAAATATTAAGGAATCCTTGAAATCAAATGTCACCCCTTTTCGCCCCTTAGGGGTTGAATTTTGAAAAATCCCTTCTTAGTGGGTGTTTACGTCATGGAGGGAATATACTCTCCAAATTTCAAGTTTCTAGGCCCAAGGGTTCGGGCTGGGCGGTGATGAGTCAGTCAGTCAGGACACTTGCTTTTATATATATAGATTTAGAATGTTGTGAATTAAAATATTTTGTTAAACGTCATTCAAGAGTATAATAACAAAATATTTATTAATCCAGATTTTTCAAATTCCTTATTTAAGTATTATAATGGTGTATACTTCAAAGGCTATTTTTGGAATCTTAAAATAGAATCAATTAATTTTCTTTCATCATAATATCGTGGCACAGTAAACGTAAAAGTATTTTTAAAACACATTAATCTTAAACTCATGAATTAGATATTTTTACTTAATAATGATACCACTACATTGTACTGTAGTAAAACATTGCACATGGAAGGTTTATTTGTAAATAAATTAAAGTGTGCATTATAAAATTCATTGACAACAAAGTTTAAAATACCGTTTGAGTTCCTCAACACAATTTTAGCCTAAAATTTAGGTCGTTAAGGATGAAATTTGTAGAAAAAAGGCAAAGTTGGTTGATAACTTACAAATATAAGGAATTATTTTATTCATCAAAGTATGCACCCATATTGTCTATACACTTTTGCCATTTAAGCGGCAGGTTGTTCAGGCCGGAAATATAAAACCCTGGCGGACGAGAGTCAATGAATTCTTGGAAGGCAAGTTTTACAGCATTGTCGGAATTTGACTGTTTTCCTATTAAAAAGTTGTCCAAATTGCGGAAGAAGTGGTAGTCAGTGGGTGTTAGGTCTGGTGAGTATGGAGGATGTTGAAGAAGTTCCAACTCCAAATCCTGTAGTTTTTCCACAGGCATTTGTGTAGTGTGTGGTCTAGCGTTATCATAGGAGCAATAAGATAGGAATCGATCTGCTAACCAATCTAGGCTGTTTTTCTAAAAGTTTTTGCATCATTTCGTTTAGTTGTTTTTTTTTTTTGTTTGGTTTTTAAGTTACCAGTACGAATTTTTGCGAACCAATTTGATATTGTCTGCTGCGTAGTAATACTAGAGCCAAATACACAATTAATGATTCACGCGGTCTGCAATGCTGTAGGTCCATGTAAAAACTCATACTTAATAATAGTGCGAATTTCCGACCGTTCCATTTTCAACGAAATTAATTTAAAAAAAAAGTTTTTGATATTTTTTAGATACAATGATTTCTTTAAATAGGCGTGATGTGTAACTTTCCTACAAAAAAAAAAAAAAGAAAAAACGTAGCGGTAAAATATTAAGCCAATGTCAAATAATAAACTGTTAAATTTGGCAATATTATTAACTACAAATTTCATCCTTGACGACCTAATACAATGAGGAAATGGTAGCATTAAAGTTGAGGTTAGGCTACAGAAAGAATCACAGGCATAATAAGTTTGTAATATTTTGTAACTAAAAACGCCGTCCAAAAATTTAGTAGTCCTGGATTTGAAAAAAACCAGTATTCGCTAATTTATGACGCAATTAACCTTCTTAGTGATCTTGCGTTCAGTGGTAAATTAATGAAAATATGATGGATTTAAGGCCAGTCAGACTTTGAGTTCATCAACGAAGTCGATCTTCTAGCCAAAGAAGCAGCTATAAATGGATCCATGTTTAATATCCCTCTAAACGGTAATGAGATTATGCCAATCCTCAAATCTTCTATATACAACCTATGGCAACAAGAATACATAGATTCTCTTCAGTTCAAGGAATCATACTATGGTCAAATTCAACCCCTCCTTCCTAGAAAGCTATAGTTTTCTTCACAGCAAAGTAGGTTTTTTATATGCATTTTTATCCGGTTTACATTTAAATACACTTTCCCCCCATATCATCTGCATAGAATTAATATGATAACTACTTATTTACTTTTTGTCCATGTGATAATTTGTCTGTAAGCGTCTTGAACCACTTATTATTTGAATGCTCAAATCATTTTCGCAATCGTTCATATTCATACAAAAATGAATTATCCAAAAAAATGTCTTACCTACAAATATTCAGATGCTTCTTGGCACTAGCACTCTAGATATTTATGAAATTATTTATAACTAAATTAAAACATAAAATATCAAATTATAATCGAATTTTTAAATATTTTTAATCTCTTCCTTTATTAACTATCTAAAGCCAAAGCTGCTAAAGCCAACAAACAAAAGAAGATGAAAAAAAGCTTAATTTATGTGTCACATGATGCAATAACTAATGATTGGTAAGTTCATGGACGCCCGCAGCAAGAAGTAAGAGGGAGTACTTGCTTTTCCGTGGTCTCTCCATTTGTAAGTGTTTTATTCCAAACCCTTATGCTCTTTTGTTCTCAAATTTATTTATTTTTATATTTGTCGATTTTATATTATAACTATTTTTATTTTATACTTGTTATTTAATGTTAAACAAATTTTAGTTCATGTGTATTTACTCGCTTCAAGTTAAGATTTAGGGACCTCGCAATATTGAATAAGCTCGGGCATCGGAAAGAGTAAGCAGTTAACTACGTGGTTCCAAATAACTGCGCCATTCCAAATAACTGCACTATTCCAAAGACTGCGGATTTACAAATATCTGTGTTGTTTTAAATATCTGAGATATTACAAATAGCTATACAATTTCAAATAACCGCACGGTTATACATAACTGGTGCGGTCTCAAATAACTGCCCAAATTCAAATAATTAAGTGGTTTTAAAAAACTGTACTGTTTCAAATTTCTGTGCAGTTACACACAAGTACGCTAGTTCAAATAACTCTGCAGTTCTTATTAACTGCGCTGTTTCAAATATCTGAGAAGTTATAAATAGCTATGCAATTTCAAATAACTGCGCAATTTCAAATAATTGCCTAATTTAAGTGTATATCCACAGGTACACCCACGCAAACATGATATTCGTTGTCACACAATTATTGCCACTTTAAATATTCTACAGGTCACCTCCACAGATACCAATATCTACGCTGTTCCAAATATCTCTGTTAATATCCTTATGCACTTTTACTGTTTCAAGTTTATCTGCTGCGACGTCCTTGCGCAGAGGAATATAGCCCCACCATGCAGGGCCGCCGAGAGGACTTCTGGGGCCCCGGGGAGAAACTTTCTTTGCGGGCCCCAGGTAAAAACTTTCCTTGCGGGTCCCGGGTAATGATTAATTCTAAATCCGGCAATTTTTATTATAATACAGGTCAAAATACAACTGATGACCTAAAAAAAAGGTCCTCACATACAAAAACAAGTGATGAGCACAAAAAAAGGTCCTCACTTCCAAAATACAAGTGAGTGACGGCCACGCGCCCCTGGTACTTGCCCCGATGCCAGGCCGTTCTTAGAATTCTGCCCATGACTTCGGGGCCCCAAACACCTAGGGGCCCCAAACACCTGGGGGCCCCGGTAGATTTCCATGGCTAACCCCCCTCTTGTCGGGCCTGCCACTATGTTGTCGTGTGACTATATCATTCCAGTGTGGACGCGCCTTAACATATCTAGAAAGAACTGACATTAAAAAACCAAGACGTAGTATTTATAAAATTGGTGCCACACGAAAAAAAAATAAAAAACACACTCTCTAGTCCACCCGACAGACAGTGCCCAACAGAGAAAATAGGTTTTCCTACGGCTTGTTTCTGTTAAACGGGGAAAATGGAAACTGGATGAAACGCTCTGTAAGGTTTCAAAACAATGCAACGTGAAGCAATCAAATTTCAAATAATTTCTCACTAGAACCCAATATATAACAATTTTATAAATCCATATAATCAAAAATTCAGCTCATTCTGTAGCATAAAATAAAAATGCTGGTTACGATAGTATGTTGAAGTTGAAGTTAGAAGGGCAGGGTAAAGTAGGGTGGAGAAATCCTATCTTTAATCTACTTGGACTGTTATCGCTCGTCTCTGACACGCTTCGCAACGAAAGCCTCTTTCACTTATCTTCGATTATATCGTCATCCCGGATGAAACGGTGTCATCCCCTGACGTCGCATCCCTCAGCCACGTCCACACATCTAACCGCACACCATGTCACTCGCTTAAAACCTACTGAAAAACCTACTCAAACATACACGGGAATACACCAGATTTAGAGGAAAGGGAGTGGCAACTCTTTTATTTTTACTGCAAAAAAGGGAAGTGAAAAATATTTTTTGTTATTTATGGTTACGAGTTGAAATCTAGGTCAATATATAAAGTGAAGAAATTTAATTGTTTTAAGTTTTGTATTTTTTTTGTAGCGTCAAGTAATTTGACGTAAATTTAAAATATTGCTTAGGGTTGAAAATGTAGATGGCTACTAAAATGAATTAAAACTATAAATATGGGTCGGGCAATGGAAGTTGAACAATTTAAATAAAATAAACTTCACTAGGACTCCAATTTGCGTCTTAAAAAAATTAAGACATCATTTGTTTAATGTCAACATTGGCTTTGAGGCGTAAACTTCCGCATTTTCGACGTTCGGATATTTCGTACAGATGCGCAGAATTTCGCATTATTTGCTCGAGGAGTTTCCGTCTTTGCTACAAGCTTTTTGTTTGTCATTCGTGTATTATTACAAGTATGATTGTATGTCTCTCATTTATTTATTATTGGGTTATTTCTTATCCATTCATACTTTTAGATTTATTTTGTGCAGGCGCGTACACAGGGGGAGTGTCACGGGCTTTAGCCCCCTCCCCAAAGAACTAAAACAATTTTTTTTGTTCGATTTTACTGTTTTTACATTACTAAATACGTACATCCACCATTTTTCAAAGATGAAAGCGAGCAAAGTCCATTTGCGGCACGTTTTCGCCTGGTACTGTGTATACTGAATATAATAATGATACTCTTACAGGCCCGAAAATTTTTGTCGGCAGTCAAAATAAAAGACCTTTTATAGATTTGAATGAATTTTATGTTAATATTTTTTGACAAAAATCGTTTCTAAAAACGAAAAGTTTTCTAATAATTATCCGTTTCTTTTTTATTATTATGTTTTATTTTATTTCATATTACAGATTACTCCTCACAGTAACATAATTGTTTAGGTGAGTGTTCAGGTAAAAATTAAATCCAAGATATAGACTTAGAGAGTTTTTTAGGCATCTGTAGTGGACTTTTGCTAGACAATCTGTAGTAGTAGGTAATATCTGTGACTCTGGAACAATTTCTGTCCCTCAGAGCAGACAGATTTCAACACAATTCCCTTCTTATAATATTTGCTGTACCAAGAACTGCAGGTTTTTGTAAGAAAATTATATTATGAACCAGGTAATTGAGAAATTGCCTGGCAACACAGTTAAAAATTTAAGGAAAGCTGGTGTATCTAAGCATTAGGTATTATACTAGTTTTTAACATCTTCAGGCTATTGTTCAGGGCTTTGAGGTAGTTGGGTAGGTTGAGTTGTCTTCTGTTTGCATTAGTGTTAGCCTAGTGTTGTAAACACGATGTCGCAAAAAAAAATTACCACAATTTATTATCAGGTAAAACGCTAAATTCTATTTTTATTGCATATTTAACGGTTGAGAAATTATGGCCCAATCCAGATTAAATTTTGAAGAAAGAAAGTTTGTGTTAAAGTGCTGCTGGAAGTGCGAAAACGCGATAGAAGTGCAAAGCATATTTCTGAAAGAATTTCACAATTTTCCGCCTAGTAGACTCACCATAAAACAAATTAGAGATAAGTTTGAAATAGGTGGAACTATTCAGAATGTTCAGATACAACGTTCTGGAAGATCAAGACCATCGATTGACGCAGACACGGATGAAAGGGTGTTGGAAATGTATCGTCAACAGACAAGGATATTGCTTTGCCAGTTTGCTAAATTATAAAAAACAACTTTTTGTTCTTTATTCTACGCCTTAAGAGCTTTGTTTTGATTACAATAAAAATAAAAAACACTAAATTCAATATTCTTCTAAAATTTAATCTGACCAAAAATCCTGTTGAACTATTTCGGCTCCCATCAATTTACGTTACTGAGAATTTATTCAGATTTTTAGACCAATCCCTCTGGGAACTAGGATGAGGCATATTTTTCTTGATAGTTTGGCGAAAAGCGTGTAAAAATATTTGTCTCTTTATTTCATAACCCATTCAAATTTTTTAAAAAATATTTTTTTCTTCGTTGAATACAAATTTGTTTGTATTTTTCAAGAGATATGTTTTTTAAGGTATTTTGAAGGAATTGTCATATTGTTACAAAAGAAATATTAGGCCAGGATTGCGACACCTATAAATTGTGACGTTCAGCTGTTTCATTAAAAAACTATTTGTCAGCTTCTAGCATATGTTACCTGATTACGTAATGTGTACGCTGCATTTTCGTAATAAGGAAATATTTGTCATGACGAATGGGCATCGGAAGTAGGTCAATCAGAAGTATAAGTACATGGATGTCGTAAGGAATCCGGGCAGAGGAACCAAACCAACCCCTCTACAAGTTCCAGTTAACACGGTGACAACCGACATACCGACGTCATATACCCATAAATCTGGTAGGCCAAGCAAGCAGTACAATGTGAGTGGAAGGAGGCTTCTCCAGGCTCCTCGACTCAACGCCCGTCTCGAAGTTAGGTCCAAGCCGATTCCGGTCAACACGGGGTTGACCGAAGACTTCCCCAACTCCATGGACAAATTCAATTACACAATAACATTGTAAATTTGGCATATATTTAATAGTAGTAAATTGTATTGTTGAAACCAGGAGTTACCTTTCAATTTAACCACCCTCGTGACAATATATGTGCGTCAAAGAACTATATATGCATTCCAAATTTCTCTAGGTCTAGCCGTTTTGTCACAACCTCTACCGTACATAGAGACGGACAGACACATAACTGAGGGAGTTTTTGGTCATATCTACAAAACACTAAAAATCACCAAACGGCAAAAAGTTAACCTAACTTACAGCGCTCAGAGCGAGAGAGAAATAATGTAATTGGCAATCATATGCTGATGAAATCAGATTTTCAGCTTTCGGAAAATGCGGGTCAAACAAAAAATTGTTACTTGTGTTGCAATATCTCTGTAACAAAGTTACAGAAAATAACGTGTCAATGTATATTAATTTGTTCTGGAAATTAAGTACAAACATTATGAATAATATATAGATTTTTCATTATAGCCTATAGCGGTTTCCAATCGCTTTTTTAACGACAGTTTTTAGTACATTTCTCGAATCACATAAACGGCTAGGAGTTATAAAACGGAATTTATTCCTTTGTGCGTTTTATTGGGAAATTTTTACTTTGCTTTATTTCAAACTGAATTACGCACCGAATCGTATATTTATCAATAGCCAGAAGTCAAGTTAGGTTATTTGGTTTGAAAAGTTTTAGCGGGTTATTGCTCCTGGTAAAAATTTAAATTTCATTTATTAATCTCAAATGATTTATGCAACGAAAAATAATATTTACTCAAACTTGTCCAATCCATGGAACAATGTTTAAAATTATGTTATGTTAAAATAAATAAATAAATAAATAAATAAATAAATAAATAAATAAATAAATAAATAAATAAATAAATAAATAAATAAATAAATAAATAAATAAATAAATAAATAAATAAACTAATAAATAAATAATAGATTCCCAACGTCTAGATAGGCGTATTGGGTCAGAGAAAGTAATTTTCTAGACCGCCGGTCATAGATATTAAAGCAAAGTGGTCAGTGTGGCATTTCGACTTCTTCTATTATCCCTGTATGCTATGTTAAGTTTTAGATTTATAATAAATAGATTTCAAATTCGAAATACGCCAAAAAATCAATGACTCATTTTTAGGGTTTTGAAGGCATGACTACCAAAAAATCCATATAACATCACTCACGTATCGAATGTACGGTAGAAACTGTAGCCAAACGGCTGAACATTGAACGTTGAAATTTGGCATTCTTGTATAACTTTTTGACCCATACATAGTAAAAATATAGAGAAATATGAATTTAATGATAAAATATTTTTTTGGATTTTCGCCAGAAATATGTCAAAAAACTTTTCTCCCTCACCCTATTTGCCAGTAAGATTGAACTAAATAGCTGAAAAAAAAAATAACAATAATGTATAATGCTGGGATCCGGAGTAGTTCAACAGAATTTTTTTATCAGTCCCGCACTCTTTGAATTCAAACAGGTGGTTAAAATTTTAATGGGTAAAATTAAGAAAAATCAATTAGGTAAATTTGGACAAATAACGTTTCGCATGAACTTAGTGGACAGATAATGGTTTAATTGGACGGGCAGACGAACATAGCCAACTCTTCTACAAGTTCCAGTCAACACGGTAACATCCGAGATACCGACGCCATATACCCATACATCTGGTGAGCCAAGCAAGCAGTACCATGTGAGTGGGAGAAGGCTTCTCCAGGCTTCTCGACTCCTTGATGGGCAACGCCTGCCTCGGAGATAGATCCAAGCCGATTCCGGTCAACACGGGGTGGACCGAAGAATTCACCGACTCTATCGACAAATTCAATTTAATAAATTAACCACCCATGTGGTTAAATATATGGGCCAAAGAACTATATATGTATGCCAAATTTCTCTAGGTCTAGCCGTTTTGCCACAAACTCTACTACGACCTTCTACTACCGTCTCTCTGTAGGTAGAGAGACGGACAGACACATGAGTGATGAAGTTTTTTGTGATACCTAAAAAACACTTAATACACCAAAAGGCGTACAAATATTTTTTCTAAATCATAATTTTCTACTTTGGACAAACATATTTTATATGCAAAAAATTGTATGTATCATCACGATTTAGGTGGATAGCTATATATCGCACTGTCGATGATCATCATCTCGATGGGGGCAAGCTTTTACACGTTCTATGTAAATCGTTGGTTTCGTGAAGAATCATCATTGACTCTTAATCGATCTATTCAAGAAACACAATATTATAATCAAACACATTTTTCAATTCACTGATCTCTTACTATTTTGGTTATAATGTATAATTATTATTACCCACCTACAATTCGAGATAGTTAATATGATAGCTATATCATATTAATTATCTCGACTGGACATGACAGAAGTCCTATGAGATCGACGTTGCACAGCTGATAGACAAATTAAAACGGTAGTCGGCAAGTACGAATTACGTCGAGGACTGGTGGAGCAGGAAGATTACAGGCTGGCGTCCAGGAACAGGTAAAAGATATATCGAAAGATCAAGAAAGTCATGCAGAAACATTTCATCAAAAAGTAACAGACAACTATGGATCAGAACAATAACTGCTCGTTAACAATGGTCAACAATTAAAAGAGGCATTTATTCGAGGATTGATAAATTCACGCTGGATATGATGATCTAATATTTGTAGAAAACAATTTGTATAAATTTTTATAATAAAAAATGCGCATAAAATAGTTTATTTCGATGACTTTTACGAAGTACATAATACAATAACGTCAGTTAATATCTAATGGAATCCATTATAATATTGTTAATGCATTTGTAATATGATCTGATTTTAAGGAAACATTTCTAACAATAATAGAACATAAAATACTATGTATGACACGGCTATTAGTTCGTAATGATTATATACACAAATTGGCGATAGCCTTTGTAGCTGTGCGCCAAAATTTTTAATTTATATACACAAATTGACTACTGACAAGATATTTTGCTTCAGGATAATATTAAAAATGTTATGTATATAATTAATTTGCAACGTATATTCTCCAATTTTAAGTGAGCAATCGATAGGAAGACATAGCATAAGTTCATTGGCATAAGCCCATATGATAAAGTGTGATTTTCTTGTTGAAGTTATATTGTGAAACGATACACCCCTGGTTAATTAATTTTTCAAATATTATTACAATTAGTACATATTTTTTTAATAATATTTTCATTGACACACGTAATTCGTTCGAAGTCGGATAATTAAAACAGAAATATTCTCATCTTCTTCAACTGACAGTGCACAATTTTGCTGTAAAACCAGAGTACTCACTCGTGGTCAGATTCCCATGGACTAATCACTTGTCTGTATCATATTCTGTTAAGTAATGCTTGCTGCTTTTGCTTTATGAGAAATAACTCGAAAAAAATACTTGATTCCTTAACAAAATAATAAAAATAATAGACGACATATAGCCCAGACAAAAGATGGCGTATTGCCCACACAAAAGATGGAGTATTGCCCACACAAATATGGCGTGTTGCCCACACAAAAGACGCCTTATTGCCCACACAAAAGATGGCGTAGTGCTCACACAAAAGATGGCGTAATGCCCACCAAAGCTATTTTGAAAGTACTCTTTGGAAACAAGTAAGTTTGTAGAGTGGAGGTTTGCCTTGCAACTAATACTAGTAAAACTTCCCATTTTTTGCTGTACCAAATTTCCTTTACACGAACTTTGTATGATTATAGTCATAAGGTATTGATAATATACATATTTTACACAATAACTGAAAAGAGCGTAAAGATGGTCAATAAACAATTATAGTTGTGGTTCAAAATATAGTGTTTATGTCTTGTTAGCACTTGCTATCCTGTGTTCGAATCTGGGATCAAGTAAGTGATACAAAAAATACAAAACACAACGTAAGTATATGGGTCCTAACCACGTTGGACTGTCACAATTGTTTGTCATGTTCTGGGAATATTCTGGGCAGCCGTATAAATGTCAATATTGGAAGAACTAAACGTCACAAATAGACTGACAACAAGCATTAATTACCGTTTTCTTCAATATTTGAAGAGAAGAAATGTTAATCGTACATTCGAGCCCGAAAGTAGATGGACAGATATTTTAAACGCTGGGACACATCATTTAGCTCAAGATCACGATGTGTGAGTTTCGAAAATAAAAACTATCGTTATGATACCGCTAAATTTTCTTGTAGGGAATTGTATCGACGAGAGATATATATTGTATTCCATTGAAATTGAAATCAAGAATTTATTTAAATGTATTTTATGTATTTCGACGAAAATGTATTAGAATTATAATGTAGAAAGCAAGTAATTTTGATATGAACACAGGAATATTACCTAAATGACATATGTTGTTTAACATACATAATTTAACAAATGGGAGGGTGTAAAATGGTAAATATGTATTTACCTGAGTGGCTCGGCGTTATTGTTGGACAGCCTATGGTTGCTGGTTACCTGGAAATAACACGTCACGTTAGTATAATCATCATATTTACCAACAGCTACAATTCCATTCAGCAACACGTTTCAAACAAATATGTATTTCATGAATAGTAGATTTATAAAACTAGGACAGCTCTAGAATGAGCATGCTATTTTATAAAGGATTTGTTTATAGTATTAAATGAATTTTCAAATGTGCGACAAAATCAATATTACAATAATTAAGTTTAATATGTTACTAAATATATTCTTGCCAGGTTTCAGTTTTAGAAATTCAACATCAATGTCCAATCAGCAGTGCGGCAAATAGATTTTCATGTGGTCTGTGCAATGTTTTATACATATATGAAAACTAATAAAACAATTCCGATATAACAATTCTTAATAAAAAAATTTAAAAAAAAAAAAATGTTTACAGAATAAATATACAAGTTCATTCACATGTATTTATAAATGAATATATATATATATTTATTTATTTTACATCGGCCTATTTCTGCAATGAGGCTAATCGCCGATGCCAGGGGGCGAGCTCATACACCTGGATGAGGGGTGAATGATTATGAAATGAGAGTAATGTAAACATATTATTCTGATTTTCTCGCCCGAATAATATCACCAACGAAGGAGGCTCGAGCCACCGACTGCAAAGTCCAGCTGTTTCGACCAGTCTAAACCGCACGACTTAATGCGCTCGGCCACTCCATTGGCATTAGCGATATTCTATTCTATTCTATTCTATATTTTATTTGGCTTAGGTCAGTTGACCATTCCACCAGCGCATAGCGTTATTGGATTAGGTTATATTTAGAGTTTACATTTTATAGTATTAAGAAACCCTGCGATAAGTGTGCAGATGGCGGGGGTGGGATGTGTGAGAATTATCTTCATGTCCATAGGGGATGGCAGATGCTTGGTGAGATCCTGGTACAGCTTTGTAGACTGGGCTAAGTGATTCGGGCAGTTAAACAGTATATGAGTCATGACGCCGAGTTCACCGCAGGTGCATAGATCTGATTCTATTACTTTTATTTTATGCAGATGTGTGTATGTATAGCAATGGCTAAAACGCATTCGAGTAAAGGTCGAGACAGACATTTTTGAGATATTTAAATTGTCAAACCATGGTTTCCGTGGAATATGGGGTTGAATCGAATGTAGGTGGGCATTAGCGATATTATTAGTAGAGTAAGACATATCTAGGTGTTAATACATTTTAATCCCACTTAATTGAAAAAAACTTGTTCTTTTTAATTTAATAGTTAGCTGGCTTATATGGCTGTACAGACTAAGGCCAAATAAATAAATTTAAAAATAATAATAATAATAATAATTTAATAGGTCAGTCACTGTGGTCTAGCGGACATAGTTGGTGGCACTTTGACTGCCACAGGGGCTCGGCTTCAAATCCTAGTAATGGCACGGATATTTGTGTGTGTTCGTAGTTTTAAGGAGGCATTGTATCAAGAAAATTGAAATAATAAAATTGATACTGGTTAATGGCCAATAGTTGCCAAGACCAAAATTTAAAAAATATATATAATAAAATAATAGAATTAAAACATATGAACACCTAGATTGGCCGCTCTCTAATTATTAGAGAGAGGACGGTATTAGGTGATTAATGGATAAAACTGATTTTAATGAGATTCGCATAGCAGTCGTTCAATATATAATTCTATTTCAGTGTATGAGTATAATTTATTTAGAATTGCGTACTTATTTTAATAATAAAAATAAAGTGTTGAAAAACCTGTAGATTTCATTCAGAATTTTAGATTAACTCTTGGACACAGTGTGGGATAAAAATATCAGCACATTTTTAGTGAAAATCGCATAGATTTTTATGTACACCCTGTATACCGTATGTCCTTTTTCGACTTGCAACATAAGCTCTATGTTGTAAGTCGAAAAAGGATTATGTTAAATTTTCAATTGCACATTCTATCAAAATTCTATCTAATAAAAATTGTTCAGTATTTTAGTCTCAACATTGTACCTAATTTTGAATAAAAAAATCCCAATTTGTTTGAAAAAAGCATACAATAATTTTTGTATCATACAGATCTCAAGAATAAGGATGCGAAAGAGTTTTAATCAAAACGGAAGGCATTTTAAACACTTGTAAACAAAAATACTTTACTTTCAAGTCATAGAGAAAACAATTTTTCTTAAACCGTAAAATATATTAAAAAAATATTTTAGGAAATATTGTTTTTCTTCAAAAGATTTATCCAAGGGTACCCAAAACGATATACGTTTCTATTTAAAAAATCCAAGTTGTCCTTGATATTCTGTCGTTTTGGTTTTTTTCGCAAAATTTCAATATCACCGTTTACCCAATGGATCGAATCATAAGGTAAACTTTCTGATGGTTGGGGATTTTATGTACTGGCCATTTTATTCGTCTTGTCCTACGTTGTGTTTTTTGGGTTTATTAGGTCGATTCTTTTTTGGGGCGGGCAGCTATGTCAACAGTCAGTAACGAAAACCAATTGCCTACTCGCGTTAACGGCCTCTCTCTGCCCCTCTTGAGCTGGAATCTCAGTCTTATATAGTGCTTAAATTCTAGATGGATAACTTGTGTTCTCTTTCTCTCTCCAGTTCTTATAAACGTGTACATAATCCAGATCATACACATGGTTAACACATTCTAACAACTCAGACAAAAGTCCGTTTACCATAACTATGAAATGACATTACAGTTGAAAAATTCGCCTTGTTGCCAATTCGTAAACTCTCAAAAAAAGTTAGGTTTTATCGAACAACTTCTAAAAATATATTTTGTGTCTCTTTCTATCCCATAGAAATTGAAGTGAGCTCGAAACAATAATAGTTGTGGCCTTAAGAACGATTGAACAATTCAATTTCAAACTGGCAACATTGAAATAATGTACCAACATTAAATAAATAAATGTACTAACTGAGTTATGGATTGATGTTGATTAAAACATATCATAACGTTGGTACTTAAATTAACCAAGTGTGACGTCATCTCATAGTTATCGTAAACCGACTTTATTAATGACTATTTGACACATTTGGGTTACAACCCAAGTTTAATAAATTAAATATATCAATCGGCGAACAGATTTAAGAGTTAGCTTTTTTTGATTAGATTTATGATTTCGATTTCGATTTCAATTTATATTTCGATTTTGATTTCGATTTCGATTTCGATTTCGATTTCGATTTCGATTTCGATTTCGATTTGGATTTCGATTTCGATTTCGATTTCGATTTCGATTTCGATTTCGATTTCGATTTCGATTTCGATTTCGATTTCGATTTCGATTTCGATTTCGATTTCGATTTCGATTTCGATTTCGATTTCGATTTCGATTTCGATTTCAATTTCAATTTCAATTTCAATTTCAATTTCAATTTCAATTTCAATTTCAATTTCAATTTCAATTTCAATTTCAATTTTAATTTTAATTTTAATTTTAATTTTAATTTTAATTTTAATTTTAATTTTAATTTTAATTTTAATTTTATTTTAATTTTAATTTTAATTTTAATTTTAATTTTAATTATCTTTTATTAATAAGTTTTTGATTTTAAAATGTTATGTTGTAATGTCTTGATTTTATATTGATTTTGACCTGTGTAAACATGATTAATGTAATAACACCAATAAATATTATTATTATTATTATTATTATTATTAAATGTAGGTTTGTGTAGACCACTTGAGTAACTCGACCCTCTTGTGACACCGCACATCTGATCGCAGGTATCGGACACGCCCTTGACGTAAATCTGTTTTCCTTAAAACTTTGTAATGCGTAATTTCTTTAATAATAAATGAAAAAATTAAATGGGGTACCAGTGACTGCAGCATCATAAATTTGGTCAGCTAATTTTTTCATAAAAGTGCTCTTCAAAAAATTAAATAATTTATATACATAAAAATCAATTTGTTTGTATTGATTTTGTTATATGTGGGTTTGAGAGTAAAATGTGCCAAATTACAGCTTTCTAGGTCCAGCCGTTTGACCAAAGTCTCTACCAAACAGACAGACAAATGAGTGACAGTATATAGCTTTCTTTGTCATACTTATGAAACCCTAATAATAAATAAACATGTAATGTAGTATTGATCACAGGAATTAATATATTCACATAAAAATGCGCTATTTTACCATTGTATACAATTTCGAAAATGTATTGCGCAAACCACTAAACCATGACATAAATTCTCCCCTTACCATTTGAAACATTGATTACAGTAACAAGAAATAAATCTTGAATTTGAGGGGGGAGTAGTTAATACGTTCCTCATTTAATTGTGCCATTATTTGAGAAACAAACCTTCTGTGAATAAGGACCAGCACACTCTGTCGGTCCACAATCGAATTTATGGACAGTTCTAGGACGCATGCATAGCCACGATGAATACGAATTTTCGAATAATTTAACAATGGAAATTCTATTTGCTATACAGGGACACAAATAGAATAACCTCCTCTGTTTACATTTAACTATAATTCAAATAGACTTAAACAAGCTTCGATTGAAATTTGAGGTTAATGTAAGGGCACTTATAGAAATGATTTACCCCTTACTCTCACTTGCTGTGAGAGTAATTCAAATTTCATTCACATTTACGCAATTGTTCGTGGTAATACGTTATATATAATTAAAAATTGATGTGTGTGTTTTCATTAATTTAAAGGTTTCGGCAGTGGCGGACTGTCCCACCGGGACACTGAGTAATTTTCCGGTAGACCTTGGTAGCGTAGAGGTAGCGCTCCTGCTTCACGAGCCAAAGGTCCCAGGTTCGAATCCTGGTAAGGGCATGGATCTTTGTGCGCCACAGTGTAATTGGGACATTTAGTCCTGTTCTGTGGTAAAAAAAGAAAGGCTGGTCACAATATAAAAATCAGCTGTGGCCACCACAGGACCGACCGCCATCACAAACTACTTGTATAAAATACATTCTAGCAGCACAGTAGAAATAACTTGGCCTAATATTTTCTAACAGAGATATTATTTATTATGACCATGGAAACGTTACATATATGTATAAAATATAGATAAAAAATTTCAAAATTTTCGTTTTATCAAAAAATGCCACAAATACAAGTTATTAGTTATTGAATTTATAGCAACTTTTGTTAAATACATTTTTTCGAAATATTTTTCTGTTGCTAAATATTCGCAAAAATCTTAAAATCGGCACGAGTAAACTCCCATCTCTAGTCAACCGATTTTTACCAAAAGTTGATCAACTCGTGCCATTGATGTCATCGTGTCATTGATGAAAAACTTAAATATGCAGTTTCATAAAAATCCTTTTAGCCGAATTTGCTCTGCACGTGTACACAGACAGACAGACAGACGGACAGTCGGACAGACATCATGCTAAAAATAGTCAAAACGTTATGTAGGGACCTCAATTCGTGGAGATCCATCGAAATCTCGAAATGTCAAAAACTACCCCCGGTCAAATTTTTGATTGGCAGTTCTGTACTTTTCAGTCGTACCAACACCAACTTTTTAGTTTTTGTTTACAACTTAACTTTTAGTAGTTTATTAAGTTAATAAGAAGTTTATTTAGATCATATAATTAAATATAAACTTAGCACAATTAAACAATATTTATAAATTGGTTTACTATAACCAAATTGTTGTCTGCCATCTTAACCTAAAAATTTTTAAGTTGGCAATGAAAAGTAATAAGAGATGGAAGATATAAAATTTATCACTGTCTCTTATTTTTTCCCCCCACTATATTCTGTAGTATCAAAAGTTGAAATGACGTCAGAGTTGGATAGTATTGAAAAAAGTATAATGTAGAATGGACTTTATATATGTTGGCGGTCGGTAAAAATGTAATAGCTGAGGAGTTTTGTATACCACACCAACGCATTGTTAATAGAACAAATATTAGTAGACATCCGGTTTTATGTTGGCTTCTTACACTTATTAAATACCTACAAAACTCTGAATTCACATCAATTTTTACCGACCGCCAACATATATGGTATAAGGGAGGTATTGTGATCATACTGATTTTGACATTTCGAGATTTCGATGGACCTCCACGAATTGAAGCCCCTACATAATGTTGTGACTATTTTTAGCATGATGTCTGTCGGTCGGTCTGTCTGTCTGTCTGTCTGTCTGTCTGTCCGTTCGTCCGTCTGTCTGTGTAGACCTGCAGAGCAAATTCGGCTAAAAGGAATTTTATAAAACTTGATATTTAAGCTTTTGACATCAATGGCACGAGTTGATCAACTGTTGGTAAAAATCGGTTGTCTAAAAATGGGAGTTTACTCGTGTCGATTTTTGCGAATATTTCAAAACAGAAAAATATTTCGCAAAAATTTATTTAACAAAAGTTGCTATAAAAGCGATAACTAACAACTTTTATTTGAGACATTTAAGTATGATAATTAATATCTGTTCGAAAATATTGGGCCAAGTTATTTCTACTCTGCTGCTAGAATGTATTTTATACAAGTACTTTGTGATGGCGGTCGGTCCTGTGGTGGCCATAGCTGATTTTTATATATAATCTTGCTCTCTTCACACAATTGTGCCCGTCGAGCATCGACTTTGGCAAGCTTTAGTTACGGGCCTGACTTAAAGCATTATTTTTGCAATAATCGTATATTTTCTTCTCAGTAAAAAAGATCTTTAAAAAAATTCTGGGTTTCACTATATAATTCACTGCACTCCTATCTAAAGCATCTGAATATTTTTTGGAATGCTAAATCAGACATTATACAACGCGAGACTATCTTTTATATTTTACACACACATCTGAGTTAATCCGTGGTAGAAGTGCATGGATGTAGGGTATAACACGTAGAATAAGAATGACATAAGAATAAGCACGTCAACTTTAGGAATGGGTACATGACGTTTATGAAGGAAAGCGGGTGAAAATATGCATGAATGTGCTCGTGTTGGCTTGTTCTGTGTTCAGTGTCGGTCTCTGAAACCATGCCGTGTGTGCACAATGACGTGCCAAAGAGACCACAAATAATGACGTTTGGATGTCTGTCTACTCTAATAATAGGAATATTGTACCTCGCATGTGCTATTCACACATGTGTATATGTTTTATAAAAGAAGGTGTTGTTGTTTTATGAAGCACGTCACATCAGGATTAGTTAACGTAAAAATAAATAGAATTTATTATTACAGGCCAAGCGGATCGCTGGACAATCCTCAAAGAATTATAATGATACTAAAGCACAGAATACAAATAGCAAATCTCTGATTCCGAGGTAGGAATTGTGAGAAATCATTTGTTTATTGTAGATATTTTTATCGATAACAAGCTAAAGTACCCGTGTTTCGCGACGGTATTTAAATACTTTAAATCTGTTTAGACTTCAATAAACTTTCGTTTGATTACAATGATCAATATAAATTTAGAGGAACTGCTTATGTAACATGACTAACACTACATTCATGTTCAGATTGTAATTCCCTATAATTTGATATTTCACATATATTGTAACATTTATGTATACAAATGAAAATTTATAGACATTTCTTAATAAAACAATCAAATTATAAGTTTATAAATAGTGAATATCACCTGCCCCATCTAATAAGGGGATGGAATATAAATTTATTAAATATTTGTAACAATATATTTTTCTTTTTCAAAAAAATTTGACAGGAGACTATGTGCTGATCACATGAGATTTTTTAAAAGTTTCTTAGCTTTATTGTTTCATTTTTATAAAGATGTAGCTAAATATACAAAAAAAAAAACTATTAATCTCTAATTTTTTGCTTCCAGTTCCAATACTTTCATTCCAATTTACCCTTTGAGCTGAATTTAAAAAAAAAAAAAACGTCTAGACACTTACTAAAGATTTCAAAAAGAGACCTATGTGCCAAAACGGAATGTTATAACTCAACAAACACCAGAGTTAAAAGATATTATAATCCAGACTGACAGACAAAACTTGATTTTTGTTTCGCGGATATCGTCTCAAAATCATCTGAAATGTGTAGAAACCAAATATTATCCCGAAAAAATAAAAAAATAGATAAAGCCTCAAATTTTATTAATATAGAAAATATATAGATTGATAGAGCCCTCTCCCCCTAAAAATTTCAAATTACACGTTTTTAACGGACGCATTTTCGTATAGTTGAAGTATTATATACTTCTTAATAATAATAATAATAATAATAATAATATGTTTATTGACATGTTTAAATACAAGTGCCAAAGGGAGACAGAAGCAGCTTGGTGTGAACACCACCTGATCGAGTCTGTCCCCTGCAGAAATACTATACAATATCAAAATATTTCATAATACAACAAATACTTAAATACTAGAATGCTTATATAATTAATAAATATTTTAATTAATTTTATTTCATAAATTTAAACATTTTAGCCTTAGAAAATCTTAAAATGTTGAATTTTGGCAACTAATCATTAACTATAAGTTTACGATGATTAACGACATAGTAAACTCTTTTCCAATACCCGCTTTCTCAGTGATTTTTTAAAAGAAACAATTGAAACTGTTTTTATGTCACTAGGCAACCGATTATATACTGAGGCAACGTTATATGTATTCGAACGCTTGAAAATACTTAGTTTGTATTTAGGTATTGTAATTTTGTTTTTGCGTCTTAAATTGATATTGTGAACATCGGAACGGAAAGATATTTTGTTATACAAGTATGATGGGGAGCGGTTGGTAATGATATTGTGAAAGGTGTTACAGCTGTGGACATAGCGCCTTTCCTTCATATTGAGCCATTTGGCCGAGATCAATGTATGAGATATCCTTTCCCGTTTTTTTACGCCATAAATAAATCTTAAACATGAGTTTTGAACTCGTTGGATGCGTTGACTGTCAGCTAACGTAAGACATGGTGAGTAAACTACATCACAAAAATTAAAATTGGATAGAATTAGTGAATCACACAATATCTTTTTAGTTTCCTTATTTAAAACATGGCGGTGTGCAAACAGCAATTTTAACGTAGAGTAACTTAATTGTATTTTTTTGGAGATATGCTGCGAGAAACGAAGATTGGTATCTATGATAAATCCTAGATTCTTAACATTCTCGGAGATGTTTAGGCTAATGTCATTGACGCGTATGTCTATCTTAGGATACAATAATGGCCTAGAGCGCTTACTGGCAAATAATATAACCGACGATTTGACGGGATTTATGGATAGGCCGTGTTTTGTGGAAGTCTCAGTAAGACTGCGTAAATCGCTGTTGATGCGATCCAAGCTTTCATCAATTTGACTGGGATGGAAGGAATAGTATATTTGCGTGTCATCCGCATAGAAATGATAATTAGAATATTTAATAGTGTCAGGAAATTTTGAAGTATATATATTATCGAGCATAGGGCCTAGTATAGATCCTTGTGGGACCCCTGAAATTATTTTAATCTCGTTTGATAAGTTGCCTGGAAGTGAGACACATTGAAATCTTCTTCTTACTTTACTAACTTGAACTTTTTTACATACTTATTATAGAACTTTTTCTTAAAAGGGGTAAGCCTTCAAATATTCAACTTATTATAAAAACAAGATTAGAACAACAAAAATAATTATTTTTTTATAGTCTCGAATGTAAAATCTTTATGCCCTTATACCGTCACTCATGTGTTTGTCTGTACGGCAGAAGTGCTTAATAAACAATTCCATCCAAATAAATTGTAAGTTACAATTGTAACTTCCCCTTCTTTTTCACTGCCTTGTGTTTCAATTTATGAATAAATTTTCTATAACGTTACATATGATCTCTTTCAGTCGGATTTTTATTCATATATTTATAGGATTATTTTTTGAAACGCACAAATATATTTAAAAAAATACAAAAAAAATATTGTCTGATATCTATTATTAAGTTATTGAGCGATGAAATAATATATATATACAATTAAAAATACGCTGTTAGACAAAAATTCAGTGCCAATTTTGATGCATAGATTGTTATTACTTTATTTCAGAGTGTTATTTCAAGTATAACTTAGAAAGTGAGTAAACAAATACTATCTCACAGATAATCGAATCCATCAATCTTAAAATTTAGCATTTTCGTCCGGCGAAAATAGCATTTGTTGCTGTGCGCCAAAAATTTTAACCATCTAACATATTCGTCGCAGAACCATTGGGCTACGGGGGCATGTTAGGAGCCATTGTTACTCTTGTATAAGAAACATATAATCTGTGGGGGATATACGTACCGTTAAAGCGATTATGGAAAAAAATTATTTGTCATTATGTACTATAATTCAATCGCTTATTATTGAAAGGGTCTACTTTCCACTTTCCATGTCCACTTTCTGACCAAAATAAGGTTTTGACTTGTTATCTATCCTGAATCATAGGCCTATTACTTGTTGAAAGGCCTCATTCATCACTCAACTCTCTCGGGCACCATTTTTTTAAGTGCAGCAAGGTGCTGGTCACACCCAGGCAATGGATACGCTAGATCTCCCCTGCGCGTAAAATATATTGGGTGAATGTTAATTCACCCAATATCTCAGGGTGAATGTTAATTCACCCAATATCAGACACTCTGTATTTCGAACCGCAGTACCCAAAGCGAGAATAATCTTGATAGCCAACCTCTGTAAGCAGAAGGTATAGAAGAAGGAGAAAAAACACCTATTTCCCTACAAGATTCAACTGGTGCAATTTAAACCAAAAGATAACGTTCAGTGCCTCCAATATTCAGGTAAATTCGAAAGAAAGTCAACCACTATGCATGTTTTGATCCACTCTTTATAATAAATGTAGTGTTGCCATTTATCTACAGTGTCCCATGTTTTGTTACAGTTCTTTGTCGATAAATGAGCGAATAGTGACACAGATAGCGTGTAACGACCGCTTGTCTCGTTAACTTTTTTTACGGTAAAACATTATTAATTGACAAGCGTCATAAAAATTAAAACAAAAAGCTGTTGTTTTAAACAGTATATTAACTAGACGTCACTTTATCTTGCTTGTTTTAACATGGATTTGTTTAAAACAAAATAAGAGAATAGTGTGGCGTGCAATTTAGGTCTTTACTACATCATAAACACAGGTGATGGCTCGTTTTCACGAGTTATTTACGAAACTGCTGATATGTGTGTGCAGGTTATTTGTGTCTATGATAGTGGTTTGCATTTTCTAAATCGTTTACGCTGTAAAAGACTTTTTATGTTTACATTAATCAAGAAATAAACTTTGTTGCTTTTAGTTATTTATTTAGCAATTTAGCCAGCCTATATATAAATGTAACAATCCAATATGTTAATAACAACGTTAACGACAGAGTTCAAAAATTAACGTGAAATTTGGACTTTAATACATTTTGGTAGTATTAAGCAAGTGAAGGGGGACCAAAAATGGTCTGAATGTTAGACGATTGAAACAAATATTTTAGATACACATTTAGGGTCGGTTTACTAAAGTTTAGTTAACTATATCCAAATAGTTAGAATATGGTTGCTATGGTTACTTATAGGATTGTTATATTGTAACCGAGTTTAACCAAAAGATTAAATTCAGCCAAGCTTTCAAAAACCGACCCTTAGTGTTTCAAAGGTATAAACATTAAACAGTTTTACTAACCTAGATAGGCCAGACCTAAAGAATTGAAATTTAGCATCTTGGTATGTGAACTTGAGTGCTCCTTTGGTCAACATTTTGGAGTCTTCTGCCACATTAATTAATATTACTATTTAAATTACAATATATAACCCAGCCTTCTGGTTTTTGGCTTCCATACGGCTCTTATGGTGCCCATACCATAAGAGCTGTTTGTTCTCTATCGTTTCTATGATTGTATTTTCAACTTTCAAAGTTGATCGTATGGTTTCATTATCATCATCCTCATCATTTATCAGTCATTGACGTCCATTGCTGAACACAGACCTCTCCTTTACATCTCCAGTCCTCTCCGTCCTGTGCCACCTGCAGCCAATTGCCGACTAGTCTCTTGGTGTCATCCGTTCAACGGGTAGGAGGTCTGCCTCGGTTTCTTGTACTGTCTCTAGGCCGCCATTCCTGTATTCTCCTGGTCCATCTGCCATCATTTACTCTAGCAACATGGCCTGCCCACTGCCACTTCACACGTGAAATTCTACCAATTATATCACAAACTTTTGTTTGCTGTCTGATCCACAAATTTGTTTTTCGATCTAAAAATGTTACGCCAATCATCGCTCTCTCCATCGATCCTTGTGAACTCTTTCAGCAATTTTCAGCAGATTTTCGCGTGAGGGTGAGAGTCTCAGCACCATAGGTGAAAACTCGTAAGACACATTGATCAAATACCTTTCTCTTGAGGCTGATGTGGCAATCACCTTTTAAAAGGTTTTATTATATAGGTGCTTAAGTTTTAAGATACCGCCACTCCTTCTTCAAATGTTTATTTCCACAGCACTCACAGATGCTTTCGACAACAGTCTTGTAGATAACCGTTTTGGTCTTTCTAGTTATAATGTGGTTCTACAATACCGGGTTTAATTGCCTGATTTCCTTGTTATATTTTATTATTTATGTCATTCTAACACTTCTCTTTGCTTTACAGGGTGACGCCTAGATATCTGAATGTCAGTTTCTGATAATGTCATCATCTAATTTTAGGTTTCTTTGCTGCTCACCGACAGTAAGATACTCAGCTTTCTGCGAGTTTATTTCTAAACCCTATATTTTATATTTTTTTCTTGGCATGAGTTACAATAAATTTGTAATTCGGATGTTTACATAAATTATTTTTTCACCAGGCTACAACAACATAGGCAGCTATGTTTGTGATTTTAATGACTTCGACCAGATTTTCCAGATGCTCTTTATGATAATCATCAAAATCTTCATCCACTTCGTTGATCGTTTGGTCTTTGATAGCTTACAAAACTCAATCCGTATTACAAATAAATTTTTCATCGTGAGAAACAATAACAAAATCTTCGTTAAATTCGTTTATTGTCCAGGCTAAAGCATTACTTGACTCAGTATCTAAATTATTAGTAGGTTCATACAAAATAAACATATCAGAAGCGTTTAGGCAGATTTTCACAAGAATGAGTTTAGCATTTTGTCCTCCGAAAAGATCCTTCATTTTAATAGTATGGATATGGCCAGCTAATCCGAAGGTACCTAATTGTTTCCCAGTTTTCTCGTACTACAAAAAATATAGTCTCATCAGATATTTAGAAGGTGCCTTTTCCGCAGTTAAATGTTCTCCAGAATGCTGATCAAAATGACCAATTCTCAAACGATGTTTCTGTTTAAGTTTTCTTTGATTGGGTTCAAGTCTCCAACTAAAGTTTTAGGAAAGTAGATTATCCAATTTTGTTTAATCCTACGATAGCTATTTGACTACTCAAATCAATACCAAAGTTAGTCTTAATAAATAATGGCTTTTATTTAGAATATGTGTCATTAACAATACGAAGGCCGGAAATTGGTGGCTGCAAAGGTGGAGGATCAGGGAATGAAAATTTAACCATAACAACTCCAAAAGTTCCGTCGGCCCATTATCGGCTTCTGCTTTCTGAATCTTAGACTGATTCTCTTCTTGTTTTCTCGTCAAGGCTCCTTTTGTTTCTTCTCGACTTATGTCTTACACTGTCCATGTGCATTCATTTTTTTCATTAACAATTTATTTAATAGGTTCGACTAGATTCTGCAGAGGGAAAATGTGGTACATTTTGTACCTAGATTTAAGAAATTCACGTGATCAGAGGTTTTAAAATTCCGTGTAACCAAGAAACCCTAATAACGTCAGTCATGTGTCTGTACGGCAAGAATTGTGGCTGGTCCTAGAATATTGAAACTTGGCATGCTTGTATAACACTTTGACCCACATATAGGAAAACTATTGAGATTTATTATTATTTATTTATTTATTTTACATCGGCCTATTTCTGCAACGAGGCTAATCGCCGATGCCAGGGGGCGATCTCCTACACCTGGATGATGGGTGAAAGATTGTGAAATGGGAGTAATGTAAACATATTATTCTTGCCCGAATAATATCACCAACGGAGGAGAATCGAACCACCGACTGCACAGTCCAAACTGCACGACTTAATGCGCTCGGCAACGCCGTTGACTATTGAGAAAAACAAAACATTATGGAAAAACTATAAACAAATATGTACTCAACGAAAAATAAATATTTAAAAAAAATTTAGTGTGGGGTATTAAATGAAACTTCTTAATGCTTAGATAAACCAGCACATTTAAATTTGACAAAATTGTGCGAAAAAAAATTTTTCCCCCTCTTTCCTAGAGAGACAAAACTGTTTCAAAAAACTTTTGTGCCTCACCCTATTTCCCAGAGGGGTTGGTCTAAAAATCTAACAAAATTCTCAAAAATGTACACTGATAAGAAACAAAATAGTTCAACAGAAAATTTGATCAGATTAGTTTTTCGAAAAATATTTTTTTTTTGTGTTGCTGAAAAAATAATTATTTAATGTGTGGTCTCACAAGAAAGCTCTTAACATCTTAAATTCTTAGGTTCCTTAATTTAAATTAAAGAACGAAAATGATTTTTTCCTACGACTACTACAGAACTTTCTCATTCCGATATTGTTAGTTGACAGAAAATTTCGCATGTTAATTCGTAACAATGCGCATGTGCAGTTTGCGAAAATATTCATTCCCGTACACCAGAATGGCTGGTAACAATATTTATATTGTATTTTATTGTTTATTTATTTATTGAAAAATGGTAATCGGAAGAAAAGTAAAGTTTGCGACATGCGCAGAATGCATATTTCGCTCTCGAATGATTTACTTCATTCGATTACGGCTCGTTCAGCAATTCCCATACTCTAAATATGAATAAATTCCGAGTAAGGCATATTAATGTGAACCGAAACATACAAAAAGAATTTTACCGACTGCCAACATATATAGCATGATGTTTGTCGGTCTGTCCGTCTGTCTGTCTGTCTGTCTGTCTGTCTGTCTGTCTGTGTACACGTGCAGAGCAAATTCGGCTAAAAGGATTTTTATGAAACTTGATATTTAAGCTTTTGACATCAATGGCACGAGTTGATCAACTTTTGGTAAAAATCGGATAACTAGAAATGGGATTTTACTTGTGTCGGTTTTAAGATTTTTGCGAATATTTCACAACAGAAAAATATTTCGAAAAAAAATATTTATCAAAAGTTGCTATAAAAGCAATAACTAACAACTTTTATTTGAGACATTTTTTGATAAAACGAAAAAATATTGAAGCATCTATTTTTTCATACTCATATGTAACGTTTTCATGGTCATGATAAATAATATCTCTGTTAGAAAGTATTAGGCCAAGTTATTTATACTCTGCTGCTAGAATGTATTTTATGCAAGTACTTGGTGATGGCGGACGGTCTTGTGGTGGCCGCAGCTGATTTTTTGATCTGTATTCGAACGTAATTAAAGTTTTTGCAACACTATTTACAATATTTAACCATGATTACAATATTAATTTGTCTGACTGGAGAAGCCTCTAGATGGAAGACGTGGATTATTCTTTCAAAGGTTATCGAAATTTATGATTTGTAATATGTACCCACAATATTTTATCACTTACAAAACCCTGATATTTGTGAAAATTAACACCACATAAATTTTTATTACTGTACTGGTATAATGAGCTTTCATTAAACAATAAGAGCATTTGTATGTTAATGATTATGATAACCAAAAAATGTCATTAAATTTAAACTTTTCAAAAAATATTTAAATATAATTTAATTTAGTTTGAATTAATGACGTTAGAATTTAAATGGTATTTTAAAATAGTGGGTTAAATTATACAGTGAGTGAGAGTTCGCGGCCTATTTGAAAGGAACAAAGAGCGTCCAGCCGATCTGACATATATAGCTTAACTTTGCGACGCTTGATTAATGTGCTCACCGTCAAATAAATTTCGAGACACACAGCTACATATTATAATCCGAGCCAAATATATCGCTGTGTTTGGATGAAAATAGGTGGTAGCACGAAATTTCTCTCGAATTATTACACCGTTGAAAAAGTTAAATGTTTATTTTTTGCTATAAATCTATAGTTTTTGCATCTATATATTGAAATGTTATTATAGAATTATTTTTAGAAGAATTAGAAGTTTTTCTTTTTCGAGGTACCATGACAAAATCTTTTACAACGAGAAAGTATATATATATAGTTAGATTGTTGTTCTTGACGAAAAATGTAGGAGGAAATAAAAATTCTTGAATACTCGTCAAAAGTTTATTTATAAAATATTAAGAGACGTTTCGACTAGTAAATCCAGTCATTCTCAGTCTATAAATAAAAATTACAATTGTAAAATACAAAAAATAGTAAAAAAGAAAAGTATTATTTTAACAAAACAAAAATAAGTAAATTGAAAATTGATAAATTAGTATAAAAAGTAAAATAGAAAATAATTTAAACCTATTAATTGAAAATTATCAAAATGGCGTGAGGCGCCATTTTGTGAAACTAAATTTATTACAGAGATATTAAGAAAATACAAACATTAATCAAAATTAAGCAAATAATTATAAAAAGTTATAGAAAATAAGTGTTTTTAACTAGACAGCTTCTTACCTAGAGTACGTTGTCAATATTTTACAAAAGTATATTCTTATAAAAAAATATACGGAAATGAAAAAACTATCCCAAACACATTCAGAATGACATGGCAGTATGGAACAGGACGGCTCGAGATTGTCTGGTCGTTTGTGATATTACTCATAGACACCTAGACGTCACAACTTATTAAGTAGGTGAACGTAATATGACAAGTAGATAAGCGCACAGCTGATTTTAAGGCAAAAGTTTATTATATGATTTATTTAAACCAATCGTGTCTGTTTTTTTATTAACACATGTGTGTATGCACACATGTGTTATGTGTTATGTATGAAAAGTAATCGGCCTAGGCAAGAGATGGCGCCACCAGTATCAAATCAATGTTGTTGTCGTAAATCCTAACCTTCAAATTACTACTGTAAAATTTTCAGCCAGCTGCGTCATTTAGTTTGTGTTTGACAGACATTGAAAACGAACAACTTTTGCATTTTTACAAAAATGAATAAAATCGAATATCGTGCAGTGATAAGATATTTGTTTGCTGCATTTTTGATGAGCATCCAGGCCGTCCAAAACAGGTCACCACTTCAGAAATGGTCGTTAAAATCCATGGAATGATAATTGACGATCGACGAGTAACTAAGCGCTAATAGCTGAGGCTGCAGGTATCTCAACCGAACGGGTACTCAACATTTTGCATGAATATTTGGGAATGAGGAAGCTCTCTGCCAAATGAGTGCCGTATTTGCTCTCAGTCAACAACGAACGCAATAGTCTGACCATTTCGAAAGAATGTTTGGCGATGGTTAACCTCGATAATGAGGATTTTTTGTGCCGTTTTGTAACCGTGGACGAAACATGGATCTATTACAACGTACCAGAGACCAAGGTACAGCCGAAACAGTGGACGCCTGGCGAATCGAAGCCGAATAATGCCAAGGTGGGTCTTTCGGTCATGGCCACAGTTTTTTGGGATGCGCACGGTATTATTCACATCAACTGGAAAAGAGAAAAAAGACCACGGGCGTATATTATGCAGAGCTGTTGTACCGATTCGACGCCGATTTGAAGATAAAGCGGCCGCATTTGGCGAAGAAAAAAGTGCTGTTCCACCAGGACAACGCATCGATCCACAAATGAGCAGACGCAATGGCAAAACTCCATGAATTGCACTACGAATTGGTTCCTCATCCACCATATTCGCCAGATTTGGCCCCTTGCGACTATTATTTATTTTCAAACTTGAAGAAATGGATCGCTGAAACAGAGGCCTATTTTTGGGGCTACGAGAAATAGTATTATTCGGAGGGCACCAAAAAATTGGAGAAGCGTTCAAGCGTTCCACAGACGTAGAGACATACGTTTCGATATGCTTGTAAGGTAAGTGCTCGCTAGGCCGCTAACCAAAGCAAAGCATCATTTCTATCTATGTGCATTACAAAAGGAAGATAATTTTAACTCTGCCGATACCCAACAAAATACAAATTCTATCTAAAAAATCTGAAGTCTTCTTCACAGTGTTACGGATTTTTAACTGATATTTAAATTTAGTAATACGATATAAAAGTAACGAAAATAACCAGATTTAATTTGTTTTTACTTAAGCGAACACAATATATATAGGTATATTTCATTTTGTAATACGTTACTAGATCTGGTGATTGTTTTATTTTAAATGAACATGTATGGAACCATATTAACTTGTAAACCTGGGATTTCAATTTTTGGTTAGGTTTCATTGTATTAAGGTTAAAATCATTCAAAAATTACAAATGTCAGATTGTCATTAATGTCAGTTTTTTGTCAAATATTTTGAAAGGAGTAATTTCAAAATTACCACTCTAAGATGATATTATAAATATACAACATAAAAAATTAAATTTCCCTCTAAATAGTTACATATTACAAAATAAAACATATTATATAAAAAATGGCGAAAATAATAATTTATGAAAATGTTAAAAGTAAAAAATTAATTAGAATAACAATTTAAAAAAAAAAAATGAATTTAATAAAATGTAGGTACAATAAACAAAAATAGACCGAATACCGGTTCAAAAATATAACGTACGCCACTGACAAACATATTTATATGTGCATAAGTCGAAATCCCTTTCAGTTGAAAATGGTGTTCGATTTTCAATCTGGGAATCCCCTTCTGTTTATTTCTCCCCTAAGTTATCTAATCTCACTTATAAAAACACAAGAGTCAATAAACAGCGCAAATTGAAACTAATCTGATCGAGAGAAAGCGAAACAGATCACACATTAAAGGAAAACTGTTTACTCGGTTGTGGCGGGGACTCCAGGCGATACGTACACGCTCCGAAGAGTTCCGGTAGGGCTCCGGGAACGAGCAGCGCTCCAATGAATGGAGGAAGAGAGAACAGCAACACAGAGGAATGAGTACCTCACTTGAGTGAAGAGCATTTACCGTTGAGATATCTTCAACGAAGAACCTCTTGGTACGCGACTAGACGTGTCGCGTACTCTTGTCTCGCCGTCTGTTTAAAGATTTAGGCCAGAGGATTTCAAAATGTTGAACAGTTTTTTAAGTTAATTTTAGAATCAATTATCGCTCTTGTTAATTACATTTGCAGAATTAAGATTTAGTAAAGAGAGACTTATTTCGATAATTTTAAAGTGATCAGATCTATAGCATGTTTTTTATAAGTTAAATGTTAAAAATTATGTGAAATGTAATTTTTTAAACATTTCAGGGATACGTAGCTGTCGCATATGGAACGATATTTTTTGTTGAAGCCCGCATCAAATTTAAGAAACTGTTGATTTTTTTGTCCATTAATCTAAATATTAATTAATATCATTTAATAAAGGGACTTTTAAAGGGTTGAAAGTCCCTATGTTATGAACAGTTTAAGGTTTCAAAAATTCAGAGCGTACTATTCGGCATTACATTTTTAAAACAACCTGTCTGGATGCTAGAGTGGCAAATGAAAGATTTGAGAGAATTTCCGGTAAAAAAAAAAGTTAAATAATATTTTTTTGTTAATCCAGTATTTAACAGGTTGGTTTCTCAGGGCAATTTCACTTCCCATGCATATTGAAAAATTAAAGAATTAAAATTTTTGAACTACAAGGTACTCAAAATTTTTACCTAGAACGTTTTTTAGAATGAAATATACAGTTTCATTCAGAGCGCTAAACTATCAAAACTGAGGTCTAAATTTGTGCCTTGATGGTTTAAAAACATATATATATACCTTATAGCATTTAACATGTTAAGAACATTCATTTGATGCATCACTTACATTTGAAAATAAATAATTAATTTTTTGACCTATACAAAAAAATCAAAATTGCGAAAATATGATTTGATCAAATATTCTTAGCATACTATTTCGGTTCATATCAATGTCCGATACACTGTTTCTTATTAGAATTTGAAGCCAGGCCTCCTAGGGAATACATTGGAAGACAATTTTTTGACGTATTGGCACCAAAGTCAGGATTGCGAAACCTAGACATTGTGATGTTCAAATGTTTGATTAAAAAACTATTTGTCAGCGTCTAGCATATGTTACCGGCTTACGTAATGCATACGCTACATTTTCGTTATAAGGAAATATTTGTCGTGGCGAATGAATATCCGAACTAGGTCAATCAGTAGTATAAATACATGGAGGTCGTATGGAATCTGAGCAGAGGAACTTTAGCCAACTCCTCTACAAGTTCCAGTTAACACGGACATGACCGAGGTGAGCCAAGCAAACAGTACCATGTGAGTGGGAGAAGGCTTCTCCAGGCTCCTCGCCTCCCTGAAGGCCAGCCCCTGTCTTGGAAATAAGTCCAAGCCGATTTCGGCCACCATGGGTTGGGCTGAAGACTTTCCCAACTCCATGTACAAATTCATACATTGTAAATTGAATATATTATTAATAAATTTGTATTGTTAAAACCAGGAGTTGCCTTTCAATCTAACCACCCACGTGACAATATTTTAGAAAACTTTATAAACAAGAAAATAGTTTATATTTTACCCTTCTGTGGCCACAAATCGCTAGAAACTTCTGTTGAACTTCTGTAAACACTTTTTGTATTATGTTTTGCACTTCGCAAACAGTATTTGAGATTCAAGCTGAATGAAGAGGTGATAAAACCTTCTCCCTGTCCTTATTCGCTGGAGCATTGGGATAATTGTGTACAAAAGCAAGGCCATTAAGTATTTTGAAAAATAAAATTTGTCTCATTAGTTTTGCCTTGCTACGATATTTTTAGCCATCGGATTCTGTGAAGAACAAGTCTCTTCACCTGGCGGCTGGGAGTTCCGTCGACATAAATTTTTTTATGTAATGTTCTCCTTCATGTTGATATAGGATGACCTCTACGACGGATTCCTTGAGGGTTCCACTCTAGTGCCATTCTGGAGATGTCGCTTACTACTTTCCGGAGGGTATGACCAATCAAATTCCATTTTTTGCCTGAAATGTTTTTGTGCTGAAAATTCCCAAAGATGAGTATTGGGATATGTAAATTGCGTAACCAAGTAATTGCGAAAAATTCTGCGAATACATCTGTTAATATAAACTTGGAGTTTATTGGTAATTTCTTTAGTAATATTCCAAGTTTCGCAAGCATACATCAGAACAGATTTTACATTTGTTTTAAATATACGGACCTTAGTATTGCGAGAGATCTTATTAGATGATCAGGTCAAACATATACTCCTCTCTTAACTAGGCAAAGTTGGGCTATACTTTGATTTTTTCATTTAGTTTTTTTTTACTAACGTCGTTGAGTGACAAACTGACATAAGCACGCAGACCATATATTATAGATAACACAGATGACATAAAATTATGTATGGTATATGCCTTAATCGAGAATTAAACTCGAGAATATCAGGGCGGAATTTACCACAGCTATAAAACGCCCATTGGATATTTAATTTGTATATGCAATAATTGCAAAGATAAATCATTATCATTTTAAGGAGGTGCGCAAATTACAGAGACGTAGCATGTGCACATAGAATAATTCTCAGAAACTAAAAAGCTTTCATTGCATTTGTGCATAATAATGGCAAAACAAACCAGAAATAGTTTGTTTGTTTTATGCAGAATCACGTTTTCAATAAAATGCAAAGCGTTAAATATGTTTTACATAACGGTTCTTCGTTACATTTTTTTTCTCTTGTCATAAAGCATTTTTAATTCAATATAAAATATATCATATTAATTATTATTAACACTAAATATAAAAATATACTAAAAGAATGTTCGATATTCTACATAGATCAACTATAATATGGTACCAATTGCTGGATAGAAAAGATTAACTAATAAACTATATTCGTATAATAAATATATGATAATAGGTTTTCATCGTCTAGGAGGTGCATAGGGCAGTGGAACTGAGTTCTCTGGTTTTATACATTCAGCACCTAGACGAAAGCCACGAGGTAGTGTAACTTTTTAGTTTTTTTTATTGTAGTATACACAAGTATTCATTTTAAGCATTGAAAACTGGTAGATATTTCTCGGATGTAATTGGTTACATATTTAGGCACAAAGTGATTTAATAAATTATCAAGTAATACCAAAAAGCTTAGAATGAAGATGGCATGCTGGTACTGCCATTATTCAATTTGATGATTAATCAACAAGCGAGTCTGAATCATCACTATCTTGCCCTCTTGGATGGCCTATAGGAAGGCCTATCCAGAACTTTCGAATCAAATCATCCACCTACCTAGGTGGTTGATTTTCAGATTTTTTGAAGAAATTGTGAAAACTGAGCTGACGGGTGGAACTATTCTTCCTTCTATATAATCCTTCGTAGCAAACCAAAGAACTCTTCATTTTTCTGGTATTCTAAGGCTCTTCTTTTCATGTTATGGCCATTCTCTTCAATGATCCTAATTGCACTGTCAATTACATGAACAATTCAGCCATTTGTTTTGTTGAAAGCTCCTTGACTAGCTGAACAATGTAGAACTTGTAATAATTTATGGCGTTTTCTACTGCGATTGGCTATTTATTGCGTTTTCTTATTATTAATATCTTTTTAATCGTGATAGCGAAAACGCTAAAAGTAAGTTCTCATATAACAAGGGATACCTCTAGTCTAACTATAAAATAAAGATTTGAATCCAGAAAGCTCGTTTAGATAACTACTATCAATCATTCAGAACAATTTTCTGCAGGTAGAGTTATATTTTCAAAGCAGAATTTTAAAATCAGGTAAATTTAAGAACCACCCAAAGAAAGGGGTTGTTGATTAATCGAAAATAAGTCATTTTTCAAGCGGCGAAAAAAATTTGTACTAGGTAGACAAAAATGTCTTAAACTAATGAATTGTATTTTTCTTACGTAGATATGAAAATTGAATTTTAATGTGTTTAAAGATCTCGAAGACATGTGTCCATACAAGGAAATGTATACAAGGTAATATACGTACCCAATGATTCTAGAACATTTATAAAAGGCAAAAATCCAGCAAAAGTGATTCACCGCCGTTTTTTAACTTATCAATGCGTATAATGTAAGCTTTCAAAAGCTGAAAGAAGTTTATCCTTTACAAGGCCTTAATAAAAACTGTTATTTTGTAGGGTTCAGAAACTTCACCTAGGATTCAGAAAGTGTACCAAAAATGCTGTAATCCTGCTAGGTTCTTTCGAAAGATGAATTCTTCGACGGATCTTTGGTAAAGTAAAGGGAGATGATGTGTGAAATATAAGATGCAATAATAGATTACATGACATACGTTAAGAACCAGATATAGAGAAAACAATCAAAATAAATAGGATTACAAATGACGGATAATACAACCGTGACAAAGAAGTTTTTGATCAAAACCCTTACGGAAAAATGAAGTGTAGACAGCCACGTTGCAGATAGATTGACAATGTTCAATTCTAGCTACAATATCTAGGGTTCTACTGGCAGTACAGCTATCTACAGAACTAAAGAATATAAAGTTCGTAACTAAAACAAAAAAAAAAAACGTGCACATAAAACTTGAAAGGCGACAACAATATTGATACGAAACGGTTCCAAGCGATTAGGGTGATAGCGTTATACCGGGAAACTATACGAGTAAGCGAAGCAGTGCACTTATTAAGTAATATGTAAAATAATATAATATAATAAGTAATATGTAATGCACTTAATAAGTAATATAAGCCATATGTACATATGCTTATATTTTTTAAATAATAGCTGCATTAACGAATAAAATCTTTGACCGGTTGAAGTACGACGCTTGTTCGTAATGGAAAGACTTCCATACAACAAGCATTCAATTAGAAGCGTATTTGTTAACCCCTTAACGCACAGCTCCGTGGCATATACGGGCGGCGCTTACTTGCAGAAATGCACAGCTCCGTGACATAAACGGGCAGTGCACTGTTATGTTTATTCAAATATTAAGGCTGCATGTATGTCACGGGCAATGTTAAAATTTCTTTATTCAATTATTTTAAGTCCGTTTATGTTCCGTACGATGTTATGTTACCGATTCCGACCCCCAAATATCCAAATAAAATTGTGCGTTAAGGGGTTAAAGCAAAATGCGTACGCGCGTCTTACCACTGGTCAAAGATTGCATCTGTTACTATCTAAATGATTACAAGACGTAACATAAACTGCTAAACTTACTTGCAAAACAAGTGAAAACATTAATAAAAAGAACATTCCATACTAAAACTTCATCTAGTGCACAAAAACTCGGCTTGTCTAAAGAACAAAATACGAATCTTAAATTGTAGAGTGTTCTGTCACTTACTTTGCAATTATTTAGTGTAACATGTTGAGAATCTCCGTGTTTAAAGTATATACACACCAGCAGTCTTCCCTTGGTTGATTAATTTAAATGTAATTTCAGTAATTACGTGATTCTACGTTTGCTGTAAGGGTAATGTGTTTAGTAAGAAATTAGCGACAAGTACAGCGTAGAGCAAGCGACAAGCGGCAAGCGCTGCCAACCTAACCGGCACTAACCAACCGACACTCGTAACTGTTTCCAAATCGTGCTTCTACCTCCTGCTTTCATTCAGCAACACACACCTAACCTAAACTCAACTGAGGTTATATTAATTGTATTTTAAACTATCTTTAATTAACGCGGCTTGCCGTTGCACGGGATATTTCCAGATTGATTAATGAGAATAAATTTATATGCAAGTACTCTGTGGAATTGAATTTAGTAGTATTTATCGAGTAGATAGTACAACTAGGCGTGATAAATGATTGAAAAAATATTTGTTATCGAATAATCCGAATCTGTTCATTTAAACTATTTGCAACTTTGTTAATTGCTTAATGGCAATGTAACTGTTATTATGTGCGTCATTTGAAAAGTTTGCGACATGAAAATGAAAGATTGCATAATTCTTTTCGAAATTATTTATTTATTTTTCAATATAATTTCTCTAAATTTCTATATATTTTGTTCAATAATGTTCCAGCACCATCTCTATTCCATGCCTGAAGTGTGATTCCTCAACCACCTCCAAATGGTCGTTTCCTGTCTCTTCTAGCCCATTATTCGAAGAAAACCGCTTGCCACCAAAGAATTTTTGGATATTTTGAAACAGAAGGATAGAGCTGCAAATATTTTGTTTCATCGATTTTTGATATTGATGCGATAGTTGAATGACGACATACGTTGTACTTTTTTTTAACTTGATGATATATTTTTTTCTTTGTTTCTATTTCAGTTGGTCCAAAAGTTTAACACGGTAAGTATCCATTAACGTTTGTTCCTAAAGAAGATTTTCAATGAGTGCCACCCCCTTTGAATTCGAGAAAACGGAAGTCATCACCTTTCATCACCAAATTAAGTGTCTTTCATCATAAAATGGTTCAGTCTTCAAAACTCTGATTGCATTTCTATTGCATTTGTGATCAACTGTTTTCTCATAAATATTTCTTTAGTTATACCGTAATATGAAATATTAGTTCGTCTGAGATGCCTATAGCCTTATCTCTTCTAGACATATTTAATTGGCGATCAATTAAAACCATATCGCGCCACTTATTAATGATCTCTAGTGTCGTGGTACTTTAAGGCGTCCACCAATGGGGTTTATCTTTTAGGCTTCAACGAACACGTTTACATTCTGCAGCCTATTTTATTACAGTTGTTAATGAAGGTGCAATGTCACCAACATATTCTGCATCTCTTAAAAAAAAATCGGTAACTATCACTGCACGATGTTCGGTCTCCATTTTTAAGCCACACTAAGATAATTTTTAACCAGATAAATCTGGTCTTTTTCAACTTTTCATTTTAGTTGTTTCAAAAGGTTATAATACACTCCCGTTACCGTTTGACCCTTTGGAAGATAATAAATCAGCTACATCTTCTTAAAATCTTCTTAACATCCCAGAAAATAGAACATAGTCATAACCTTTTCCGTAGAAAAATAACTTTTCCTTATTTAGTCGGGGAGACTTATTTTTGTTATGTTGTTTGGAAATTCCGGGTTTTTCAACCTTCATGGCGACAATCCTTCTACGTACAAGTCATGTGCAGTCTACGCTGCTACGGTTGCCGTACCGGTTCCAACCTACTACCTCTTTTGTAATTTTGCAGGAACCCCTTATAACATGTGCCCAATTCATCTCTAGTTACGCAGTGTTCTGTCCTCGGCAATACGTCTTGTGTAGGCCCTTATCAAAATTTCTACTTTCATAATAATATCTGAAATGTTCATTTTTAATAAATAAATAAATTTTGTTTGGCAATATAATACGGAAGGTTTTATGCAAGCATCTGTTTACAAACACACAGTTTATTTTCGATAGAAATGGTGGTTTTGTATATTTCGCAATTATAAAACAATGCGTAAAAACCGTAAGTCTTAAATTCACGCAGTTTTGTAGATTTTCAGATATTAGTGAGGATACCGAAAGCATGATTAACCTTTTGAATCCGCATCAGCAGGTCATTTGCGGTCCCACGTCTTAAAAAAAATGCACTTAGGCCCGGTTTTTCCACCTTCAGATAAAGTTCCAGGTAACTATCTGACAGATAAGGTTATTTGTAACTTCATCTGCTGAGTAAATGTCATCCCTTCTTTCTATACAAATGTATCTATCGGATAGTTATCTAACGTATAATGAGACTGACGTATTGGATTCACTGACTGGTATTGACATTTATTCAGCAGATGAAGTTACAAATAACCTTATCTCTCAGATAGTTACTTGGAACTTTATCTGAAGGTGGAAAGACCGGACCTCAATCTAAAAAAAGAAGGTATTGAATGTTTAAATCTATAACCAATTTATTAAATCAGACATCCAGCAAATGAGTTCCATTTATTCACAAAGTTAACTTCATATGTTCAGTTAAATTTTGTCAGCAAATTGCTAAAATGTGATCGTGTGAACTTATAAATGCGATCTTATAAAATAATTGAAAAAGTTTATCAAAGAAATCTTCAAGTAAATTTTTGAGTGATTCTGTCAGTTTGAAAAGATGGAATGTTTCCAAAAATTCATATGTTAACCAGGTTTATCCTGGGCAAAGCCAGTGAAAACAGTTATTGGAACATTAGAATCTGCGGCGAAATCTAAAACAAGTGACTCTGATGATTTTATGTCAAGTTCACCAAAGTCATTAAAAAGATATATTTTAAAAACTGAGTTTCGAATTTCACAGAATTTTAAAAAATTCACAGAATTTTAAAAAATTCTTTTAAATAAAGGTATAGTGTTGAAGACGATGATTGTAGCAGCAAAGGGAATAACTTCGGGTTGAAGAATATCGACAATATATCGATCGGTAGTTACCGAACCATTTCTTAAAACCATTAAATCGTTATGAAATTTCAAACTCCAAAACTCCAAACTATAATCAAACATCCACCAAATTGGTCCGTTTTTTTGAACAATTGAGTTAGAAAGGATTTCCTGGACGTCTTTGCACTAGAATACGTTCATCGTTATTACCTAAGCGAAATATATACTCTTCAGAAAACAACACGTTACTTCATTCCCTACTGCCCAATATCTGTGTTCTGCGGCAAAATTTAACATAGATCGACAATGAGCAGGTGCCAATCTACGAACTTGAACTAATCTTCTAGCATGGACATTATATTCATACAACTTATCGGAACAGTCTAGTCAAAATTTTAGTTCCAGTAGTTTCTAAATGCCTCTTCTTTATATCTTTTGCAGTAAAAGTAAGGTTACTTATGGTTTTTCTTACTGATGCATACGGTAGTAGCTCTCCTATAGAGTCTTTATAGAGGCTGAATACTTCTGAGATGGGAAAGGAACTTTTACGTAGTGAACTGGAGTAAATTGGAAATTAATTCCCCAACAAACAACAAAAAAATTGTGTGTGTTAATATTTTTCAACAATTTTAACCAATTTTTTCTTTAGTTCTAATAGATTGCACTAGTTGTACGATTTTAACTATCACTATTTTCCAATTCAAACTTGATTAGTTCACGGATTATTTTCTCTAAATTCAATGACCTCTCACATTATGTGGACTTGCATTTTAATTATCTACCTATTTTATTTTATTTTGTGACTTTTTAACCTAGGTATGTAAAAATCTTAATTTGTGGTTTATTATATTATTTTTTTGTTTTATTTATTTATTTTTTATTCATTTTTAAATTACTATATTTTTCACATTTAGTTGTAGTTTGATATTGATAATATTTTGTAAAATTAACTTCATTAACTTTATATTGTAAAAACAAACTGTATCATAAATTATAGCTACATTTTTATTCCAGCTCTGATGAAGATTTAAAAATAAACCGAAACGTTAGCGAAGTTCTGACCAGTCCGAATCCCATTACTTCCTCATCATATTATATTTTACGGACGTAACCATCTAATTCAATTCTACAAATATATATTTAGCTATTTTGCACTAACGTAGTCTAGTAGTAGTAACGTATTCAATTATCATCAAGTGCAGTAGCAAAGTAAAATATAGTGCGTAGGCACTAGACTACTAATATATTTTGATAGTTTTTGTTAAAATGTTTATTAAACAGATTGTTTTTGATAACACGTTACTCATTTTGACAATTAATTGTCGTCCTATAATATTGACTAATATACTGTCTCCTAATTCGCTTCGAGTAGTGTATTCACGAAAACCTGAAATGTTTTAAAATTCCGAAAATCTGGAACATTCGAGAATTCAGAATTATTAATGTTTGTGAACTCATGTGCTAATGACTTAGTGTGTATAAAATATTTAACATCTTTTTTAATTATATAGCCTGCATTTTTTTTCTTTTTTTTTGTACAATGTTCATTTTTATATGCGACTTTACATATTACACGTTCTCTTTTTGTTGTAAAAAGGTGTACGTTTCTTTATTAGGTGTTGACTTTATATCACTTTAGTACTGCTCATTTTAATAAATAAAACATGCATTGCTTATAAAAAAGTGTTAAAATAATTTACCTGGTCACCTCTTTATACCATCTTAAATTTGAATTTTATAAAGCGTTTCCTGAGAATCCGGAAAATTCGGAACCCCGGATCGTCCAAATACCCGAGCAGTTTAATTTTTTTACTATAGATTAAAATTTATTATAAAATATCTATATTGACACAATATTACGTTAAAATAACTACTGTAAATATGTTATTCTCATTTAATTTAAATAATACTGATAATGACATTTTATTAAAACAATGTTTCTAAAATTAAAAAACCCTTTAATTTGTTAGTTTTTCAACTGTAAAATTATTTGAACTGAAATAATTTTGCATTGTAAAACCCAAAAAAAAAATATTACAATACCATTGGTTTGGAATATATTCAGTTTATTTTTATTAAAATTCTCGCTGCCAAAATATTAAAAAAAGAAAAACTATTAATGTGTATTTTCAAACAAATATTGCGCTTCTTTCAGTTTTCCTCGACTTAGCCTCTAATAATTTAATAAATTCTCTTATTGCCTGAAAAAAATTTAATTTAGAAAGAAGAAAGCAGTCATGTCCATAAATAAACCTTTATGAACCTGATTTGTTGGTAAATTTTAAACTAATAAAACTTTTAATGCAATGACATTGGCATGATCCGTAAGCTATAAAATTTAAATAATTTGTCCAATTTTTGTTTTTTTTTTTTTTTTGTTCGTAAGTTTCTCATATATGAATAAGATATTTCTTAAGATATGTATGACGAGAATTATTGACTAAAAGTCTTAAGGTCAATGAATTTTATTTAAAGACCAACACATAAAAATGTTTTTTTTTTCAAAATGTGATTTAACGGCTTAAAAGGTTGTGACCATCTTTTAATTTTCCTCTTTTACTGCAGTAACGTGCATACGCGCAAACCCGAAATATTACGGGCATATCTCATAACGTTACGAAGACAGAATGAAACTTTTATTTACTATATTTTTTTAGATAAAACAAAGCGGTATTATCGACTTTATTTTGATTTATAATATCGTAGTAAGTTTAATTTTCCATTTGGTTATTAGCCAACGGAGTGGCCGAGCGCATTAAGTCGTGCAGTTTGGTCTGGTTAAAACAGTCTTGATTGTGCGGTCGGTAGTTAAATTCTCCGTTGGTGATATTATTCGGACGAGAATAATATGTTTACATTACTCTCATTTCACAATCATTCACTCCTCATCCAAGTGTAGGAGCTCGCCCCCTGGCATCGGCGATTAGCCTCGTTGCAGAAATAGGCCGATGTAAAATAAATAAATAAACCATTTGTTTATTAATATCTCATTTTAGAAGTATTTTAGATTTTTATTTTTTCGCTAAATTTCCTTGCATGAGGCCCCCATTTAATAGAAGCCTGAAGTTCCGCCCAGTAAAAAAAGTAATTGTTCTCCAAATTTCCAAATTTTCGTGACAATTTGTTTATTTGCCTAATTGCATATTTACCAGGACCAATCAAAAACCTGTGGTTGGTTCTGTTAACGGTCCTATCATTAGCATGGTACATCTCGGGACCTAAACTGGCGCCTGTTATAATTTTTTTCCAACCAACTCTTTCCTACATCGAGCTGAGCTGAAGCTGTGTGTTTCAATTTTATAATCGCAGTAGACTACACTGAAGATTGTTATAAATGCATGCAGATTATCAGACGAAAATATATTTTTAAGCCATTCTTGTCTAAATTATGAAAAAATAAAAATTGCACCGCATCTGAAAAAAATCTTAATGAGTTCGCAACCATGGCATAATATGGGTAGATATACTATTTCGTAGTAATCATTGGCCACTGATACACTATCATTTCAAATGGTATGATGACCGAGACATGATTAGAGACGAGGGTTCAAATCTACTGGTTTAATGTATTTTATATGTGACGAGGTTTAAATTTTATACTTAGCAAATCCTTTTTGTATTACAGTGTTCATATCAGGTTTAGTGTCAAAAGACCGTATCTACAAAAACCACGAGAGCAAAAAGCGATGTTCTACTCATGTAATAGAGATTTCGTACGTAAAGTTAACCATATCTAATAAACCTATAGTCATACTACATGGAATTTTCACACAAAATAATAGGATTTACACAGATTTACCTTTTTTCTTTCATAACTTATTGAATTATATTCTGCAGATTTTTGGTTCGTTTTTACGTGTTCTAGAATAGTAAGGTTTGTTCATTAAAAATAACGTATGTCAATTATCGCAGTTGTTTGATATTTGTTTACATTTTATAATTTGGAGATTATAAGTCCAAATTTTAACATATGGTTTAAGACAGCGTTTCCCAAAGTGTGGGTCGCGACCCGGCACCGGGTAGCAGAAAAATTTTACCGGGTCGCGAAAAAAATTGTAACACAAAAAAGATTTTTTTTGTACAAATTATTTTTTTTTACGTCAGTTAATCACTAGAATAGTGTGTATTTGTGCTCTTTATTACTATACTATATTATCTATTACTATACGATACTCTTTATTACTATAAAGCTACTGCTTTAAATTAAATTTGTTTTGTAAATAAATGTTTTTTTTTCATAAGGTGGATCGCGAAAAATGTTAAAACCTCGTAACGGGTCGCGGTCAAAAAAGTTTGGGTACCGCTGGTTTAAGACATACCGTCTAGGAACAATGACGGGTGCCCGGGTACCCACTACCTGACCTTAGAATGAAGATTGTATCCGGTTCCGATTGAATACCCACTACCCGTTATCTACCCATTACCTGTTAACAAAGGGTAATCAAGGGATATCGGGTAATTAACGTGTAACGGGAATTAACGGGTAGAGGGTAATATCCCGGTACCTGGTAATGTCAGGTACCTGGTTCCAGAAATTTTAAATTTTTGTCATTCCTAATATCGTCATAGAAATTCGAAAGCCAACTAAGAGTTTTTTTTTTTAATGTGCATATATATTTGAACATATTTTAAATATGTACAGTGGTACCTCGACTTAAGAACTTAATTCGTTCCTGGCCACGGGTCATATCTTACGGGACACCAATTTAATCTTTTCCAGATTCAAAAGCTAAAAAAAATCTTTAAAGTAAAAAACACTATTCTCAACTAAATTATGTAAATAAAAAGAAATGGAGAAGAATTGAGGAGCATTTTTCTACTATAAAAATCTATTTTGTATACCGTTACTTATACCATTACTTAAACCATTAATTATACTATTAATTTTTATTTACGAAATCTTTGGTTTCATATGATTAGTACGAGGGTCGTCTCAAAAGTAAGTTACACTATTTTTTTTAATCCGTGTGGTTGATGGGAAAAGTCTGGGAGTCTCAGGGAATTTGCGTCTGGGTGTAGTGGCAACACTGTAAAATTTCTATGCGCGTGCGTCGATCGATCCGGCAGTCAGGCTCCAGCCACTATGGAGACTCCACGACGGCAATAAATAAAAATGCTATTAAAAGGCGATCCAAAACAAAATGAGGGGAAAGTTGACAAAAGTTTTTTTGTTCCACGACAACGCTCGCCCGCATGCTTCTCGTCGAACTCAAGACCTGCTTGATGAGTTTCGATGGGATGTTTTCAGACATCCGCCTTACTCACCTGACCTTGCATAAGTGACTTCTACCTGTTTCCGCAGCTGAAGCAACATCCTGGGGGAAGACGCTTTACAAACGAGGATAATTTGAAACAAGAAGTTGAAAGATGGCTAACCAGTATGGCGGCAGAATGGTATGACACTGGACTGAAAAAACTTTTACCACGGTACCAAAAATGTATTGAAATACAAGGCGATTATGTAGAAAAATAAGTTTAATATGTACTTTTCGAAATGCTTTTTTAATTTAGCATCACAGTTCTTATTTCGAGTCTAGGTTCTTATCTAGAGGTCAAAATGGGTTTTGGAAAAAGTTCATATCTCAAAAAGTGCGTATGTCGAGCGGTTCGTAAGTCGAGGTAACACTGTACTCTACTAAAATTACTGAAAAATTTCACCAAATTTGCATTCGATAAAATTTTCGATAGTATTTTTTTAGCGATAATCCTTTGCTTTATGAATTAACTAAATTAGTTTTGAGTTGCATAATTTTATAATTATAGTTGAAGGTAATAAGATTTGGACCAGTCAGAAAATAAAACAAATTTATTTCATCGCTTACGTTTCGATTTAATTTAAATCTTCATCAGAGCTTAGTTAAATCTTCAAGAAGCGAAGTTAATAAATTTGTTTTATTTTCTGACTGGTCCCAATCCCATTACCTTCAACTATAATTACTACTTACGGACGTTACTCATCTAATCAACATAATTTTATATATAAGTTCTGCTAGCAGCAAATTGCTTTACAAAAATATTATTATCTCTATATTTTTACCGTTCTTCCAGATCAACAGTTGAGAAGCAATGGTTCAGCATATTACCCCTACAGGTTGGTTTAAAAATCTTAAAGAAAATCAGAGTAATGCACATTGATACAAATCAAAACAGTACGATTAGATTATTTGATCACAATATTGTTTCTAAATTTATCGAATTCATTGTTAAAAAGATTATTGTCCTTGAAATGAAAATCTTTGAAGAGTAAAATAAGGAACAATAATTTAATTTTCACTTTTTTACAATAAGATTTCATCACTTCAGTACATTAAGAACTGGTTCAGATATCTAAAAAAATTCCAGAGTAATGCACATTGAAGTAAACCGGAACAGTACGCACAATATTATTGATGTGATTATGGAAAAAAAAAAATGTCCAAGACAGCTAGAATTCAGCATTCCAGTTTCTGTTTGGCTTGTTGGTCATCATTCAGTAATAAATACTTACGAAACCGTGAAATTTACACTTCACAACAATTCTTCCATGACATTTTATGCAACACAGTATATTAGCAAATTTTTTTCGAATTTTTTTTACCATAAAAATTAATGATATCAATCGTGGATCTGGTCTTGATATTTTCCCATTTGGAAGATGAATCTTTAAAATGACATACAATGATAAATTTTATGTTATTCCTAGATTTAAATTAATTACCACAAATAAACCATACAACAAATACCAGAGTTATAAATATTTCGAGGACAAAATGTGATATATTGTGAAATTAACACAGATCTCGTTTTAAAAACTTATCTATAAATATAATAGAATAGCTAAAATATAACTGAACTACTTACTAATAATAACTCTGGGTGTTTTCAAGTTTAGCTGAGCCAGTGCAAAATTACACCTGCTGCCTGCGTTCACAAGATGCACTCAGTTGCGAGAAACAATTAGTCCGTAATAAACAATGAAAAGACAAAAGAGCAGTCGGAAACAACAGAGATTTTCTAAAGAGTCTCCATACAAAAGTCGGATTATTTCTATTAATTAAAATTTAATCAGAACGTTTTGTATTACATTGTGTATTGTTATTAATTAAGTGTGAAAAGAGTGACGTTTTATGCAAAATATCTATTTTATTTCTAAAACAATGTTTTTCATACCTTGCTTTGAATATACTGGCACAATGCCTCTTATGAACACCATATATAGATGGAAAAATGCAATTGCGATACTAAACAAAAGTGTTTTCGAAGCGGTGATAGTATTATTCTACGTATTATACTGTCCAAGTTAATTAACTGCCAACGGGGCCAGAGCTGGCGCGAGGATTTTTGATGACCCTAGGCGAGACAGCATTCGGCGTCCTTAAAATATTTGAGGTATTAGAAAAAACAGTAAAATTTGGAGTCAAACATTAAGGCCTCGTTTGGAGTTTGGGCGCCTAACCTCAAAAAAGACATTTCTGTATATATTTATTGTCCTATGAAGAAAGACTGCGAAAGTTGAACCTTACTTCTCTAGCAAAAAGACGTCATCGTGGGGACCTTATTACGATGTTTAAAATAGTGCGTGGTGATTTTAAATGTGATTTGTCGAATATCTACACCCTTAAACAGACTTTAGGTTAAGGGGTCATTGTTTAAAGTTAAAGATTCAAAAATTCAAGGAAAATGTGCGTGTGAAATATTTTGATCAACAGGATTTTTAAATCCTGGAATAATTTACCTGCCAATGGCTTCACTTCTAGCTTGAACCATTTTAAAAATTATATAGATTTAATAATTAATTAATTAATGTGTAATTAACTGATAATTGAATGTATTATTTGTGTGGATATAATATTGTATGTTGTATTTGTGTAAAATGGAACAATACAAGCCTGATGGTTTCAGTTCCTTATTTTCTTTATTAATATATAAGAATAATATTAATTATGTTTTGTGTTTGATATTGTATGATACATTAAAAACGGCACACCGGCAAAAGCGCTTCCCAACTAGGGATTGCAATCCCGCAAAGTGGGATCCCGAAATCCCGCGGGATCCCGCATGATTTCAGCGCATGCGAGATACCGCATTATTACAGTGCGGGATTTGCAGGATTTGCGGGATTAACTTGTGCAATGCAATTGAAATGAATAGATTGTACTTGCACGCAAATTACAGAGAAATATATCCTAGAAGAACACAGCAAAAATTTGAAATTTATTTTTGAATGTCAGACGAGGTAGAACAGTCTGCTCGACATGTTGGAACGGTTTTATAGCCTAAGATTATGCATCAGAAAAGCTTTGATTGACATTGCATCAGAAATTCATTTCACAGATGAAGAATGGTCTCAAATTAATGACTTGATTTTCTACTTGGAACCACTGAAACTCGGTCTCGAAGTATTATGCAGGAGAGAATCTAATCTCATAACTGCCGAAACAACTTTTCGAGTTATGTTGGAAAAATTAGATCAGCATTCTTCAACCCTGAGCATTGATTTAGCCACGGACCTTTGGGAGAAATTAACGCAACGTCGTAGTAACTTAACTGCCCTGTTAATCTACTTACAAAATCCTAAAAAAGTACGAAGAAAAAATAAGAAAAACTGGAAATATATTTTCAAAGCCAAAGAGAACCGTGATGCGTCAAGAAATAAAGAAATTGCTGAGAAGATTTTATAAAATTGAAGAAAATGAATCTGGAGATAAAGACTCTATTGACGAATTCCAACTACTAATCTATCGTTGAAAGAAGAAATACAAAACGAAATACAGAAATAGAAGAACAACTGAACAAAAAAGTAAAGAAGGTGCCAGATATCGAATCTTTTGAGAAAATATTGAAGAAAGAAATGTCGGCCTACGAAAGTGACAGAGTAAGAGACAAGTTCCTGAGTATGACGTACGATTACTTGATGACGATACGCTTGTTGGCGATATGAACAAGCGTAGAGGCTGAGCGATTTTTTTCAGCCGCTGGTTATTTATGTAGCCTTTTGAGAAGTAGATTCGGAGATGATACTTTGAATAGTGTCTGCTTATTAAGATCACATTTCTTGCAATGATTCTTTTAACTTAATTTCAGTTTTTAGTTATTATTATAATTTGATACTTTTTTCAACCCTTAAACGATAGTTTTGGGTATATTTGACGCAACTAAAACTCACCATACAGAATAAATGTCGGATATATGCGGCGCAGAACATTTCATTATTATTTTTGTTTCATTATAATTGGTTTTTAATTTAATAAATTATATCAAATACTATTTATTGTTAGAAGAAAATATTTTATTACCAGAAATCATAAAACAGTCACAAAAACCTGTTTTAAGTACATTTAATTAGTTTTGAACATTTGTACACAACATTAACAACATATTCATTTAAAAATGATTTTTTTTTATTTACCATATCTATACATATATTATTTCAATAATTATCAATTTTTGAGCTTATTTTTACAAAAATACTTGAAACGTAAGTATATGTGTCATTTTGTCATTTATAATGTGTACGAAATCAATTTCTATCATAAAATCAATCCAGCGCGGGATCCCGCGCTGGAATGAAAAGAATCCCGCGTGGATCCCGCGGGATTGAAAAGTGTGCGGGATTGAAATCCCTACTCCCAACAAATGCGACCCCTAGTAAAGGGCCCTCAGTCAAAACCTCCGATAAATATGACAAAAACCGATACAAGTAATTATCGGAACCAAATAATTTACAATTAATCATGCGTCGGTTTACAAAATTATAGAACATTTTAAAAAAGACCAATATCACGTGCAAGTGCAAGTAGCTTGATTTCAAGATGGATATCGGCGGCTAACAACAACAAAAAGTATACTACTGCATCCTAACACACGTATAAAAACATATTGGTAAAAACGGCCGTGATAAAATCTAGTACACATATTTTTTTTTATTCATTCTCTAAAGTGTTATATTGTGTTGTCACTGACTTAAATATTTCTTGAACATCATCATCATTAGCACCCGAGGTGAACCTAGGCCCCTTGAAACCAGATTTCATGACCAGATTTTCAATCTGTCTATATTCAAGAGTAATATGCTTAGTATTAAGCCCATTTTTTAGCGTACACAGCAAGGCACCTACAGTTTATATCCGGTTGCGAACGGCTAATCAGGACCTGTAATTTGCATAAATATTTGTTACACAAATTATTTGACATAAGCAGGAGTTGAACTCACGTTCAAATCCTTGTTTAGCAGTCAAACAGCTTGTCCAAACGACTTGCAACTACAGATTTGCTCATTTGTTCATTTACATTGCGATTGAGTAGGTCTGTTCTTTTCGCTATTATGCGTCTACGGTTTATGGCGGCGTCAATATTTTCTGTTGGTTTGAATTGACAGTTTGGCTTAAATTCTTACAGTCGCAGTAATAAATTTAACGCCGCGTCTTGCAGTAAGACGCAAGGTAGCGAAAAGAACAGACCTAATGTTTCAGTTCATTTTTATATAAATTACTTTTATATTTTGTATCATATATGCATTTTTGTATAAGTTATAATGTTATATTATTTTATTTTCAGTTAATAATATGTACTTATTAATTTTAGGTTAGTCCTATTTATAAATCAAATAAAATAAATTAATCACAAGATGACTAATATCGATGACTTATTCATTTTTTTCTAAAGAAGCCTATGTTCGTATTCCCTGTTTACAATCTGCCTGTGGCAAACGTTTGAAAAGATGAATGAAGAACAGTTAATACAACAATTAAATATTACGCCCAATTAAATAATTTCTATATATTTTTCTATTAGATTATTGAAAAATATTATAAAAAAGAGTGGGTCCTACCGCACTGGATTAATAGAGGTCATATAAACGGAAGGTATAGAGAATTATCTTCCTAAATTGGGCGCTTTAATGTTTCTAAGTATGGTTTAGTGTCGGTATTATTAGTCCTGAGCACTTTTCTCAATATCTTGTCACCTCTCTATGTATCGAGTTGCTGTTTTTGCAACAGTTTCTCTCCACAACTTTCTATCTCTTGCTTTTGCTTTCACTTATAATATTTGGTAGCCATCTTTTCCTTTTACCAGGTGGATTTTTTTAAGTATGTCTATCCCTATCTATTTTCTGTACATTATTTTCGTTGGGTTTTCTACTATCCAGTTATTTCCCATAATTGCTCGTTTCATATTTTTCTTGTCCAATATGTGAAAATACTAGATATTTCGAAAACGCACGTCAAGAACCGAAGAGTACTACATCGGCCTCAAATTGTAAGAATTAGCACACCTGAGGAACCATTTCCAAATTATAAAATTTCTAGCATAAATCACTGCATAGAAAATTCGGAAAAACAAGCGATGGCCATTAAAGTGGTCACAAGCTCATAGGGCAATATTTTGTTTCCTCTTCTCTTTAATATATTGGTCCATCCTACGAAGATCGTCGTAACTCAATATTTTAATTTTTTGACTTATGTAAGTTAAAAATTAGGTTGCATGATATTCTTTATGTTAAAAAAAATATATATTTATCTCACAAAACTGTAATTGGACATTCTAATCCTATAATATAATACGCCTGTTTGTATGTTCGTATCATAGAGGTTCGTATGTTCGACCGGTCGTTTCTTCATTCCCCGATAGAGGCGCGCATATGTTAATTATTTATGTCAAAATTGTTTAAAATATATTGTTGATGCAATAATAGTGAATTTTCTACGAACACTTTTTATAATTATTATAAGATGCAATAATAGTGAATATTCTACGAACACTTTTTATAATAATTGATAGAATTGTAAGAAATTATTGTTTATGTATTGGACAGTAGTGTGCTGTGAATTTTTGTTTTGAGTGTTGACATTAAATTAGTAAAAATGACAGTTGTGTTTTTCATTAAAAAATCACTTCACAATTATTAATTTAGTTGTGAAATACACGGATCGGTTTTTTTACGAAACGAAACACAGAAAAACGTTATCCTTCCGTGATATTCGACATTTTTGATTAAAATTATTATTAGCAGAAAAATAATTATTTTAAAAAATATTTGGTTTTGATGAAAGTAAGAAAAATGTGACTTTTTTTTCTTTATTATTTTTTTATTTCTACGATTTATAAGACAAGATTTACAATATCCCACTGCAAACTCTATACAGATGGCAGCACATAACGACTACACTAAATAATTTAAGAATTATCAGTGGCTCTAAAACAATGGTTTCTGTTTATTTATTCACCTTAAAAGCACTATCTTAGGTTATGGTTGATAACTGTTTATTTTATTTTTTTTTATAAACCACCTAAAAATAAATTGTATTTTAACTGTTCTGTGCAGGGCTAGGGACAGTGATTCACCTTAAAAGTACTATCTTAGATTATGGTTGATAACTGTTTTTTTTTTTTTTATAAACCACCTAAAAATAAATTGTATTTTAACGGTTCTGTGCAGGGCTAGGGACAGTGATTCACCTTAAAAGCACTATCTTAGGTTATGGTTGATAACTGTTTATTTTTTTTTTTATAAACCACCTAAAAATAAATTGTATTTTAACTGTTCTGTGCAGGGCTAGGGACAGTGATTCACCTTAAAAGCACTATCTTAGGTTATGGTTGATAACTATTTATTTATTTTTTATAAACCACCTAAAAATAAATTGTATTTTAACTGTTCTGTGCAGGGCTAGGGACAGTGATTCACCTTAAAAGCACTATCTTAGGTTATGGTTGATAACTGTTTATTGTTTTTTTATAAACCACCTAAAAATAAATTGTATTTTAACTGTTCTGTGCAGGGCCAGGGACAGTGATTCACCTTAAAAGCACTATCTTAGGTTATGGTTGATAACTGTTTTTTTTTTTTTATATAAACCACCTAAAAATAAATTATGTTTTAAAAATTCTGCACAGTCCCACCTGTTTAGAATCTCTGTATATTGAACAAATGACGTGTGTGTGACGCATGCGCAGTGTTCAGTGGGATATTGTAAATCTACCCCCTGATTTGAGATATAGTGTAAGTACGCTTTGTTCCGTGTGCCCTTTTTGCCGTGTGTGTATTTTTTCATTGTGCTTTTTTCCGTGTGCGTATTAATCCGTGTGCGTTTTTTCCGTGTGCGTATTTTTATATTATATAAGAAAATGGAAAATTAATTTTAATAAATATATTTTAAATTTAACGTCTCAAATCATTTTTAGTTTTAACGTTATAAATATAATGCACCATCTTAAAAAGTTAATGAATTAATAATTCGGAATAATGCTCATTATTTGTCCAGTTTTTAATAATGGGCGAAGAGTTGATTCAATTTGAATTGAATGAAGTTAGGCGTATGGCTAGAGAAAGAAGTCTGAGGTGTCGAGCAAGTTCCACATTAAGGTAATGATTTGTTGCACCGGGTGCACTAGTATTTAACATAATTTAAAAAATAAAAATATTGAGTTCCGATGATTGTCGTAAGACGGTTCGATATATAAGAGGAGTACATCATACGAATGTCCCTTGGTGGATAGCCAGGTGATTTGTGATAGCCAGGTGATTTCAAGACAACTTAAGGCAGTTGCTTGATTTACATGCCGTTGATATTTGTAAGCGTCCTTAATAAGCAATAAGGAAGGTTCGTTCCAAGACATTAAAATTCGCTTGACTGTTGGTAGAACAGTTATGACAAAGAACTTATCTAAGTACAAAAATCAACCTTCTACTAACACTTGTTTTTCCAATATGGTTATATGCAGCAGAGACGATGACTCTAAAATTACCGTTAAGAAAACAATAATACTCTTTATGGTGTTAGGCTTGTTCGCATTCCATGGACCACTCGATGCACAAATTTGATAGAGACATTCAAGCTTTCAAGGAGGCTGTAGACTTTTTTGTACGAATATAAAGCAAGAGTGTTTCAATTTTAGCGAAGGCATGCAAGGTATGTAAAATCTTGCATATGCATTCATATCTGAGCATCTGTCTAAACAATAAATTTTATCTTATTGTCAGAGAAGAATCATCTAATATTTTGGCCACGTAACTCGAAATAATCTATCTAACTTGCTATTAATGGTAGGGTGGAAGGAAAACGTGCTAAAGATAGACCACCTAATGAATGGATAGATTATATGCGCCAGCTAACTGGTTGTATGCTTCAAGAAACCCGGCGGAATACCGAAGATTGGATGATGTGGCAAGCTATCATATATATATATATATACCGTCTATTCGTGTTGTACAAGTTGCAAGTTGTCAGCAGTGAGAATAAAAGACATGAGAGGGGAATTATATAATTTTAGTGCTATTTTTGGTTTACAAAAAGGAAAATATGTATTAAAATTTTAAATTTGTATAACGTTAATGTAACATCTGTCTTAGTGATTAACTGCAGCTGGACGAGAAAATGCAGGAGTTTATTTTTTTTGTACGAATATAAAGCAAGAGTGTTTCAATTTTAGCGAAGGCATGCAAGGTATGTAAAATCTTGCATATGCATTCATATCTGAGCATCTGTCTAAACAATAAATTTTATCTTATTGTCAGAGAAGAATCATCTAATATTTTGGCCACGTAACTCGAAATAATCTATCTAACTTGCTATTAATGGTAGGGTGGAAGGAAAACGTGCTAAAGATAGACCACCTAATGAATGGATAGATTATATGCGCCAGCTAACTGGTTGTATGCTTCAAGAAACCCGGCGGAATACCGAAGATTGGATGATGTGGCAAGCTATCATATATATATATATATATACCGTCTATTCGTGTTGTACAAGTTGCAAGTTGTCAGCAGTGAGAATAAAAGACATGAGAGGGGAATTATATAATTTTAGTGCTATTTTTGGTTTACAAAAAGGAAAATATGTATTAAAATTTTAAATTTGTATAACGTTAATGTAACATCTGTCTTAGTGATTAACTGCAGCTGGACGAGAAAATGCAGGAGTTTATTTTTTTTTGTACGAATATAAAGCAAGAGTGTTTCAATTTTAGCGAAGGCATGCAAGGTATGTAAAATCTTGCATATGCATTCATATCTGAGCATCTGTCTAAACAATAAATTTTATCTTATTGTCAGTGATATACGTACAGTAGAGACAAACAAAATTTATGTCTGAGTTTGTAGTAATATATGCATTTACGCAAAAAGGATGCCTCAATACACTTTCAGTAAAGTAAGTAAAAGTTGTAATTTTAATTAACTCCAATTTCAGATGATTTATTACAATATTTTGCCAAGCGTCATGCTAAGATTAGCAGAAAATTACAAATATCAAAAGGAGTTGGGCATCACTGTAATCTAAAATTTTCAGTAAAAAGGGATTTATTTTTATCATGACTTGCTTTCACATTTCTAAATAAGTAATCAAATATGGATAATTGAAATAATGTAATGTAATAAATATGAACTTTGTGATAATGTAAATAGAATAATACTATAGATTTCTGATTCTATAGGCTATCTAAATCTAGAAACGGTATGTATTTGGCAACTACTTTCTTTAACCATCTACCAGGTACACTCAAAAATTTATCATGTATATTATTTAAGACCAAAATAAGAGAATTATTAACTGAAAATTGTCTTATAATTCTGATGAATTTTTCAATATTAATTTTAATAATTATGCTTGATACTGAATATTAAATTCACCCGGTTTCATCATTACTATTTATTTATTTATTTATTTATTTATTTTATTTGGACATCCAATAGGATAAATCCCAGTAACAGAATGTCACTACAACATATATATATATAAAAATGCTTGCACAGAAAATTAGTACAGAAGGTACAAACACTATACTTTATTAAGGAATTTTCAGAATGTTTTTTGGATTCTTTCAATTCTATTTTTTAAATTTTTATAGTTAGGATTCCAGATAACACTCGCATACTCTAGTTGTGAAACTACAAAAGACCGATACAGACATAGAATATTTTCAATTTTATTGAATGGTTTGCAAGTCCTCATAACAAAACCTAACATTTTGAAGGCTTTATTTACAATATTGTTAACATGAATATCAAATTTGAGCCTAGCGTCAAAAATGACGTCTAAATCTTTGATTTCAGTCACACAAGATAAAATTTGATTTGATAATGTCTATTCGTAATTTAAATTATTTATTTTTCGTGTGAAAATCATTTTATGACATTTATTAATGTTTAAAGATAATTTTGATATTATTGATACAATAATTGTTCAATCTATTAAGGTCACTTTGAAGGTTACGGTAATCTTCTAGGGAATTGATTTTGAGATAACATTTTAAATCATCAGCGTAAAGCATAAACTTTGAGAAATGAAAACGTTTGATATATCATTAACAAATATTATAAATAAAGTGGCGGCCAGGTGGCCCCCTGTGGAACACCTGAGGTTATTGGAACATAAGATGATATATAGTTATTCATGGCGACAGCTTGAGATCTATTTTTTAAATATGATATTAACCATCTCAGTAGATTGCCGTGAACCCCGAAATTCATAAGTTTGTGAATTAAGATATTATGATCGACTTTGTCGAATGCTTTAGTAAAGTCGGTAAAAATTACATCAACTTGGTCATGTTCGTCAATAGCATTGAACAAAAATTCTGTGTATGGTAACAGATTAGTTATCACTGAACATTTTTGGAAAAAAACCATGTTGTTCGGGAATTATAAGATTTTTTATGTTGTTAGTTAAAAAGGTTGATATAATCTTTTCAAAAAATTTGCCAAAGACGCATAGCTTGGATATAGGTCTATAAATATTTATTTCATTTATTGAACCACTTTTAAAAACGGGTGTAATTATTGCTTTTTTCCATTTTTCGGGAAAAATGCCTTCATTCAGGGACTTATTGAAAATAGTAGCTAAAGGTTGACAAAGGACATTCATACATGACTTTACAAAGACATGTGGTATGCCGTGTGGGCCGCAACCTTTGTTTATATTTATATTCATCAAAGTTGAAAGAACTTTGTTTGAAGAAATTTTGTTTAAATTAATAGAAGTATTATAGTTGTGATTTGGAATGAGATTTTGTTGACTGATGTAGGTTCAAAAGATTTTTGGAAATATTCGTTGAAGCTATTGCATATATCTGATATATTATTAAGGCTGTGTATACTATTTTATATATAACTAATAAATAATATATATTTTATATACATTCGATATTTATCTGTTTTTATTTTTGTCTAAATATAAATACCAATATGTCACCAATATATATAGGTATACAAATAGCTATATGTAATGACAAATATAAGCATCGTTGCTATTAACCCGGTACACAACCAAAGGCCAAGATGCGATACGATTCGTAAGCATCGTAAGATGTCAAGTATAAAATAAATACTAGATAGAAGTTTATTATTCTTGCCCTAAGGCTTCGAATTTTACATAGTTTTTTACAAAAATTTAAAAAAAATTAGTTATGTATGTCATAAAAAATAAATACTATTTACTATTACTATTAATTCTCCCTAAAAATAAATTATTATTATATTATTATTAAATCATTAATATTAAAACAAGAAGAAGAAAAGTGACAAGCGCAAGAATCTCTGCAACCTCCCTATTTAAAGATTTGTTCGTTTGTCTGCTTAGATCACATTAGAGCAAGTCTAGCAACATTTTAGGCTTCGTTTGTGTAAGAATAGTTGACATAATAGTGTTCGTTTGTCCAGAGCAACTTACGCTAGATCACATCGAGCAAGCTAAATTTGCTTGGTCTCAAGAGGTGGAGCAGGTAGATTAGAGCAAGAAATATAACCTCTAAATAAAAAAGTTTGTAGACAAGTGAAATTCGAATTTTTCGATTTTTGTCCAATTTCAAAGGTTTTGTTTGACGATTCGTATTTACTGTAAAAGTTGGGTTATTAATGCCCCAATTTTTTTCTAGACTAAACAACATACGAAGATTTAAAAAATTCAAACCGTAGTCCTTTATATTCTATTAGTATTAAGATAGTATTTTTCAATTAAAAAATAATAATAATAATTTAAATTAAAAATTGACATTAAATTTCGCATTTTTTTTTTTTTTGTTTTGCTTCGAAATGAGTCCTGAGGCTCTTTAAGGCCTTATAATTTGAAAAATTTCAATTGCAGGTCTCTATCTCATGTAGATTTTGAGATACGGTCTTTCGAAAATGAAATATTTTCTAATTTAAAAACTACACGAATCAAAAAGCCATTTACTAAGGAGCGTCCTATTATTTTTTCTATGTAGGAAAAAGTCAATTTCAAAAATTCTAGGCGCAGGTCCCTATAGTTTATTGTTCTTAAGTAAGAATTTTTTAAAATTGATATTGTTTTATAACATGTCCTGAGGCTCTTTAGGATCTCCGGAAACTAAGATGCCTATCTTTGTCCTTTCTTAACTGACAGCCAAACATACTACTATTTATTGAGCTTTTATAGTTTTTCACAACTTCTGTCAACATTGTAACAAAAAATGAACACTAAATATACGTAATAAGTTAAAACTGTGCTTAGCATATTCGAGCGTGTCACGATGGAGGTGGTCCTGCTTCCATTATTCAAAATTCTCAAATACCCCTCCATCCATGTATTTCATACCCTGTGATGGAAAGGGAGGTCTTAACCAGCTAAAAATTAATTTTAAAAGTTTCTGATGCGATTATAGTAAGATTTTTGTACGAAATTTTGAAATATATCAATTATTAAGAATCGTAAATTAAGAATGGAAAAGGTAGGCGTGATCAGAAGGAATTTTTTGTTTTTTGCTCTTAGCTGTAATAATTATTAATGTATTAAAGAAATGTCAAAACTAAATTTTACTTAAGACAAAATAAGGCAATGAAAAATAAATTACCCGCTTTTATCTTGAATTAAAATCCTTTCTCTTCTTTATTCCAATACACAATAAATTTTAAAATAACTAAATATTCACTACTAATTTTATCCACATCACCAAAACAATTTCACTACTTCACTTATTTTAAAACAAAACACATTAAAACAAAATATCAAAATAAATATGAATTGACAATAGCACACGTCTTGAACTGTTTTAAAGTGAAATGTGCGAAATCTAAACTCAATATGCGTAGAGAGTGATGGTAGAGGAAACACTTAATACCTAACTATTTATAAATAGCTTTAAACTGGCCGAGAGTTTCGAACGTCAGTTAATAACATATAAACCAGAAGTTTAAACATTTGTAAATATAAACACACTCACACTAGCAGTGGATGTGGATCTTCAACTGTGGTAAAACATTGAAAAAATAAACACTGTTTGATAGCTTTGGCATATTATGTAATCAGATATGTAGACAGACTTGATATGCGAACATTTAAAGTTAGTTAGTGCCACAGTTTGTTTAAATTGTTAGTTTTTAGTGGCCGCATTAAAAAAAAGGACAAATAAACAGAATAGTTATCATCTTTTGATGTCTAGTTAATGTTTAATTGTTAATAGATCTTAATAACTTTTATTATTATTATTATCCTATAAGTAATCTTACCGAACTATAGTTCAGATAATTTACGTGTTGCTACTATATTGGGCACATGCCTCTGCTTTGCGAGAAAGTGAAGCTTTGGTCTACAGTTACATGCCTTAATGTACTTGGAAGCGACTTAAAATTACTTAATCTGGCTTGGGAGCATTGATAAATGTATGTCACGTTTCGATTTGTTATCCTCCTTTTCCTTAAAAGACTAGCTAATGTTCCCTTACTTAAGTATAAAATTAAGGACAATCTACGAGAGAACTCCCAGAATGCACACTGCGCATTCCTATTTTGCTGGTAGTTGCATTGTCTTGTTTCTTGCGTTGGTAGTGCGAGTTCCTACGAAAAAGTGTGCGTAGGTTCAGCTCAATTATTTAAAACTTTCTTTGCGTAGAAGCGATTGCACTAGTCGACAAAAATCCTCTAGCTTAAATGTCTGTTTTAGATCGGAGATCGTTTATTAAAATAGAAAATTTACGTGGATGTACTACGAAGGAAATATATGAACTGCTGTGAGAGGGGTGTGATGACTCTACAGTAGACCGTGAAGCTCGTATTGATGTAGAAGACAATCAACGTCGTTAAAGACTAAGATCGTCTACAGACACTTCAGCTGTCATGGTTTTTTGGAGGAAAACAGGCGTAAAGACAGACTTATGACGAGATAGCTAGTGAATTTGCATACGAAATTAGGTAAAAAAATCGCAACAGCTATCAGAGTCTGGTACGTTGTTTCTTCACGATAATGTAAGACGTAATACCCAGGTTATCATGGGCAGACTGGTACAACCATGTCCTTTGGTTATTTAAAATTTTACTAGCCTTTTTCTAGACGAGATATGATCCCAAAAATGAAGATTTGGAAAGGAGTCACAAGCTTTGTATAACTTCCATCTTTCATAATTTGTATGGAGTTCTGGGCTCAGATGCCTAAAATGGCCCATTTTCGGTCCAGCTTGGCGATTGAACTAGTGGACACATATATGGCCAGTCCTCCCCTGCCCGTAAGTAACGGCTGTAAGGACTTATTTCAAGAGGGAAGCACTCTTTCACTCACCCTACAGTCCATATGAACAAGTACACTTGTCTTTCCTAAGCTGAAGAATTCACTACTGGGCAAATGATTTTTAATAATACAAGATCTGAATACATCTATAACCCAACGAATCCGAGAGTTATACTCAAAAAGGAAATTGAACGGCCTCCAACAGCTACCACAACATTGGTAGCAGCCAAAATGATTATTTTGAACGCAGTTAACAATGCTAGGTGCAACAGATGCAGAAACCTAGAGGCCAAGACTAAAGAGGACCGGAAAATCGTCAATGGGACCCAAGTCAGACTTTGGTACTTTTGCACAGGGCCCAATAGATGATGTAAATGAATTTTGAAAATAAAATATGTGCTAATTATGTAGCTTTGTGCATTCTGGTATCATCCTCTTACAAAAAAATAAAACTACTGAGATACATACTAGGATTTTTTTTTATTGTACGACATAATGCCTAGGTGTCAAAGATTTTCAAGGCGCGATTAGAGCTCTCGGGCATAACCTAACGACTACTTTTTCGACAACTGAGACCGCCGATTTTGCGTGTCCTCACAAGAACGCCATATTTTTCTAAATATTAATTTAGAGATACAGGTACTCATTTAAGCTAAGGCTGAGTGGGCCTAGGGTTCAAGTTTTTTTTATTATTATTTTTTTGCCCGTAATGAGGATCGGTATCACGATCCCACAGTTATAAATCGAGTGAGTTGACCACTACGTTACTGCAATTGTTGTATGCACAAGTCTTAGTATGCACTAGGACTAATTCTAAGAGATACAGGTCAAGTGTAAAGCCTCGTTTATAATAGATCCATATCACAACTATAGCATATAAATCACAGTACTCTCTTTGTTCAGTTTATTAGAAACAGGTGTTCAGAACAGTGAATATCGGAACTAGGTCAATCAGTGGTATAAGGACATGGACGTCGTACTGAATCCGTACAGAGGAATCTAGCCAACTCCACTACAAGGTCCAGTCAACACGGTGACGACCGAGAGACCCCGACGCCATGTACACGTATATCTGGTAAGTAAAGCAAGCAGTACCATATGAGTAGGAGAAGGCTTCTCCAGGCTTCTCGACTTCCTGATAGGCAGCCCCCGCCTCGGAGATAAATCCAAGCCGATTCTGGTCAACACGCGTTGAACCGAAGACTTCCTCAACTCCAGGGATAAATTTATACAATTACATTGTAAACTGTACATATATACATAATAAATTGTATTGTAAAAACCACGAGTTGCCTTTCAAGCTAACCGCCAACGTGACAATATCACCCTGACGACACCCGAAAGATGAGCGGAGAACTGGTTCTCATAGTCGACCGAAATACAAACACAAGGAATCCTAGACAAAAGAAGAAGATAGAGTAGATTAAGTACATAAATAGGATTAAAAAGGATTACACAAAAGAAGGATCTTTTGTGTAATCCTTGTTCCAAACTCTTATAGAATTATGACCTATGGCTTGTCTAAACCCGTAAAATACCATTTACATTTTCAGTAAAAACCTGTATTTCATTTTAATTCACACCATTTGTCTCACCTCTTATTCTGTTATCACCATCTAATTCATACATACTAAAAAGCATGTAGGATTAGTAAAATTATCATACGCACCCGTAACGTACTCGTAGTAGCAGGAATGTAACAGCACCGTGTGAAAAGCGCGTTAACTGTACACGAACACACATTATCTAGATTAGAATATGATGCTGGTAATTATTACGTGAGTTATATGATAATAACCACCGTCTGGGGCTTTTAAACGTTTCTAACGCACGCCTTTAAAAATCTAGAATTGTTATTTTGACATTTGAATTGCTATTTATTTGCTGTTAGGGTGCTAAATGATACAGTTTCTGGGAAGGAAATGTATCATAAATTTTCATCAAGTGAAATTTTTACCTTGTTAAATTTATAACTGAGAAGGTCAAAAAATATTCGTTGCGGAATTTTATAGTAATGAATTTTGAAGGTTGGAGTTTCCAAATTAATTTAATATCTGCATTTTTAAATTAGTCGTTGGTTTCTGTCGTTATCTAAGGTGTTCGGCATAGCTGTGTAGTGTTAACTCTGTGTTTACCGCGGAAAACACTATTGCACAGATTGTCGCACGATCTGAATTTGGGACGATTGTGCAACACAAACTGCACTGCACGATATTTGCCGAATGATCTCCGTGCAACACAGAGCACACAAAAACTTTATACCTAACGTTTTTTGTGTAAATTATGCAGAATGTGTAGATTATTAGCTTATGCCGAACGCACCTCTAGTAGATAGAATACCTTAATTGTATTCAGGTTCACTACGCAAAAATACCGTCAATTCTCGACTGCAAATAACAGTGAGACATCTGGTGGTGACTGGCTAAATTAAACAGAAGCGTATATTTGGATAATATTTTTAGCGTGTTGTGCTGCAGTTTATGTGAATTAAGAAGTATTTTAAAATATAGTGACTTAAATACAGTTCTTTTTTGCCGAAATATTGTTTGAACAGATAAATATTAAGAAAAAACTTGACAAACTGACATATACGGTTTTCGTCCGCCATCAGCTGTTGTACGCAGCGCCGCCAACGTTAGTTTCAGTCGCGAATAAAAGACACGGATCTATTTCATAAAAATTGACAGATGACAATTCGACAAATTTGTTCTATTTGTATGATATACATTCGTTTCGTAAAAGTTTGAAAAGCGACATAATTGTCAGTTATGTAATTACGACATAAATTCTAAATTCTAATAATTGCAAACAAAACAAATTATTTCTAAACCTCAATAAATGTCAAATAATATCATTTACGAGAAACAAAAACGTTCTTTTCAATATAATTTTAATGGTCAGGCTTTGAAACGGTCATCAGTAATTAAAGATCTAGGAGTGCTTCTAGATTCAAACCATTCTTATGAACTACATGTCGAATATACAGGTGTCCCAGCCAAGTGGCTCACCATTGCTATCTTTGTTAATAATATAGATAGAGATTCTGTTAAATGGACAAATTTCGAGTATTTTTTATAGGTAATATTATGACAGACTCAAAAATATTTTTGTATGTTTCGTTGACCAGATATTTTGAAAATAAACATTTTTTATATGGAATACCTGTATATTGTTAGGTCATTGGAATAACGATTTTTTGTCTTTATAAAAAACTAAACATTTTTATAATGAAATTTTTTTAATAACGGAGATATCAACGTTACAAACTTACGAATAAAAAGTAAAAATAGTACGATTAAAAACTTACAAATAATAAAAACGAAAGTAAAAATTACCAAGTATTTTGGTAAGAAACTAGTTAAACGTTTGGAATAAACTATATAAAATTACTTTCATGTTTATTATTAAGCTACTTATAGACAGACTGACAGACATGCATATGTGGTGGACAAATAACGAAGGAACAGGCTGACGTCTAGCTATCATCAGATATGATATATTAATAAACTGGACTCCAGACACCTGGACAAGCAAAAAACAGTAACCTTTCTTTTTTTCAATGTCTTGATTACATTTTGCTTGGAATCATACATCCTATGAACCCACCAATAGTTATAAATATAATTTAAAAATACCTGTTCCCATCTAAAACCAATTACATGGCATTGTCATGCAAGTAAGTGTAACAGTGGCGGCTCGTTACTTGAGGCATTATATAATGAGTGAGCCTCACTACATATTTTTACAACGCTCATTATTTGAACATTTTGTTAACAATTTTTGAAATATTCTTTATTTTCACATATAATTTCCATGGAAATTACAACGTATTATAATCTACTATTATATTGTACAAGTGTTGGTATGTATGTTCTATTCAACTTCTGGTGTATCTTCATTTTTCCGGTAACGCGGAGAGAGGAAAATGTCTTATCCGGGTGATATTTTTTTAGTGCTTAGGCTTAATTTTATTTCGACAGGTACTGACTAATTTTTATTGATAAAAATCATGCATTTTTTCCTCGAAACCGTGTCGTTGATCATCTCCATTGCTCAGCACGGATAAGTTGTACCAGACGATAAAAGATGTTTATTCATATATCTACTATTTAGGAGACGATTTCAGACCAAAACTGAATTGAAAAACTACAGTTGAAGGTATTTTATTAATAAAATTTCTGAAATGTGTGAAAAATACATAAGAGTTGATAAAGATAATGCAGTTTTTTTAGGTTTTAACACATTTTCATAAATTTTGTAAATTTTTGCTGACCATAAAATTGCCGTCAGTTAAAAATGCTATTAAAGCATTAGGAAAAAAAAGTAAGAATTAAGAAAGTAAGAATTTTAAAGGTCGTTCAAACGTTATAAATGTTAAACCTATCTGTAGAATACGTTCAAATAAGTTTTCAGGGTGAGGATAGATCTTTTAAGCAGTTTTGTTATTTTAATTCTGGAAACTGTATGTTATTAACTATTTTACTAACTATATTAACGAAAGTATCAAGTACAATGTATTAGGAGGATAGATAAGACTAATTTTCGCGTAATTAATCGCGTAATTTTAATTGTGTTAAATCTTGAAGTATTAAATACCCAGATGTCTTTTTAATATATTATTTCTTTATATAAGTGATTACTATAGGATGAAAGTTTTTCTTGTCATCATGAAGGTCTTCCGCTGTTTTTTTTTGCAGTACAAATGCAAATTTTAAGACGTATTTCAAAAAAACTTAAAAATTATGATAAAAGTATTCATCAGCGCCTCTCTCGAACAACGAAACAACTACCGCAGTTCAAATTTAGAAGGAAATTCCTTCCTATTACTGAATTATAACAAATATAGGTGAAATTTTAGTGATTATATAAATTAAAAACGACTATAATATATTTACAAAAAAGTTTAAAGTTATAAATACCTTTTTAAATAGTTAAACAAAATACTAAATTTAATAACGTAAAATATTACTACAACGAATATATTATTATAACGAAAATCTGCAAATTTCACATCTATAAGTGTTACTCAAAATAATAATTTTTGCTGACGTTTCGTGGACGTTCCGAGGGCGCGCCCGAGGTGCGTCACTTCGATAACCACGTGACAGGCAAAAAACGAGCCTCGAAGCGACGAGTTTTATAATTGACAAGTGCGGCAAAATGCCTTATCATATTAAAACGAGTCGCGAAGCGACGAGTTTTGGCAACGTAGGGGAAGAAGCCCAGCGTAGCCGGGCTGAGGCCCCTAGTATATTTATTTTTTTACTTGACATCTTACGACGTTTATATTTCTTGTATATTACATCCCCACATAAATATAGATACATTTTTTATAACTGTATTCAAAAGGCCTGTCCCTTCCAAGGACCGTGGGGCCTGTTTGGCCACATCTACGGAGCTGATTATTTGGCGGCTCACCACTTGCAAACCCCGCAAGCCGCCAATGAAACGTAATATGTAAAGTTGTGCCAACAAGCTAAGACAAATGAAACAACATGCAGAACAATGTATGTTCTGTAGTCTAATTAACGAAATAAATAAATAAAATAAGGCTTCCTTCATTTGATGTTATTTTCGTGTTCATATGTCATTGGTTGTCGCGCACTACCTGCCTGATTTCCAACTGAAAACAAATAAATTTAACACGGAAACAAACAAACGCACTTTCCTTGTTTGTTTGAAGATGAAGTTTTCCCCGTCAAATACAGGGATGAATTCAGTTAGAAAGCACCAAGCAAAAATTTTCAAAAATGTGAATTTAACATAATACATCTATTTTTAATTTGTTGAACAGAAGACTCAAAAAGTATAATAAAGGTATAAATAAAATAAATTCTGGATAAGTTTCACTAATTTTATTTTATCTCACTCGACATAATTGTCGAAATACTAGTATCTGTCCTGTTAGTATTACAAAAGCATAGCTGTCATTTTTAAGAGTTTTTGACTAACTAAATACCTATACTAAATACATATTAGTTCGTCAACAATGAAATTTGTAGAAAAAAAGGCAAAGTTGGTTGATAACTTGATGACAAATATAAGGGATTATTTTATTCATCAAAGTATGTACCCATATTGTCTATACACTTTTGCCATTTAAGCGGCAGGTTGTTCAGGCTGGTGGTATAAAACCCTGGCGAGCGAGAGTCAATGAACTCCTGGAAGGCCAGTTTTACAGCATTGCCGGAATTAAACTGTTTTCCTATTAAAAAGTTGTCCAAATTGCGGAAGAAGTGGTAGTCAGGCTAGTTCTGGTGAGTATGGAGGATGATGAAGAAGTTCCAACTCCAATTCCTGTAGTTTTGCCACAGTCATTTGTGCAGTGTGTGGTCTAGCGTTATCATGCAATAAGATAGGAATCGATCTATTTACCTATCTAGGCTGTTTTTCTGTAAGTTCTTGCATCATTTCGTCCAGTTGGTTGTAGTATATTTCTGCTCTGATCGATGAGCCAGTTTTTTTTTTTTTTTTTTGTTTAGTATTTAAGTTACCTGTACGAAATTTGGCGAACCAATTTGATATTGTCTGCTTAGATGCCGTAGTTACACATAAGAACTCATACTTCATAATAGTGCGAATTTCCGACCGTTCCATTTTCAATCAAATCAAATCCGAAAGATAATTGTATTTGATATCTGATCGAAGTCGATTTCTTATTTCTGGCTGAGTTAAGGTTATAACCATATCTACGTCCGAAGAGCTTCGGACCACCCAATTGTTTGCGATTGTTTGGCGATGAAGCACCATCCTCTACTACTTTAGAACGGAGGTTCAACGAGTTCCAGCGTGGAAGGATTTCTCTCAAAGACGAATATCGTGAAGATCATCAAACTATCGATGTTCTCCGGAATATGTTGGAAGTGGATAACCACTGCACTTACAGAAATAAGAGACATCCTTGGGCATATTCATAACTTCAATCAGTACAAACCTACATGAATATCTGGCCGTCAGGAAGCTTTGAGCTTGGTGGATACCACACCAGTTAACTGATGTTCAAAAATTGGGCGTTTGGAGTGGATCAAGAAAATATTCATTAACTTTAACAGAGGCCAGTCAAAAGCTGTCTACGATATATTAACAGGTGACGAAATATGCATTTATTGCTATGAATTAGAAAATACACTGCTGTTGGCTCAGTCTATCTTCCCAAACGAAGACAAATTAGTCAAACTGATAGGTACACGGAACACTGGCCAGAAAATGGTTGCTTCATTCTTCGGCTGTACTGGTCATATTACCACTGTCCCACTGGAACATTATCGTACAGTTATTGCTGAATGCTATACCACAATTTGTTTACCGGATGTGTTTCAAAAAGTACGAAACAGACGAGCAAAAGGGAGAACCTTTTTTCATGATGACAATGCACGACCACATACCGTAGTTAAGACTAGAAAGTTCCTGGTCGCTACAGGAGTAGAAAAAATTACTCATCCGTCTTACAGTACAAACTTAGCACCTTCTTCCACTTCCTTTTTATAAACGCGCGGATTTAAATTTTATAGTTCTGGAGCGCTGATTGAAGCCGACGAAAAATTAATTTCTGTAGAGACACCTGAACGATTGCCTCAGTGCTTTCAGGACTGGTCTCACCGTATGGTAAAGCACATTGAACGTGAATGTGAATATTTTGAAAAAGAATAAAAATAAACAAATTTTGTAGTTTTCCGCGTTATCCGCAAAACTCAAGTAGCAACCCTCGTATATGAGTATAGAAAATAAATAGACCACATTCTTGAGAAAGGGGAAAGACCCTTAAAAATGGTGAACCTAAATAACATGCAATTTGTTATGACAAAGCCCGAACGACTAAATTAGGGAGGTGCTCCGCGCTATCGAGATCTAAATTGAAAATACTAGTCATATTGATTGCTAATAATTAAATTATTTGTTTCAATGTGGATAGGATAAGGCAATATCTATTTTTTACCGACCGCCAACATATATAAGGGAGGTATTGTGATCATACCAATTTTGACGTTTCGAGATTTCGATGGATCTCCACGAATTGAGGTCCCTACATAACGTTTCGACTATTTTTAGCATGATGTCTGTCGGTCTGTCTGTCGGTCTGTCTGTCGGTCTGTCTGTCGGTCTGTCTGTCGGTCTGTCTGTCGGTCTGTCTGTCGGTCTGTCTGTCGGTCTGTCTGTCGGTCTGTCTGTCGGTCTGTCTGTCGGTCTGTCTGTCGGTCTGTCTGTCTGTCCGTCTGTCTGTCCGTCTGTCTGTCCGTCTGTCTGTCCGTCTGTCTGTCCGTCTATCTGTGTACACGTGCAGAGCAAATTCGGCTGAAAGGATTTTTATGAAACTTCATATTTAAGCTTCTGCTATCAATGGCACGAGTTCATCAACTTTTGGTAAAAGTCGGTTGACTAAAAATGTTTCCTCGTGTCGATTTTAAGATTTTTGCGAATATTTCACAACAGAAAAATATTTCGAAAACATTTATTTAACAAAAGTTGCTATAAATACACTAACTAATAACTTTTATTTGAGACCTTTTTTGATTAAACGAAAAATTTCGAAAAATGTTGTAAAATTTTTCTAAGTATCTATTTATTCCTACTTATATGTAACGTTTCCATGGTTATGATAAATAATATCTCTGTTAGAAAATATTAGGCCAAGTTATTTCTACTGTGCTGCTAGAATCAAGAGATTCTCGACTGAAATATTCATAAACAAGTAGTTTGTGATGCCGGTCGGTCCTGTGGTGGCCACAGCTGATTTTTTTAAAATCCTCTACTGATAATTTACTCGAAAATGAAATTTTTCTACTCACAAAGGCGTGGATTTTTCGAGTGTTGAATAAAGTACTTATTGCTGTGTTCAATTATGACTGTAGAAAATCTTATAAGGTTATTTTTCCACGTTTAGTGTGGACACTTCATGTGTTCCATTCAAATTTTCCAGCAGCAATTGCGCCAAATATTTCTCTGAATAAGAATGCCAACTGTCCCTTCGTATCAGTTTTGTAACCAGTATTCAAATGTTTGACTATACCAATTCTGGGTAATCATATGGACTCCCATTTGATAAGAAACTATTAACATTTGTGGATTTACTATTGTGGAAGAATATATTAACGAACAGGAGTTGTAAGGAAGATGAAAATGTGCAGAATGCTTAAAAAATCTGGGTCGTAAGATAAAGAATATCCTTCGGTTAGTAGGCCGACCTCTTAAAATATAGCAGAAAAGAATAACATATAGTAATATCTATGTATAGCAATATCTTGAATAAAGCGATTTTGGTAATTGGGCACTGCACAGCATTTTCGTCATTAATAGAGATATTCTAAACATAAGATATTAACTGTAAAGAGACTGTAAAACTTAAAAATATGCCCTATTTTTTAATACTTACCATGGGAAATTTGCAGCTCTATTAAAGTGAAGAAGTCTGTTTGGAATAACCCTATGGTTCTACGAAAACAGAAAGTACCATATGTATTTAGTATACTGTAATAATAGAGCGATACACCATAACCTATTCCAATACAATATAATACTGTTTAAATTCGTGCAGTTTTGCATAACGCGGACCATTTGGACAACATTTACCAGGGATATTCAAGGTGCTGTATTTATAAAAGATGACGCAAATAGCCTTTGTTGCTGTGCGCCAAAAATTTTAACTTTAACTTATAAAAGATGAATAATAGATATTACGAGTTATGAAATACCAAAAATTAATGTCATATTTTTATAATAGATTTGTACATTTACATCGAGTTTTTATTTGAGAAAAATTTCAGATAAAAGAATATTTTTCCGTTAAAACTTTGCTATTCCACCTCTGCGCTCAGGTACTATAAACATAAAACAAAACAAATACTATTAGTAGATATACGACGTTGCGCATCTCCGTGTATATTGGAATTTTCCAGCTTGATTGCGAATAAACTCAATTATTTATTAGATGCGTTATTTGCTAATTTAATACTGCTAGGTACAATCAAACCTTAGTATTAATATTTACTGATACAATTAGTTAGTTAGTTAACGTTTTTAATATGCACGCTTATTTACTTAACGAGGTTAAATACCACAATAAAAGAAAATTTTAAATATGAAAAGGGGACTTACACGGATGAACACAAATACATTAATTAAAAATCTATGATATAGAGGAGATGGAAAAAGGCAGTAAAGGACGCAAATTACCATCTAGTATCACAATATCATATAGACACCTTAAAATAAATGGCAAGCCCTTAAATATATAGCATATTTATTGATACATTATCTCTTAACTTAATCGGTGATGATAGAACAGAGGTAACAATTTTTATCACCTGTCAAAGGTCCAGATTAAAATCCTAATCAAGACAGGGGTGTTTATATTCGTCATCCGCTAATTTTCATTAAATATAGAAAGTTAAAATAAAAGATCATAGGACTTAATATTACTTCAGATTTTTTTATACACAAAAATCGTTTTATGTAGAATTCTTTGTATTTTAGTAGGACACCTGTAATCTCATTGTTAAAATCCTGTTGAAAATAAGATGCCTAGCAACCTTTAGTCATAAGCAATAATGTCATCTATTGAGCATTTGCAATAATTGTACAAATTTCATTGAAATCGGTAGAAACCAAGGACAGATCCAAGGCGGCGAATTTATTATTTATCAACTATATCGTTTTGTAGAAAAATAAAATATTAATTTCTTGGGAACGTATAAGAAGGAAGGAGTTATATTTTTTTTTATTTTTATGTTAAATCTATTTACCCGCCCCCTTTGAAAAATTTGCTGGATACAAACTATTTAATTTTCTCAATTATCTCTAGATTGTTAGTAAATATAAGAAGTGAAAAATCTGTATAATACTTAGCACAAAGTTAAATTTCGTTGGAATGTTAGTATTGTAAATTCTACGATTACTAAAGAAAAATATGTTGGAAATATTTTTTCTCTGGTGGAATTATGAAGACATTTTCTTATAATCAATTTTTTCTGTCATTCTTTGACTGCCATAAACCAATCCATTGATTTCTTATGGAGCTGTTATGGTTTCTAACATCATTTCTCCATTTATTTCAGCTGCTATTACGACATGTATTAACTTATATTCGTATCGTTATTCTTTTGATTTTTGTGTCAGAAATGTTATGGAATTAATATTTTGATGAACACTGGTTAATTCGAGATATATTACGGAATCGTTATTCTTTCTTGTATTGGCAAAATCATGAAAACATTATGAACACATATTTTATCTAAAAGGATTATCTAAAACCTGCTTAATGTGTTATAGAATGACACCTATTTATTTTTAACTTTAGTTACCCTTAAATTAGTCCGCTTGGAGATCCAAATCTGCTGTCTACCATTGTGGTAGATGTTTAATGCCTTTAATTCTATACTGAAGATGTAATGCGTTCAGACACATTGTGGTCTGCCACATCTGTATTTAGTACAATTTTCTTTGGATATCTCTGGCTCTTGATGCTGCTGTGAAATGCCGATAATTGTATAATAAATACTACATTCGATCCCAACAAGATAAAAAAGATTGTAAATCAAATTTATTTGTTTTTGGTGCAGATGTTGTGCCTCAAAATATTAACAAATATTATGACCGTCGATTTAAAGCTGATAATTTTGATGTCAGAGTCCAATCATTCTCTAGAATTCCACGAAGATTGAAGGCAGATAATTTGAAAACATAATTAAATGAAAATCTTTCGCAGATGTTAAAGGAACTTGCGGATCAGTTGAGAGTCTCGATAGCAACAATTTTGAGACCACCGCATAAGAATGGAAAAATTCAGAAACTAAGAGAGCACTAAGTAAATGCAGTATTGCTAGCTGGCTGAACACATGTATTATTTTGTTTAAAATTATTACCAGGTTTGAAAAATTTCATCTGCATAATCTTAAATTCATACATTACTGGTAGAGTATTCATTTGTGTTTTGATGTGTAAAGTTAAAGCTTGTGGACAATAATCAGTGATATTTTATTTTATTTAATATATCTTGCTTCTGTACTTATACATGTATACGTATATTAAGAAGCGGTGATCCCTTCATGTAACTCGTCACCATCCATGAGTTTACTGAAACAGGAGCGTTTTTGTTCCGCGTTATTGCGTTATTGGCCGATCTAGCGCCGAACCGAAGATTTGCTGGCACTCCAATATCAAATGAGGAAAACAGACAAATCAACGAATATATTAAGATGGCAGAGCAATGTATGCTCATGGAAGAACATGTGAGCAAATAACTACACTCTACGTTCTTCTAAGTCATCCGGAACCAGTCTTTGTCCCGGAAATTGACTTTTGCCTTCCTGCGTTCGACAGGCCTAAGATTCGAGGTGGAATGATTTCTATTTGCATGTCAGGATGGGGTGTTAAGCACGCTCGCATATCGAAAAAATATTTGCAAGGAAGATAGGTGGCATACCTACAGAGCGTGCAAAACGCATTCTGAAACCCTGACACTTTTATTATCCACGTATCCCTTCCACGCCATCTCACAGGACATCTACCAGCACAATGTTGCACTACGCGTGATCTACTACCACTTCAGGCAATACTATGGAATTGACAGATTTCGTACCGTTCCATATGCTCCAAGGGATATAGAGGAGGTGATGGAAAATCACAGATGTCGCATAGAATGGAATTATTTCGTTCCCACTCCTCGTCCGCTCCAAGCAACAAAGCCAGACATAGTCCTGCTGGACCACGAAACACGTCAATTTTTTATCGAATTCTCGTATCCGGCAGGAAAAATCATGTTTCTGAAGGAGGTCGAAAAACAAGATAAATACTAAAAAAATGTACCCGGAACACAAAGTTAAGCTTGCAAAGTTCATCTTGGGCGTTCTAGGCGGAACGAAGGCGTCCTTCTAGCAGGAATTTGACATTATTCCTACCTGTTTGAATGAAAATTTTGAGACGTTATATAGCATAAGTTCGAATCCCGGCTTTGTTCTGTAATGCAAAAATTTGTGAGGAACAGGCTATGCACACATCTAATATGATGGCTACTTTTATTGAAAAACAGAAAAACATATTAAACATGGAAAATGTAAGGTGTATATTAAAAATAAAAATATATATGAGTAAATTTTGTATTAATACACTTTTTTATTCTTTAGGTATGATTTGACATTTTCTTTGATACGTTATGTTGAACATGGTTGTAGAAAATTCTGAGTTAAAGTTACTTTTTAACTTTACGAGCAAACACATAAATAATTCAGAGGGTACATCAAAAGGTTAGAACGTTTCGAGTAGCCTTAAATGTTTACTGAAAAATATATTTAGAACACTTAAACGAATCTCTATTGAAAATTATTGATAAAAACGTTAAACCTACTTTTAGAACACTCGAATATTTTGATATCATTTATGTAGCAACCGTAACTTGAAAGGGAAAAACTAGGCCAGATCAAATATATATATATATACATCTGTTGAAGACAGTAGTAAAACACAAGCTTTTTGGGCATAATTTAGTTTGCGTATCTGAATTTTAATTATTCATAAAAAATAATTAGAACAGACATTTTTAGAAATTTACCCATATATCTGAGTGTCCCAGGAGGAATAAGTCGAATTTCAAGGGTGTGTGCCTTCATTAATTTTAAGCGAAACAAGTTTACTGCTTTCTTGTCCAGTAACTGGTCTTTTCTATTTCCATTTCGTTAGCCAAATAATTCAGTTGGCGGATCTTAGGGCTCAGCAATTACCGTTTCACCCGGTTGAAGTAGTTCGTAAAATAGCACACTCTTTATGTCCCACCAAGTACACAAAAGAATCTTTTTGGCATTGTGTGGCCAGCACGATCCCCCGACTTAATCCCGCTATGAAGAATTTGTCTATGCGGAGAAAAACAATCGCGATGAATTATTTCAGGCAATGTTTCATGCCGTAGCTGAAATTGGTCTAAATCTTCAAATTTTAGAGAATACGACAAATGCCCCATTTGATCGAGCTCAATTGTGTATACACAATGAATGTATAAATATATTCATATTATATTGTAAGTCATAGGTGGTCATTTTGAACAATTATTGTGATTTATTTTGATATTATTTCTTTATTATTTGAAGTTCTCTAATAAAATACATTTTCTAATTTTCAACAATTCTTACAACTCGTTCATAGAAAATACTTAAAGGTAATGCAAAATTACAAAGATAACGGAAATTGGGATGAAACCACATTATCGATACTAGTATAGTATAGTACTTTGTGTAGTAATGTGACTCAGCTAGATTAGCGGTAAATTTGATAAGTTATGTTGTTGTAGTCTTGGTTTTAACTGGAAACTCTAAGCCTAAAATCAACAATTACAGATAGCAGCACCAAATTATCATGTTAAGCGTGAATTTAAACTATTAGGAACCTATTGCAAATTGTGATATAGTCAGTAGAATCACTTAGCTGAAATGGAATGACCCTGTTCACTGGTAGAAACAAAGGCAGACCAGCTACTCAGGGCCGTTTTAACAAGTTCGAACGTCCTTGGAATAAACAATTTTGGCGCCCTAATCCCATTATTTAAATATTAGGCAAATTACATAATAAAAAAATTCATTGCAAAAAATGTATTTCAAAACAAGTAAACATTATGCATACATTAAACGTTTTTCTAATTTATTTGTTTTTTGCGGCATTTGCATTCTGAAAATCTTTGAATAATTTCGTTAATATCTACATCAGTGTTTTTCAACCGCCGGTCCGCAAGATTTTTTTGCTGGTCCGCGAGATTATTTGCCGGTCCGCAGAATAATTTGTATGTGTGTGGTGTGTTCATATCTCGTCGGGGTCACCAATATGTGGGATTGTAATAACTGCAGGTTTTTCATGTTGTCATTTTGGGTGTTGCTTAATAAAAATATATTTTTGAGAGTTTAAAAACTCTAACACTGGCATCTTCATTTAAAAACCTGCAGTCATTACAATCCCACATGTGTAAGTGTCCACAGGTATAAAACAAAAAATATCCACCTCGCAATAAATTTACTCACTAAAAAAAATATATATATATATATATTTTACTATGCAACTTTTCGCCTAATAAGTTATAACCCACTTAATTTTGAGAGGAAAATCTCGGTTCTTAATCTGTTAATTACTTAAGTATTAATTTGTTTCTTCTTTTACATTATATTTGATTTATATTTATTGTTTTATTTGTGTTTGTAATCAGTACAATATAAAATATAAAACTTGTGTTACACATTACTTTCTAAACTTGCCGATCCGCGAATTTTTTCTAGGTCACTTGCCGGTCCGCCATAAAAAAAGGTTGGGTAACTCTGATTATATCACATTCTATAGGTAAAATACTTCAATAATTTAATTTGGTTTGTTCTAGTGATGATCGAACATAATTTTTTATTCTTTTTAATGTTGAAAATGATCTTATTCTCTAAATTCTTAAGCGCTCTGGGATCACTGACGCCCCTGGGCTATAGTCCACTTAGCACAATGGATAAGGTGGGCCAGCACCTACTAGGTGAACAGATGATTTGAGAAGAAGTGCCTGAAACTGGCAGTTTAATGGGTCAATTCTGTATAACCTGTAACGCGTAAGCAATCTATAGGTGTGACGAGTATCTATAGACAATTGGTTAATTCTGCGCGCACCCATATTATTTATATTGCAAGTAATAGGTGCGCGTAGAATCAACAAATTGCCTGTAGGTACCACTAACGTTACGGGTTTAACAGAATCGACCTATAAAGCACTAGATCGAATGAATTGGAAACAAACAGGGGAGATGATAATAACGATTTTAAATCGATAAATTATTATTCTGGTAATTTACTACAATTCACAAGACTAAATACTAAAATTCGAATTATGTATTAATATATTTAATTTTAACTATAGAACTATCTAGTTCGATAGAACTATCTAGTAGAAGTTGTTCTGTCGAACAACACACACAAAAAAAAAAAAAATAGACAAAATGGATAAAATTGGAGTTTATAAGTTGAATTGTGACACATGTAATTCTTGCTGTATAGGACAGACAGGCAGATCAGTCAAAACCAGAATCACCGAACACAGATCATTCATTAATTCAAAATGTGACTCAACTTTTGCAGAACACCTCATGAATAAAAACCATAAATCAAATTTCGAACCTGAAATTTTACATTATGAACAGAAAGGTCCAAAATTAAATTTAGTTGAGGCTCATAAAATCAAAAAACACAAATTTAAATCAAATTTACTCAATGATGTAACAGACATGTTCAACTCACCACATATAGGGATTAGTCTTAAGGATTTATGACACAGTTAGGGATTGTTACCTGTAAGTATAGTTTCTAGTTGTTGGTAAATAAATTTGTTGCATAGTATAAATAAGTTTTTATTTGAAAGATTTGCATCATTGTTACTTTGAAAATGGCGCAATCCTAAACCGTGGTCAGAAAAATAAATAAATCAGTGGAACAAAACAACAGTTCTTCACTCAATAACCTTTTGTGAATTATGTATTATTTACCAAGTTACCAATTTTTTAATTTGACAAGTCTTAGCACAAATCTCTCTTTTAAGAAAAACACCTGAAAATATTTCTTTTTTCTCAATTAAACTGAAGCATGTCCAAACACATTTTTTTTATTACGATAATATGATACGATACTGATAAATTAATAATAATAATAATAATAATAATTGATTTTATTTCACAATAAAATAGAATACATTATATCGAATATTATTTCTATTTTATTTTATTTTATTTTATTTTATTTTATTTTCCATTACATCTGTCCAACAGAATTAACCAATAAATGGACAGGTACAAATTAAGCTAAACATATAAATATGATAAACACAGCAATAATTAATAATTTACAAAAATCAAGAGAATAAAAATTATCTTAAAGTAACAAAACAAATATATACATATATAAATATTTTTTAAAAAAATAGCATATAAACATAATAGAGTAAAGAGAAATGATACAGAAATTCAAAAAAGATTTACAACAGATTCATTTAGAATATAATTTGAGCACATACGGTTTATGGGAGATTTGAGAAATAAATTGGAATGAGCTTGAGGAAGGTAGAAAAGAGATGGATTCCTGGTATGGAGAATAGGGGTGTGAAAATTAAGTTGTTGTAAAGATATGGGATCGTCGACCTTGCCAGAAATAAGTTTTTTTAAGTAATTTAATGAATTCAAGTCCCGACGTTCACTTAAAGTTTTCATTGAAAATAGATGAATAAGTGTATTATATGGAAAGTCAAGTGGGGGATAGGAGCCCATGATTTTATAGTAGATGAATTTTAAAAACTTGAACTGAATTTTTTCAATAACCTTTTTCTGGACATCGTAAATAGGATTCCAAATTAGAGAGCAGTACTCTAGTTTAGATCGTACGAAAGAAAAATATAGTGTGAAGATTACACTGATGTCAGAGAAGGTGCGAGAGTTGCGAATAATGAAGCCAAGCATTTTAAGAGAAGAAGAGCAAATTTTATCTAAGTGTAGATTAAAGGTTAGCGTGGAATCAAATGTAACACCCATATCCACCGTGCTTTCGGCCCGGAACAAAGATTGATTAGATATAGAGTATGGAAAGATAATGGGCATAGTTTTTCGAGTGAAAGAAATAATTTTACATTTGGAGAGGTTCAGATGAAGTTTATTTTTGGTACACCAGGTGCTTAAATTAGATAGATCTTTTTGAAGAATAGAGCAATCATTAGTAGAAGAAACAGAACAAAATATTTTAAGATCATCGGCGAAGAGCAGACGTTTACTACCTATGACATCGTTGATGTCATTGATGAATATTAGAAATAGTAGAGGACCAAGATTTGATCCCTGTGGCACACCGGAAGTAACTGGAAAGTGAGAAGTATTGTGACCACGGAAAGTAACAAACAGAGAACGATTTAAAAGATATGATGTGAGCAATGACACAAGAGAAGGAGAAAGTCCAAAGCTCTGAAGTTTTTGTATGATAATATTATGATCAATAGTGTCAAAAGCTTTGGCAAAGTCTGTATACACAACATCTACTTGACCTTTATTATCCAATACAGAAGAAACATAATGCGTAAAAGAGCATAGATTGCTTGTTGTGGATCTACATTGCATGAAACCATGTTGAGAAAAAGACAGACAGTTTTTTATATTAAAATAAATGGTCTTGTAGATAATACTTTCAAATATTTTACTGAAGTTTGAAAGAACAGTTACTGGTCTGTAATTACTAATTATGCTCTTGTCGCCAGATTTGTGAATCGGAGTGACTCGACCAATTTTCCATGCAGTAGGAAAAGTACATGATTTTACAGCAAGATTGAATATGTGAAAAAGTGCTTCTGTAATAGGTGTTGAGCAATCTTTAATAATTAAGTTAGGTATATTATCAGAGCCGCTTGACAAATTATTTTTGATTGTGTTTTTTATCGCAACTTCAATATCCTCTCTGGAAATATATGATAACAAAACCTGATTATTAGCGGATTTGCTATGAAGAGTGTCTTGACGAGGAGAAGAAGTGGAAGAAGAAAATACACTTTTGAAAAATTCAGCAAGCAATAAAAAAATTCAGTTAGCAATAGTTGGAATAGTTGTAAAATTAACGTTACTAAGTGACATAGCATTAGGGTGAGATGTATTAGACTTTTTGGAATTGATAAAACTCCAGAATTTATTAGGATTAGATATAATTGAAGACTCGCAAGATTTGATGTAGGCATTATATGACGATTTTATGTCTGATTTGATTTTAGTACGTAAGTATTTATATTTTATTAAGAAAGATTTATTATTTGGAAATTTTTTTAACATTTTGAAAAAGTGATTCTTTTTATTAAGATCTAAGCGGGTCTGACGGATGAACCAAGGGGGGAAGTGAGATTTTTTATGAGGTTTAGAGGGAACGCACTCATTGAACATATTATACAGTGTCGAGTAAAAAAAGGCGACTGCAGTGTCAACCTTTGAAAACGACTTTAATTGATTCCAATCATAAGTTCCAATTAAATTGTATAGCTTAATAAAATCTGCTTTTCTGAAATTATATATACGTGAAGTGATAAAGTGATCAGATTTATGGTTAGAGGGTAAAGTTGTATTCATAACTATGTTCAGCGTTGGATGAGATGAGTATTCTCTATTAAATATTAAAGAAGTTTCACGTGAAACAACACAATCATTATTAGACAGTACTAAATCAAGAATATTATTATTACTATTTAATATATTATTGCGTTGAATGATATTAAAGTATGACATGAAATTGGTAAGTAGTTTAACATTTCTTGAGTTCTGATTGGAGATGAATTCGGGGATATTAAAGTCGCCCAAAATTATAAAATTATTGTTATATAAGAAAGGCAGAGATTCAAAAAATGCAAAAATACTTTCATAATATTGAGACTGCAAAGCAGGCGGTATATATAAAGTGAAAACGTAATAGTTCGAAGTATTTACAGTTATTTTGGCACATACAATATCAACATTAACAGGTAGAAAATTATTATAAGGTTCCAGCGAGACGGAGAATGTATTAAGGCGATTAGATATGAGAAGAAGAACACCACCACCACGTGAAACACCGCACTCACTGAAGTTACGGTCTTTGCGGAAAACTGAAAACGACTGATCACTTATTTCTGAATTATACACACTGTCATTAAGCCAACTTTCAGTAAGAGCCACGATGTCGTAGTGCAATGATGGTAGAGTTGAGTATAGATGATTTAATTTCATATTTAATCCTTGTACGTTCTGGTAGTAAATGGAGAGAGAAGATGGTAAGCAGTTGGACAGATGCGTTTTTAGTTTTTTTTTCTTGTTGGTAATTCGTGGAACGCCGTTATAATATGATATGCGAATATTAGTTTCCCCTGCACTTATGCGTGAATTTAGCTCAGATTTAATATTTTTAAAATGTTGCATTTGCAAAGGAGTTCTGTCAGGATTAATGTATATATTATTGAGATCAGCGAAATCACGTGCTTTACGCGCATTTTTTATAACGATGCTGGCATCACGCGAATTAGTGAATTTAACTTTTATGAGACGTGGGCGGGTAGACTGTGTTGAAATATTAGAAGGATTAGTCCCATGGATAGGTCCAATTCTGAAACTCTGAATTAATCCAATTGAAACATCAGGGGCGACTTTTGAAATGATATCAACCACCTGATTTTTAGTGTCCAGTGTATCCAGTTCTAGTACTCCTGATATAATTATACTGGATTCCCGAACACGTCTATCGTTTAATTCTTCTATAACTCGTTCAACATCTGAGTCCGAATTCTTTGAATTAACACAAGAACAAACGTTTGTCTTAATTTCTGATATTTCTTTCTGCAATGATGTGATCAAATCCCGAAGAGAATTGATTGTATCAACTCTTGTGAAGCAGTTGTTGCAGTAAACTTTAAGAGCTTTTGCTCTAGAACGAGTGATACGATTTACATCATCAGGAGTAAGATCTGTACAAGCTGGGTGTATGAAGTGTTGACAGCCATCACACTGAATGGATCTTTGTTGCCCGGTTATATTTTTCATGCAATTTCGACATATTGACATCTTAAATCCAGTAGCGTTCTTATTAATTAAATAAATGAATTAAAGTGAACACAATTTGGATGAAGTGGTACAACTATAGTTCAGCACGCCTATAACGAACAGGCCGAGCCACAGCAGTACTATTCGGCAATGGCAAACTGCTAAACAAGCAAGCAATTGTCCGAACAGGTCTAATACAGGTGAAGGGATCAAAGGTCGATTTTAACACTAGTTGACAAGAGTTTATTATAAATAATGTTAATAACTTAACATTAAGAATATTATTAGTTTCACAAACCTGTCCGACACTAATAGTTACAACAATATTGCACAAATGAAAAATCAATTAATCACTAAAACCAACTATAATTTGATATTAATATGGAGCAAATACCCACACGTGTACACTCTGTAATTATTTTACTGTTTTCTATACAATATATTCCAAATAAATAAAATTAAAACCTAAAAATAATTACCCATGTACACTGATATCAGTCTACAGTGGTAATTGTTTTGTGTGGTTTTACATTTTAATTAGAAGAAGCTATAAAAATATTTTGAAAAATTGTTAAAAAATTAGGTGAATTTATTAATTAAATTACTATTTTATGTATTCTATACTCTATAAAATTGTATCCTAAAAATCAAAATTATTACTTAAAATTCATTAAATATTTTTTGAATATCCGAAATATCTAAATTTCTGCAAAATGTTTTAGCCCATTTTAATTAATTATTATCAAATAGAGTTACTGCGTTGATAAATGATGTAAAACTGCTATGATTTTTTTTTTTTTTTAATGAACTACATACTACATACTGATACTACATACATTTAAGTTTCGTAAGATCATGGTAATTTAATGTACGAACTGTATTGGGATGTTCTTTTTTACACATTTCAATATTGAATATATATATGTTACAGCCAAAGCCCAAAGTTCGGCCAGTTCCCGAATTGGCCGAAATTTTCGCACTTTGGCTGAGGCTTGTGGCCAATGTCAGATGTACTATGCTACTCTGGCCGGCCACTTCGCGAAGTGACGGGAAATCCCTGGCCAATATTCGATGTGCTGATGCAAGACTGTCCGGTAGTGATGGAAGACTGCACGTGATAACAGAAGCGGCATTAGGTGGCGGCGGCGACCGCCCCGGGGCGCCAGGCCAGGAAGGGCGGCGGACGGTCAGGTCATCACTTGTATTTTAAAAGTCCTTTTTTTTTGCTCTTCACTTGGATCTGTGAGGTGAGGACCTTTTATTTCTTGTTCTTCACTTGGATTTGGGAAGTGAGGACCTTTATTTTTGTTGCTCCTCACTTGGATTTGAGAACTGAGAACCTTTTTTTTTTGCTCCTCACTTGGATTTGGGAGGTGAGGACCTTTTTTTTTGCTCTTCACTCTGGTTCTGGGAGGTGAAGACCTTCTTAATTATTTTTTTTTATGAGGGCGGCAAAAAAATCTCGTCCGGGGCGCCAGACTTGCTAAAGCCGGCTCTGCGTGATAGTATTCACAATACTACGCTGACATAGCGGTTTCATTATAAGTGCTGTATTCCTCGTGTTTGTCTAGTATTCTATACGCATGCTATTCAGTTCAAAAGTTAGGAATACTTTTTTTCGTAAGTTAGCGGTAAAAAGAGTTTGTTCGGGACTCTCCGACGTTCTGTGCTGTACAATAACACAAGCTAAAGCAAATCAGAGAAAAGAAAGTGTTGACTATCGTCGACTAAGAAAATATGATGATAGTGAAGTTGAGGGCAAAGAAGAACTTCTTGTGCCAGTAAAAGGAAACAATAGTGTTATTCAACTTGCTGCATGATTCTCACTTGAAAATTGGAAACGAGGTCGCACACGGATGGAAAAGGTGCTACAAACTAAGTACAAAAATGTCACCAAGGAAGTCATTACATTGTATCTCCGCTAATGCATATATAATAATTTACTATAATTAACTAATTTGACTGATTTTAGTATAATTAATAATCAATATAATGTGATTGTGATTATACAAACACCCAAAATCTGCTCATGTATTTTTTCTTCCGACTTTGGCTGATCGCCCCATGCCATTTCGCAAACTGACTGGCCAAATCCCAAAATCAAGAAAAGATCAGACATTGGCCGGTCAATGTGTGCTGATATTGGCCAGTTCTCACTTTTGCCGATTTTGGGTTTTGGCCATAACATACATACAATTTTGACGTATCCATTGCATGACTATCTACAAAAGTTTCAGCTGAAGGGTAACTTTTGCTTTTACTGTGTACAGATTTTTATTTTGTGTAAATAGCATTCTTCTGCTCCACCCCACGAAAACATAGCAAAGGATAAAATTGATTCCACTAAGGAAAAGTAGAATATATATATATTGTGTTGATATAATAGTTTCTTATACAAAACTAATAATCGGAAATAAAATTAATAACAATCTATATATCAAAATTCGCAGTACATTTTTATCTATCTACTTCAGTGCTTCTTAAACTTATGTTGTCCGCGGACCCCCACTTGAACAACTTTTTTTATTTTTGCTTTCAATTTGCTTTTAATTATTAATTTGTATAAATAGATTCTTTGACCGTATTAAATGATTTGGTTAAGTGTTAATTTTTTGGGTATCGGTCTAATAAAACTTTTTTGTCAAATAGTTAAAACATATTTTATTTGCTGACTAGTTTCGATTCTCTCTGAATCATTTTCAAAGCTTGCAAATATACAAAATATATAAAAAAAGTTAATAAAATGTTTAGAAATAAATAGATAAATAGTTAAAAAATTAAATCAATAGTTAAAATACACATTGAATATATTTCAATTTAACGCACATTTTTTAAAATCTTCCTGCTTGTTTAGACAGTTAAGTGTGCATGTCGACTGAGTTTAGACAATTAGACCGATACCCAAAAAATTAATACTTAACCAAATTAATTTTTAATGTTTTTGTTTATATTAGTTGAACTTATTTTTATTAATAAATTAAAATAAGCTTAAGTGTCGTTTTCTTTGTCAATCTACTACACAATGCGCCAACAGAGATTTATATACGTTCGAGATGTTAATATGCATGATGCTTACACCTTTCTTCAAAAAACTTTATCAAAGCTTCTTAAAATAAAATGACCAAAATAAAAGTATAAAAGTGGGATTAAATGCACTTCAACATTGGCTTTTAGCTGTCCATTATGTGGTCTAGACACTATATAAAAAGTAATGTTCATTCCTACGCTATCGCGAAAACTCTCCACTGCAGATTGACCCATTGCTGTTGAAACAAAAATAACTTAAGAAATATCTATATACTTCCAACAACGAAAAAGATCTGTCTTTATATTTTCAGTCTTGAAATATATAATAAGGAAGAAACAAAAAAAACAAAAATAAGTTTTTTTTATGTTTGAATTTCTTTTATTTATTAGTAAAATAATTCTAATATTTATTTCAGATTGAAAAAGTTATAACTAAGTGATTGCATATTATTATGCGAATCATAAATCAATAGATCAACGCAGAGAGCACATGGCTGAAATTTTTCAGCAAGAAATGCACCGTTATTTCATCGTGTGTCGGTTAGTTGCACTGATAAGTCAGGCGTCACCGGCGACATTGGAATATACAGCAGTTTGATTAAAAACTATTTGTCATCATAAGTAGAAATTATCTATGCAATTAACCTGCATTTCAGAAGTGAGAAATACAACTCAAGAGGGAACTAGGTTAACACGGACGAATTAATAAAGGACGTCTGAAAAGAACCGGTCCGAGAATACCGGCACAGAACCTCAAATAACGTTTACTTTGCCAATCTCAGTGTATAGGTCATTTCATAGGCAGATGTCACCCAGCAAACATTTTAATACGGGCCAGTACTGGTAAAGCACATACTCCCCGGCATTGATAGTAATGGGCCAGTACCCCGGTGTCCCCGTGGCCGTTACTGGCCCATTGATGTATCAGTTGCCGGCCCAGCAACGGTAAAGTGCAAAATAATCGCATTAGTTGCAAGATTTATTTCTGATGGTTTTAAGTAAAAAGTATGAGTGAAGAAGAGTGCTTATAAAATGCTGGTAAAGTACTTCGTATAGGCGGAATGCGAAATAAAAATGTGAAGTACATTATTAATACTGGCGTTGCACTTACTTTTGGTGCCAGTAATTTACCAGCATAAAAGCAGTTTGCCAGCATTCGGCCGTTAGTTGAATGTTTGCTGGGCAGTGTATAGGCAGAACTAAATGGGGGTTTCGTATTTTTAAATTGTCACGGAAACAGAGCTTGGCTAGTTTATTTCATTTTTCAAGTTGGCCTTTATTATTAAGTGAAATTTATTAGAAAAATAAAATAATTAATACATTTTAAAAATTTTGGAAAATGTAAGAATTTAAGTAAAAAAAATATGAGACATTTGTATTAAAAATGATACAAAAAATCAAAATACAATGAAAATGACATTTTATAATGATATTAATTTTAATCTAAAAGTGCTTATGATTTACAAAACTTTACGAAACTGGTCAAAAGCTCTAATCAAACTATAAAAGATACTAGATTGCAAAATCTAATTCCACCTAAAGGTTTGGAATAGCCTATATTTCTAAATACAGGGAACGTCTGTCTGTTAAACCGTCGGTTAAACCGATTTTGATGTGGTTTCGACAACGTATTGGACATTTGATTGGAAAGATTTTAAGTATATTTTATCAAATTTTTATGCATCGAATAATTTTGGGAGGGGCACATTAAAATTGTTACGGTGGCTACATTATAAAATATATATCAAAAATAAGCAAAGGACAAATTTTTGGATTAAATATTGCTACAAAATATCCAAGACAGCATATTAGTCCGGGCGGCAGCGTTGCAAGTGACCTGGTTATTTCATCCCGATTGATTCCTATTGGAAATTATTCCCTTCGGGTAGAAAGTTGATGATCTAAGCGTCATCTGCGTTAGTAGTGGTGGGGCTGGACGTTAGAAAATCTACATCTTGTAAAAAAAAAAAAAATCCAAAAGTCATTTCATCTATTTTTTTTTTTGTTTTTATTTGATATTACTTAATTATTTCTATCTATCTAATTCGGTGTCACGATATAATTTTAATTTTCTCACGACCACGATTCTGGCGGCTGACGCTTGTTTCGATTATTATCAATATCTAAACTATCAATTACAAAAAAAATAATAATAATAATAAGCGGGATGAAATGACCATCAAAAATGCAACGCTGCCTCCCGGACTATATGTCCCAAATAATTAGATAACCCACAATAAGGATTTATATATTTTCATTTTCTACGAAAATTATATCGTTGACTATTGAATATCGTTGTAATCACTAAAGATGTACGAAGAAAACTTGGTAAGGGAATTTACTAATGAAAACAAAAAAAGTACTGTGACTTATATAGCTACGACTGGTATAAGTATTAGGTATAAACCCGGAGCAGTATAAATTCTCAATAATATACACTGATGGTAACCAGAATAATTCATTAGGAATTTTAGATCAGCTTAGTTTTTCGAAAAATAACGAATTTTTTTGTGTCATTGAAAAAAGTTATATATATTTTTAAAATTAATTTCGTGGTATCAAATAAAGCTCTTAAGATTAAGGAACGAGAAACAGTTTTTTTTTTCAATTTCTATATTTTAAGGTTATTTTTGCTAAAAATGTGCTAAAAAAATCCACACCCTATAACCCAGGAAGGTTAATTTAAAAATCTGTGTAACAGTAAACAGAACGTCCAAATCAACAGTTTTTTGATAATCACTTTTATTCGTTACTAAGGGCGGTTACTGCATATTAATATGAACCGGAATAATAGACCAGAAAATTTTAATCAGATTACATATTTGGATGATACCGCATTTTATGTGATGTTGAAATATAGTTTATTTTTTTAATTCATGCTTAATAATGGATTTTTTTGTATTTATAGCTAATGTAGTATATATCTTCCTTTGAAATTAAAAATATAATAAAAGCAGAATTTACGCGAGGTACAATACGTTATGTAGTGCAAGTTGCGTAGCGTTCATGTCTGAACGTATACAGATGGTATATTTTAACCCATTGTTTGAATTATTTTAGTTTGTGGTTCTTAAGATATCAAAGAGTAATATAATAAATCATTTATAGTAGTGACATGCTTTTAAATCAAAAGAAATACTTTTCTGAAATTGAGAAAAAATTAATCCATTTATAAATATAAATCATATTAATTTAATGAAAACTTAGATAAAAAGCAAATCGCAGAAAAAATCGCTAGGAATATTTAATTTAAATTTCATTGTGACGAAACTCTTAGAGCCGGTTTCTGAAAGCTGAACCGAGTTTAATCTTTCGATTAAACTCGGTTATAATACATAAGTAACCGTAGTAACCATTTTCAAACTATTTGGTCATAGTTAACTAGGCATTCAGAAGCTGGCCCTTAGTAATGAATAAAAGTGATTATCAAAAAACTGTTGATTTGGACGTTCTGTTAACGCTTACTGTTTACACTTATTAAATACCTTTAAAATCCCGAAATGCGTAAATATTCACACTTCACATAATTTTTTCTATACACTGCTTAATACAATAGAAACATAATAATATTACTTACACTTAAAAGTTGTAAACTAATGGAATTTCTTACCTGAAACAAATAAAAATATGTTAGTCTGAAGCATAATTGAGAATTTTACTGTTAAATATCTTGTCTTAACAGTTTACATTGTTAAAAAGGATAAAGGTTAAGTCTATTGTGACAAATACCAAAGGAAAGAGCGGAAAGCTGCAAATATTTACAAAATATATCAACAAAAAGAAACCTCATTTCCTTCACAAAGGCAAACATTGTCAAGAACAAAGAATTATTGGTCATGATCGGCTTGTAAGACTTCATTTCATCTTACGAACGAAGGGAAAAGATGCGAAAATATGTCCCCAGAGAATAGCTCCCACCTGTTGCGACATCGGCATTCAACTGCCGCGCTCGCCGATAGAACTCCGGACAGACCGAACTGTACATTCTATCTGACAAACATTGCAAATAGACAAATACAGCCCATCGTCCCTCTCTCACCCTCTTTATGCACACAGCAAACAATTATATTGTGAATTCAGGTTCGTTAATTGAACGATATTAAATGGGATAATTCACTGCAAATTGTGCATCAACTGAGTGGATCAGCCCTCAGTCAATAATTGTTCAGATCACTCAGTTATAGGAGATTAATTATATTGACATTATCAAAATTGCTCCCAACTCAACGAATGCAACAATAATTACTTTGTTTGTGAAAGGTAATCGGTTCTATGTTGTTCTTCATTAATTGAACCAGGACTTCTTTCACATTTTGCTGAGTACCGATTTACGAACCGATGTCATATGATAGTTCAAATTCACATATAATTGAGTTTAATTGAAATATAAAGGTTTCATTAATTATATGATGTTGATCATCTGTATTAATAAAATTGGAGGCTATATCACTTTTTTCGGCCTCACATTTGGTTTCTACATGTTTCAGAAGATTATAAGACAATACCGCAAAAAAACAATTTTTGTCTGTCTCTCTGTTCTGTCTGATTCACGCAAGAATGGCTATACATATTTTCAAGTAATTTGGTATGATAATAAAGTAAAATCAGGATTCGAACATAGGTTATAAAGCATCTCAAAATTTATATTCTTGGGGGGTATTTCTGGCTTAAAACTATTTACCTAAAACTTAATATATCTCCCTTATTATTGGCTTAACAGCAAAATGTATGTTATGAAATTTGTTTATGATAAGAAAGCAAGTCTTTTTTGTTCAACGTATTTTTTAAATAAGATGAGTATTCGGGGAGTTATGGTGTCTGTCTGGCTGTCTGTATGACTGTACGGTAAAAATTGTAACCAAATGGTTAAACATAAAAGTTGAAATTTGGCGTACTTGTACAACTTTTGACACTATAGGAAAACTATACCTACACATATAGGAAAACTATAGAGAGTTCAAAAAAATACAGCGCGGGATAAATATAAACAGATATGTATTTAATGGAAAAATAAATATTATTGTAAAACTTTGAGTGGGGTATCAAATGAAACCTCTTAATGCGTGGATGCACAAAAAAAAAATCAAAATTCTTTTTTTTTATGGGGTTTTCGTCAATATAATGGCAAAAATCTTTTGTCCCTCACCCTATCTCCCAGAGGGATTGAACTAAAAATTTGAAAAAAATCTCAATAATGTAAATTGATGGGAAACCGAATAATGCAACAGGAAATTTTGATCAGATTGTTTTTTCGCAAAATATTGATGTTTTTGTGTCGTTGAAAAAAAAAATTATTTAAAAAAAATGTATTGTGTGGTATCAAAAGAAAGCTCTTAAGACATAGATTACGGAACGATAGATAGTTTTTTGAAATTCGTTTCTTTTAACACGAAATTTGCAAAAAATATGCAAAAGTTCTTGTCCTGCACCCTTTTACTAAAAAATGTTAAATCAAAAATCTGAAAAAATTATAGGTAATGTATATTGATCTGTGCCGGGAACGTACGAGAGGATTTTTTGATCAAATTGTGTTTTTGAAAATTTGGCAGTTTTGTGTCAATATTAAAAGAATAATATATATATTTTTTAATAGTTGCGAAATGAAATACTAACACCACATCACACCACACTCTACACTGTAAAATATTTCTTATTTATCTAATGAGGACTTGAATACGAGCAAATGCAGGGATATTTTGCAAATTATTTTAATTTGTTTAAAAAAATGAAATGAAAGATCTTAGTTCTCAAATAACGAATAAAAGTGATTATCAAAAAAACTGTTGATTTTGAAGTGATAAATATACCTAGAGATCCAGTATTATGTTGGTGTTATTTAATAAATAATTAAATATCTACAAAACCCTGAAATGTGTGAAAAATCACACTTCACTTCTATTTTTTGTAAATTTTTTCAATTAGATTAAGTTACGGGAGGACTCCCTAAAGTTAAATTTTTGAAATATATCCTTATTATTGACGTAATAAATAGCAAATAACAAAATTGTCTATAATAAGAAGATAATATCTTTTTTATTGTATATATTTTTTTCGATTGGTTGAATATTTGCGTTACGGCGAGACAATCTGAAACTATTATTTACTTTACATCAAAAATGTATATGACAAATCATTTTAAAAAGATATATATTTGGGGAGCTGTGAGGAGAGCTATCTATAAACGAAATATCTTACTTATTGTTTACTTAACATTGAAAATATATACAATAGAATGGTTTAAAATAAAGAATTGAAATATCCCACTTATAATTTGACTTACAGCAAATATGTACATTACGAAGTATCGATACTTCAGCTATTTAAATATAATTAGGTATCTTTCGCATCTCAAAATATTCGTGGATTAGAAGACAGTAGTAAGTAGTGGCAGATCTAGGAGAGGAGTATTGGGAGCAACTTATATAAGATCTTTCAAGATTGACCGTAGTATCAAATTTCTTTAAAATAGTCCGATGAACTAAAAATAGTAATTCTTTCTCGCCATAATTTTTGAAAAACATTCGTGATTGTGATAAAAGTGAAAATGATCCACCGGTCCAACGCAATCGACCATTTGCTGGTCCCGGACTCAGACCACTTTCATAATCAGTGACTTCCTCTATTCTGTGCGATGCAACACTAGAAAAATTGTTGATCCTGATAACACATAAAATGTTTGTATGAAATAAAGCAAATAAATAAACACACGCGTTTTTGTTTCTTTTACTGCTTCGAATATGAAAATAGTGGGTGAAATACCAAAAATTTAATTTTTGAAATATGTATATTCACTAAAAATTTCTATTATATAACAATACTACGGGAAAATTAAATTCTATCCCATATGCGCAATCAATTTTAGAATACTACTGTATACATTCCATTTATTTATTTACAAATCTTCTCGAAAACATATTTATTTTGATTTTAATTTCGTTTTTTACGGAAAATATGTTTAATCAAAATATAGCACGACTAGCGGTAGAAAAATATTTTAAATTAAAATAGTTCTTTGCAGTAGCTGAACAATGCTGCCAACGTTTTTTCCACTTCTGAAATATTCTGTGACGAGTACATCAAGCTTCCGAATACTCCCTTTCACTTACGTAATTCGGTGTATCGACCTGTCTAACTTTCTTGGACTAAACTAAATATCTATATGAAATCCCGTTTTTCAACTAAAGGGTCGCGTTAAATAATAATTTAACGCGATATTAATAGTTGACGAAATTATAGCTTTGCGCCAAGGCGAGGAATAAAAAGAAGTTTTAAGCATTTTGATCGTTGTACCATTATGTATCATTTACATGCGGGTGTTGGAAGCGTAGAACAAGAAATTCAACCAATAGGATCGCTCTATTTTAAAAAAACCCATACCATGGGGTCGTAGGCGCGGTGTTACAAGCGCGGTGTCGCACTGTCGAAACATAGGAACAGATATATATTTTCGGTTGGTGAGATCTTTAGCGAGACACTTATATTAATTTCCTAAAAAAAAAAAATAAAAAAACGTAAATTGATGTACTGAAATAGCGACTTTTACAATGTTGTCGGCAGTCATAAAGTTTATTATTATGGATTCGGTTTCAAATATATTGTCTACAGAAATGTTATGCAGTGGGTATACTTATAATACACCCCCAAGCAGGGGCCAACAGAATCTTCATTCTAAACTGTGATGTCAAGTAAAAAAGATTGTGTATTAAATTCTTTTCTTGTAATTGAAGTAACTGTCTGTGTTTTTTGTGTCTCATTTCTTGCAACAAGTTAAAATAATCTCCCTGTTGCCTTCTGTTTCTATGTATATATGGGACGTACCCGCCATCGCTTTTCTTCATATCGCAGTAAGTCTAAATATGTATATAAAAGAACTAGACATCTCCTTCGATTTGATGACATGACATCTTTAATGAAACTGAATAATCGTTTACTCCGAATACTTGTATAAACTTTTAGGTTATCACGCCTATAACGCCACCATGAAATTCGAACTTTCAAATATAACACCACGCCTCTCACCCGTGTTGCGCCTGTGACTCCACCATGAAAATGATACTTTACAAACAAATTTGTTGGGTCACGTGACAAGAAAGCTGTCCTGCGAGGAATATGATATGAAAAAAGGATGTTTGTTTTGAAAGAAAAGATGAAATGTGGAGAAACCGAAGAAATGAAGAGATAATAAGTATAGCCCTGCGCGGATACGTTTTTCTGTATCCGCATCCGCATAGATAGGATCCGCATCCGATCCGCATCCGCATAGATAGGATCCGCATCCGATCCGCATCCGCAGCCTTTGTAAATATAAAATCCGCATCCGCAAAAATATCCGCACAATCCACACAGGATTTGCTGTCTGTTTGGAAATATCTAAAATATTTCGCCTTATTTGGCATATCGCTGTTTTAAAACACTACTAATTTTTTTAAAAATTTTATCACAATAATATTACTTGGTCCAGAAATATATTTTCTATCTAACGTCGTACTGAGATTATATAGATTAAAAAATAAAGTTAGAAATTACAATTATTCGACACTTAAACCAAGTTTATATAAAATGTAAAATTTTAAAGAGTAATATCTCAAAAACTTAGTTTTTTAAAATATCTCACTATTATTTTAGAGTAGCGATATTTAGAAATAATTAAACAGATTAATTTATCACATTTATGACCAATAAATAACAAGGAAAGATCAGCAAATTTAAAAATAAAAGTAAGTTCTTAATAATAAAACTAAATTCTTAAATTTATTTCTTTTTAAAAGATGAAAGTTATATGACATTTTCAAAAATTATAAAATATTTTTATTTTTTAAAATTTGACATGAGCTTCTATGGTTTTAAATGTGGAAAATTACCATGGTTAATTTTTACTTATATTTCCAAAAATGCAAAATAAGTCGATACATAATTATTTTTAAATTAATAAACGCAATAAATCCAAAGAAATTGTTGTATCTACGACTGTTATATAAACTCTACTATATTTAACTATTTAAGTAAGCGTAAAGAAAGTAAAAAGTGCCGTATCGTATCGTTATTTCACTCTTTCCATTAGCACAATACAAATGCCAGCGATATGCAATGCCAGTAAATTCATAAGATTGTGGCAAAATTTTCGTAGTTTAACTTTGCTTATGGGTCCCGTCATACACACCATCGTGTTGATAAGTTTATTGTAAATTTAAATAAGTTTATAAGCAGTGATGATCACAATCAATCTTTATTAGGAAAATATATATATATATATATATATATTTGTGTCCGAAGTTGATTTTTTAATTTAGAATAAATTTTCATTACTAAAGTTTTTGATGATAGTCCGGATTTTTTTTCTATTAAACCTCATATATTGGTATAAAAAGTGCTACAAAAAATCGGACAGCTTTATGACCAGAGAAAATAGAAACGTGATATATTTCATGCTTTAAGTAATAAATAAAGATCGAACTGTTGTTTATTTGTATAAATTTATGTGTAATCCAGTTGAATGTACATTTAAATCATTTTTATGAATAATTCTTGCCATCCATCAAAGAAAAATACTATAATTACTATAAAACTGAAGCTTTATGCTTATACAAATATTTATGAATGGATTCTATAAAATATTTATACAATAATGCAAGCCATGTTTGTTTTCGACAATATGTTATTTCCGAAAATAATATATTAAATAATTTTTTTCCTAAAATGACAAATATGATGGTCACGCTAGAATTATTGAAAATAAGTCACATGGTTCATACTTTTTAGGATTTTACTATAAATATATTCAAAGCAGTACCCTCCAACAATAATAAACTTCTTTATGAGACTGTATGAGTTCTTACGTGAAACTACGGCATCGCAGGCCGAGCGAAACATTAATAGTGTATTTGGCTCTAGTGTTACTATGCAGCAAACTATATCAAATTGGTTCGCCAAATTTCGTACAGGTAATTTAAAAACCAAACAAAAAAAACCTGGCTCATCGTCACAGCAGAAATATACTGCAACCAACTTGACGAAATGATTCAAAAACTTAAAGATATCTGCCTAGATTGGTCAACAGATCGACTCCTATCTTATTGCAAGATAACGCTAGACCCCACCCTGCACAAATGACTGTGGCAAAACTACAAATTGGAGTTGGAACTTCTTCATCATCCTCCATACTTACCAGACCTAGCCCCTACTGACTACCACTTCTTTCGCAATTTGGACAACTTTTTCATAGGAAAACAGTTTAATTCCGACAATGCTGTAAAACTGGCCTTCCAGAAATTCGTTGACTCTCTTCCGCCAGGGTTTTATATCACCGGCCTGAACAAACTGCCGCTTAAATGGCAAAAGTGTATAGACAATATGGGTGCATATTTTGATGAATAAAATAATTCCTTATATTTGTAAGTTATCAACCAACTTTCCATTTTTTTTCTACAATTTTCATCCTTGACGACCTAATATATATATATATATTATAAAGTATATTATTATTAGTGCAATAAGCCTACAAAGAGAATACACTTCTTTCGTAATTTTTTTATCTAGATTTGTAACTAAAAGATTTTCCTTTCAATATCTATTTTGAAAGAGTTTAAACTAAAAGAAACCTTTGAGTAGAGGTGCATATTTTGATGAATAAAATAATTCCTTATATTTGTAAGTTATCAACCAACTTTCCATTTTTTTTCTACAATTTTCATCCTTGACGACCTAATATATATATATATATTATAAAGTATATTATTATTAGTGCAATAAGCCTACAAAGAGAATACACTTCTTTCGTAAATTTTTTATCTAGATTTGTAACTAAAAGATTTTCCTTTCAATATCTATTTTGAAAGAGTTTAAACTAAAAGAAACCTTTGAGTAGAGGTTAACTTTTATATTGTATTTATTACCATGTTTCATGTTATTGTATTTTCTTCTCATAAAATAATTAAGAATATATTCCTGCCATGACAAATTTACCTTTCTTTTTATTATACACAATGTTGTTTTTCAAATTTATATTTCAGAGAGATGATATCTATTTTTAAAATATTTTATTTGTATAACGTATCTTACAGCAGTGTAACTGTCAGTTTTCTAAATTATAAATTAGTTTTAAAACAACATTGGTTTATTTTGAATAAAAATAGAAATGCACCCTGGGTAGTGTAAAAATAAATTCTATATTTAAAACATGTTAGAGAATCTTTTAATCGATACAATTTTAATATTTTTATGTTGCATTTAATTTTAGCTATCGATTATTGGAAGAAATTTGTGACAAAATCCGATCAAATGGTAAAGTGAATAATTTTATAGGTGTTTTTTATGACACATCGGGTTTGATTATAAATTAATGGGAATAATAATGAAAATAGTTGAAATGTTGAAATTTTAGATACAAATTTTAACTACTTTCGGTTTCATACTGCTTAAAATAAACTGTTCAGAAGTATAAAAAAAAAAACTTGGATTGCAAAAAGTCAAGAAGTCGTCAGAACGAATTATCTGCTCTGGATATAGTCTCATATCAGTAAAAAGAAAATTAGCGCTATTTAACATGAACGTTACCTATCCAACAAATGTATTTTTATTTTTAATGTATTTAACAATAAATGTTTGAAGAAGATATTTTGAATTTGTTGGTCGAATATATCAAGTGTACGCATAAGTTTATTTTACTTTTGCGTTGTCGCTTTATCTTCACATCTAATAAATAATCGAATCACCAAAATATTTGCCATCGCTTTCTGCCACGTATATTCGATAAGTTTAGAATACTTGCGCATTGAAAAAATATCTGTTTAGAGGCAGAGAAATAGTGTACTTTCATATCTCAACCACATTTTGAACGCAGTGTCCATCTAGAGTTCTGCATAGACTAGAATAAAATTATAATCTGAAAGCGCAAATTCACCCCAAAAAAAGATTGTTTGCTGAGAAGTAAAAGCTATATGCGGCCTAGCGTTGTCATGCAGTATAAAGATCTTCCAGTATCCTTTTCCAACTAACGAGTGTTTATTTCTGATTTTTTTCGTAGGCTAATTGATTCGGTTGACGATTATACTGCGCGGCAATAACCTTTTCATTCGATTGGAGTTCGTAAAACAATATAATACCCCATCATATTAATAGAATTTTTTCGGTATGGATATTCGGTTTTGCTGTTGCTGTTGACAACTGTTGGAGGACTACCCATGAATTGTGCATTTGTTGGATTGTTGTACATAATCTATTTCCATCACCGGTAAAAATTTTGAATATTGGATAAGATTTTTTAAGTCGGCTTCCAGTAATGAATGTTTTAAGCCAGCTGGTAATTTAGTCTGGGAGTACAGGTGATATTCTCTTCCCGAGCTGCTAAATTTTACGCGTCTCATACAGTCATTTCGTAACTTTTCTTTTCTTCGCAGTTTTCTTAAGTCTGTAACAAATTATTATTTAAAAATATTTGTCAATCATTAGTTTCAATCTTCACGGTGTTCAAGAGCGTGATGGATACCAAGTTCGAGACTATATTTATATAAAATTTCCAGTTACTTCTCGGATGGAGAAAAAGGATGGAAAAAAAACTTCACTTCCCCGGTATTCACCCCCTTTTTTACGGTTTCCTAGGTCTGATCCAGAAACCTTTATACCTCCACTCATTTGTCTGTCGTTTCAGCAAAAATTCTGTAGATCACCGGTCCCATTCGCATGTGAATGCGTAAAATAAGATTGACTTTGGTCTTTCTAGAGTTCACAATCGAAAGCCAGAAATTGTTAAGGACACTAAAAGCAAATCTTTCCTTACGAATTCTGTAATTTTTATCACCATCACTTCTCCTCCTCCCCCCCCATCTTTCGGTACTATGCTCTCTAAGTAGTATTTCTATTCGATTGATATTTCTAGCATTTAAAATGGTTGGCTACTTGTGGCATATATCCTCATCAATTTAGTTTTCCCGATATTGATGTCCAACCCAATATTGTTTGCAACTGTGCGTATGGCACTGAAATTATTGATTTTTTGAAAAGTTTGTTTAATAACACATAATTTATATGGCTTCCCAGAAGGGACTTCATTTACTAGATATCTACAATACCTTGAAATATGAGAAAATTTATACTTCACATCAATAACGATCTAACTATCTTGTAGATTCCAATCATATGCTCTTCTGACAGTGCTGGTTGGTTCTCATTAAGGGTATTAAGCGTCGGTTGCAAATGTCTTAATTGTGCCCTCTGCAGTGAGGCGCCCACATGAAACAGTTTTTAGAAAAATAACTCGAGGACAGGGCGTTTGGTAAATAAAAAAAGGAATGCGAAAATGTGGACGTTGACGTGGAATGCGAATTTAAAGCTACCACCATATTATTGCGTTTTAAACCCTATAGAACTAATATGGAGCCAATTAAAAGGTAATGTGCGTCGGAAAAATACAACACCGACAGAAAGTGACACTGTAGTATAATTAATTAAAGACGAAACAAGTGCAATATGTAGTGATTTGTGGGAAAAATGTGTAGAACATGTAAAGACAATTGACAATTTTTTTTATAAATCCACCAAATAAATCTTCAATAATTATTAATTTAAATGACAGTGGTAGTGACACAAACTCTGATAGTGATATAAACGATGATAATATTGATAATGATTAATATTTTAATAAATTTAAATTACCATAATTGACAAATTCAAAAAAAGATTTTTGTTTGTGCATATTAGAAGTATTTAATATAGACTATAAAGACTTTAAAACAAAACTATTTTTAAACATGCCTATATTTATAATTCAAATATAGCCAGTCCTAAGCCCGATAAAAATGTGAAGGAATGTCATGCGAGTATATACAGTTCATTCTACACAGTATATAAAATAACACGTTTATTTAAAATAATTATTACGGTCCTGGCAACTATTTTTACAGAACTATAAAATCAGCAGGTATAATGGTTATACTATCAGTCATTATTGGAATCAGCAAGTGGCCATTTCATTTTGGAAATACTTTACTGGCCTGAGAGTGAACATTCAACTTCCATTTGCGCTTTTTAATTTTATGTTTTATTGTTTGTTTCAATAATTATAAATATGCAACAAATGCTTTTGAAACATATTAATATAACTATAATTATTTCTATCATATACCTATAATAATAATTATGTGGTAAACTTGGTTTCCCTTTATAACAATGGAATTGCTATGGCTTTAACTATAATTTTTTCTCAGTTTTTGTAATGATGAATAAATATTGTTTTAACAAATATAAAATATGTTGTATTGAATATAAACCTCATTAATTTTGTGCTAATTAATATTTGAATGAAACACCACCAACGAAATATTAACTTTTATTTATTTTTACTCATCATGTAATATTATTGTTATAATGGTTTTTGAAACTCTACATGAATATTATCGCAAAAATAATGACCAAAATTTAATTATATTGTAAAATTTATAGTCTAATTCTGTATTACAAATTTATTTATAATTATATTTTCACCAGTTAAATGAACAATATGTTTTTATAACAAGTATACCAACGTATTGTAAACATGTTCATAAATATATAAAATTACTTCTTTCATTTTGTATTTTTATCTGATACACATGGACAATGGAACATCCAATATTTTTGATCTTTCTATTATTTATTGATCTACAGTTTGTAAATTAATTATTTATTTGTAAATGTCATTGTAGTGTAACGATTAGTTAAATCGTTACACTACTACTTTTTCTCGGTGCTTGTAATGAAGAGAGTGGAGTGTTTAATTATATTTTAAACAATCACTCAGACCTATAGGCGCCATTGCCTTACCATTTTTTAATATCAACCTGACATACAATTTCAAAAGTGCAAGGTAGTTACCTAGGCTCAATTTCTGGGCTGCTGCCCATGTGTATACATTCATAAGACCGTCTCAAAGCATGACGCCCTATGAGCAAAGAAAAGGAACCATATCATTCCATAATTAAGTGATGAGCAAAATAGCAAAGGTCCTAAATGCCGCCCATATGCCAGGCGCGCAGGCACGTGGCTGTTCTGCTTAAATGTAATCCAGGATGGGTTCGTAGATGAAATAAAGAGACAACTTGCACAGAACTGGTAAATGTTTGGAGAAGACTGCCTTATATTCATAATTTCGAACGAGAACGTGGACTGAAAAAAAAAGACTTGCAGTAGAAATATATCAGTTTTAATTGAAAGAACATTATAAAAAATCGATTGACGATCAGAATTAACCAATTCTTCCTTCAATATTTTTCTAGGTGCTAGTACTCGGTATTAGCATTCGTTTCCATTCGTCGTAATATTTTAACCATGAAATGTAAGACTAAAGTCTGTGAGACTGAAGGATGTTCCGATGCTAATGATACGATACCAGCATTGATATTTTTCATTGGATATCGCGATTTTAGTATCGATACTAATCTTCCGATACTTTGCTCATATCAATACATTTGACCCAGTATCGTATCGAACTTTTTTTTAACAATATCGTATAATTTATACGATATTTAAAATGGGTGAAAGGAAGTGTTGCAGCTCAAGAATTCGGGAACCCCATTTTACTCAGAACGCCAAAAAGCCCAGATGTCGTTACCGCGTCAGAATCAGATAGTCTGAAAAATATTATGTGCGTGCTCCAACCTCTGGAGTTCATGACTAAAAAATTGTACTGGTGAGAAATATATAACAATTTCAAAAATGATTCCAATGCTTTTCTGCTGTGCACAGCAGCTGAACGCTATCGCAGTAGAAGATCCAGTAGTAGAATCTTATAAAGCTGCCTTAATTAGTGAGATGACCAAGAGGTTTAGACATATTGCATTACGTAAACTTATAGCGTTAGCAACGTTACTGGATCCACGGTTTAAAAATCTGAATTTACAGAATGCGAAGGCATGTGGTAACGCTGTTGGGAAGTTGAAAAAGCTCTTTGGCGCTACAGAAGTTTCTACAAGTGGAAGTGAGGAGCCTGATCAAGAACCATCGCTATTCGATTACTCTTCTCAATTTTGGAGTCACCATACGGACATTGCACATGGGAAGAGGAAACTAAAATCAGACACAGGCCAACGTGGTTTTAACAAAACTGAACAAGAACTATCACTGTACTTGAAAAATCCAGTTTCACCTCTGAAATCCAATCCGCTGCTGGTTTGGGACGATATGAAGACAGTCTTCCCTAACTTATATAAAATTGCTCAGAAATTCTTGTCTGTAGTAGCAACGTCAGTTCCTTCAGAGCGCTTATTTTCGAAATCAGGAGCCACTGTATGCAGAGACAGAAATAGGCTTCTGGGCAAAAGGCTTACTAAACTTCTTTTTCTCGGTGCTTGTAATGAAGAAGAGTGGAGTGTTTAATTATATTTTAAACAATCACTCAGACCTATAGGCGCCATTGCCTTACCATTTTTTAATACCAACCTGACATACAATTTCAAAAGTGCAAACTAATAAAATCAAAATTTCCTTTTAGTTTGTTTTTTCAAAAGTAAACAGCATATATAGGCTATTCCAAACGTCGTAGGCGGAAGTAGATTTTGAAATCTAGTAATTTTTATTTGTTACCTCGGACTTTTGGTCATTTTGTTTAAGTTTTGTAAATCATACTCACATTGCAAATTCTAGATTAAATTGATTCTCATTATAAAATGTCCTTTTAATTGCATTTTAATTTTTTGTTATTCTTAATAAAAATTTCCCATTTATTTATTTGTTTTGTCTTAAAAATATGTAAAAAAGTATTAAAATTTTTAATAAATGTCATACCTTTCCATGTTTTCACTCACAGAACAGTTTCACTGTTGGAATTTAAAATTTTCACATACCAACCTGAAAAATTAAATAACCCAAGGTCCGTTCTCGTGACTCGTGACAACATAAAGGAACGAAAATTCGCCTAAACGTTTGGAATAGCCGTTATACTTTAATAATAATTATTATTATTATAATAATAATAATAATTATAATAATAATAATAATAATAATAATAATAATAATAGTTTGAGATTAGTGGACGCTTGTCAAGACCTGACAAACCCCAAAATAATAATAATAATAATAATAATAATAATAATAATAATAATAATAATAATAATAATAATAATAATAATAATAAAATAAATAATACGTATAATAATAAAAGGGTACGGCGGTCTTTCGACCGAAAAGGCTTAGCGCCCTTTCCCTCCGGATCGCTAGCACGAAGTTATCACGGCAGGAACCAATCGGGGGTAACGTCGATCCTACCATCTGGTCGATAAATCCTGCCACCGTTTCATGGTGCCAACCTCTCCATGAAATGTACAAATGATTCTAGACACCACAGGAAACCATATCGCTTCCCACAACGGGTCCCTCTCGGATGGGGACCCTCAAAGAGTTGGGCGAAGCAACACCCCTCCCACCACTCGGCGTAGGCACAGGCAGACGCCTGAGCAGCAGGAGGATCTGCTTCAGATATATGAAGCAGCGTCACCCCACCGAAGAGGCTATATGAACCGAGTTCACTCGCAATGGTGTGAGTCCCATGCCGAATTGGACTTCATGACACAACAAAACCTGCGTGACCATATAGCTTATCTTCGACGAAGAGCGAGACGATCACGAAGACGGCAGTCGAGATTACCACTCGTGACTCCGGCACCTGGTTCAACGGCTGTGACTGAAACAGTGTCACCTGGACATATTCCAGCCGAAACCGGGATTGAGGAAATGTATTCGGAACGAAATCTCCGAAACGATTTCTTCGAAGCTATCTCGTCTCGCCCTGAACGTACCCCAATAAGACACAGTAAGTTCAAAGTCAAAGCCGAACACCTCGCTCTACTTAATGAACTTACTGACGAGCAAATCTCTCTCTCGAGCAGTCTCTGGGACATCAACTGCGCTGTATACGCCGCGGCCTTAGTACTGACACCCAAGAGCCCCGCCGTAAATAAATCCATTAAGGACAAGAGGCGTATACAACAATTAGAAACTAAAATGACGTGGTGCCGCCAAGAAGTGTCTAAAATTCAGTGTGCTACTGATGCATTGCGTAAGGGCGGACCTTTCGGTTACAAAACCCGACGCATACTTAGCCAATTGCGGCGCAAATATCACACACTGAATGTGTCTATCTTGGCACTTTTAAAACAGAAATCTGTAGACAAGTTGCGCGCACTTACTTTAGCACGGAAGAAATTGATCACTCGGGTGAGGACAGTCGAAGAAAACTCTACTTTTCTTTCATCTCCCACTCGTTTGTTTCAATCCAGGGCTAAATCTTCCGACACGTCTTTAGGTGTTGATGTTACAGAAACTTTTTGGAGAGAGATTTATGAAAAAGACTTGATTGTGCAAGACACTCCAGCCTTTGAGCACTTTGAGGAGTACTGCAATGAACGCCTTGCAGATCCTCAAGCGTTTTCCTCTATTACGGTCGACGAAGTGACTCGTGTCATAAGCCGTACTCGTAATTTCGCAGCACCAGGAATGGATGGCATCATCGCCTTCTGGTGGAAATCCTTCCCGTCCGTGCATCGCCACTTAGCACGGATTTTCATACGTTTTGTTCGTGGGGAAGAACCCATTCCTGAATGGCTTGCAGAGGGACGCACTGTGCTTATCCCCAAGAACGGCGACTTGAACAACCCGAAAAACTATCGTCCTATCACCTGTCTCAACACGATATATAAGATCTTTAGGAGCGTGTTGAATGAGCGGGTGCTGAGCTCCATTGCCCCTGTTTGGAATGACATCTATGAACAGAGGGGATCGAAAAGGGGTCTAGCAGGTTGCAAGGAAAATCTCCTTATAGACAGGTCAGTCTGTCCTGACGCTGTCACCTACAAGCGCAACCTGTCGATGGCCTGGGTGGACTATCAAAAAGCATTTGATACCACACCGCATTCACTTATTGTGACACTTTTCGGGATTTTACGGGTCCATCCGGAAGTTGTGAGATGTATAGAACAGCTTATGCCCCTGTGGAAGACAAAGTTCGCTGTTCCGACTGTGGACGGAACTGCCTTCACAAACTGGGTGCATTTCAGACGCGGGGTTTTCCAGGGAGACTCCCTCAGCCCGCTTCTATTCTGCATCTCACTACTTCCCTTATCGATCAAGCTCAGAAGCGGCAGCGGATACATGGCAGGTCCTCCGACAAGGCGAGAGCATAAGATCACGCATCTGTTTTATATGGATGATCTCAAACTCTACGCCTCAAACGAGAAAAACCTGACAGCAGCACTAGAGCTTGTTGCTCAGTACTCTGCCGTTATAGGAATGAAATTCGGGTTGGATAAATGCGCCGTTTTTCATGTGCGCAGAGGAAAAGGTATGAGCGACGGCAATGATGTTCACCTGGTCGACGGAAGCATCGTAAAACATCTTGATGCCGAAGGGTCTTATACATTTCTGGGTGTCCGTGAGAGGGGCGTCCAGGATGTACTCCATGTTCGTCAGACCCTTCGCAACAAGTATTTAGCGCGCCTTCGACAGATATGGAGATCCTGTTTGTCAGGCAAGAACAAGGTAGAAGCTACAAATATACTTGCTGTTCCAGTCCTTTCATATACATTTGGTGTTATGAAATGGAAAGTCGATGATCTCAAGATTATTGACAGGAAGACCAGAAAAATTATGAATATCAACCGCAGTCTTCATCCGAACTCCTCTGTGCAACGCATATACCTCCCTCGTCATCTCGGAGGTCGGGGATTATTAAGCTTGGAGTGTTTGCACGATCGAGTCGTCCTGGGTACAGCAAACCAAGTGCTGAGAAGTCAGGATCCCTTATTGAAGTTCGTTACTCTTCACGAACTCACGGGAAAAGGGGCATTTCTGTTTCAAGCAGCTCGAAGAGCAGCAGAGAAATTAGAACTGCATGATGTGAGTCCTGAGGCAACCAACTCTGGTGTAGTCCTCGGATGCGGAGACATAGAAAGGATGTGTTCCCGCATACGAAAAGCAGAGCACGATATGCTTGTTAAAGAACACATGGAGAAAAACATGCACTCCGTGTTCTACAAGCATATTGAGACCACCGGTTTGTCACGGGAACTAACCTTTACTTTTCTCAGGTCTGCAGGTCTCAAGTCCGAGACGGAAGGTTTTGTGCTTGCGTGCCAGGATGGCGTCATGAACAATTTAGTTTATCGCCACATAATATCAAAGACGGCGATGTCTACACAATGTAGACTATTTAAACGTCACTCTGAAACGCTTATGCATGTACTTTCTGCGTGTCCCGTTTTAGCTCAATCCAGCTATATATCACGACACAATTCTGCTCTTCGAGTTTTTTATTTCTTTTTGAGACAGAAATATGGTATTGACCAATACCTGTCTTACCTTACGCTCCCACTGACATTGAAGTAGTGGTGGAAAATTCCCGATGTCGTATTTACTGGAATTATGCATTTTCTACTACTAAGCTTCTCTCAGACAATAAACCGGACATCGTCCTGCTGGATTTCGAGACAAAAGACATTTTTGTCATCGAATTATCCTGTCCAGCTGAGAAAAATATCACTCTCAAAGAGGACAAGAAGAGAACCAAGTACCTGGACCTCTTGTCCGAGCTAAGAAAAATGTACCCGGGTTATTCTGTAAAGCTCGTAGTCTTGATTTTGGGTGTATTGGGTGGCCTTAAAGCTGTTTTTAAGAGGGAAATCGAGATCATTCCCGTCTGCAGACCATCTGCTACCTCTCTGGTCTGCAGATTGCAAAAAGCAGTGCTGCTCGGATCGCTTCACATTGTGCGGACGCTGGATCTGGTGTGAGGCCATCGGTCGCATATCGCCAGGGTTTGGGATGCGACCGATTGCTGGGAAAAAGCTCTCTCGACCTTCTCGTGAAGGTAAGAGAAGAGCGTCTCGTCTGTGCCGAACACGTTGCGGGCAAACCTGAACGATACTGGCAAGACTACAAAACCCCCTTCTATAATAATAATAATAATAATAGGGTTTGGGATGCAGTCGTGTGTATTTAGCTCCACTAGTCTCTAGTATGACGCGGCTCAAAAGGTTGCTGAAGTTTGAGATTAGTGGACGCTTGTCAAGACCTGACAAACCCCATAATGATAATAATAATAATAACAATAATAAATTTATTCAACCAATAACACATTACAGAAATACATATAATAAAAATTGAAACCACAAGAGTTAAACAATACAAATAAATTTAACAAATAGTACAGTTATGGTGTAAATATTCCTGTATGCTATAAAAACATTTGGATTGTAAAAAATGTCTAAATTTTAATTTAATCATCTATTTATTATTGTAAAACAATTAAATTGTTATTATAAGAATAAAATATTTTTTATGTTTTATAGAAAATATATTCATTTTTCCTTTCAATACTTGAAAATATCGATATTTTGTTTCGATACGACACCGGTGTCGATACTTTTTATTCGATATTATCGATACCCAAATATCGATACTTGCTCAGTATCGGATATCCCTATCTGTGGGACACCATGTCATGTTTTGTTTCCCGCCTTTCTGTGGGTGTATTGCCCCAGAATTTCCTACATCCATGCAAATCTCTTGCACTACTTTTAAGGCTACAACTGTTTATTTTAGTTACTCAGCTTGTACTGTGAGGGTAGGATTAATGTTTGAGGTCTTATATTAGGGGAGGTTTTCACAAAATAATCGTTCAATTACACGAAATGTGTCCCTTAAAAAAGTTTTTATTTTATGTAAAATAACCCCCCCCCCCTATTATAACGACTTGCAGCCGATTCAACACCCGTTGCTTAGCAAAGAACCGATTGTACGAATTGTTGTTTCTACCCATTTGACGTCACTGGCGGCCAGTTCTTGAGGGATGCTCTATATCTAAAAAAATATAAAAAAACAACAAGCTTTCTCTTTTATTTTTCATTATATTAAAATATATCTATTTGTCAATGTATAAAATAGTGAAATGTTTCGTGTATGGTAGTTTGCACCTAATCAGTCAATCAAATTATTATCAAAACACCACATAGTAAAACGAAAACTATGTTAAATGTAAAAAAGATTAAAATTTTATTCTGATGAAACTTTAGAAGTGATTTAACAGAGTAAAATTTTAATGGTTTATTACATTTGATATAGTTTTCGGTTTTATTATGTGCTGTTTTTAAAATAGTTTGACTTATGATGTGCAAACGGTCGTGGCTCAGTTAGTTAGTGTGTGGGCTACTGCGCGGCAGGCCAGGGTTCATTCCCCGGTACCGGAAAAACATCTTACATTTTTACGACCGTTTTTCCCTCGGAAGGCATCGGGCAACCACCGTGGTAAAAGCCCTAGTAAAATTTCCCCAAAATAATTAGTGGTTCGGATTCCACGATAATAAATTGTAGGTCCCATACGATTGTGTTTTATACAAGGAAACAGCCTACGCTCGGAATATGTTCAGTACAAAGTTGTCAGTTCAGAGCATCGAGCATGGCACTCTAAGAAGAAGATGTGCAAAAATGTAATGAGCAAAATAATTAATAATAATAATAATATACATTACCGGCCTAGGCAACGCGGTGGTAGCGACTATTTTTTGCATAGCCAAAGTTCAGGGTTAGAATACTGCTCAAGGCATGAATATTTGTGTATTACCTTATATCTTCAAATCAAATATCAAATTCTTTAAAATAATCAAAAATGAAAGAATTATAAAGCGCAACGTCACAATATTTTTATTATCGTTTCCAAGTCGAATTGGATTACCGTGGAAGTAGATTTGGACCTTAACTTGAGCGCCGTGCCCAATATTGTTCTAATACGGTAGTGATCAGCTCTATAGCACTGTGAGACTACTTGGACATTTATAGGCTTAATATAATAACTTTTTCAAAATTATCTTCAATGCGAATAAAGTTCCTTTTAAATTATTTTTGTGGTTCATTTAGTGGAGATTATTGTTTTTAATTTTTGTATATTGGAATGGAATGAATTGATTTCCTATAAAATAGAATGAAAAATTTTTCGAGATACGTATTTTTCAAGATACGAACCGCGGTCAGAAATGAGTTACGTTCGTAAGTCGAGATATCACTGTACTTGTTACTGGTTTGAACAGAGAAGAATGTAGGCGAGTTGTAAAGAGGTGTATATCTATCCTGGATAGTAGAGCCATAAAGAAGAAGAAGGATTTTTGAAATCATTTATGTGATCTTCAAATTTTTTATTTACTGTTCTGTATTGCTGCATTCAATTTTATAAATATCACAGTGAACTGAAAATCGATTTGTCTGACCTATCACAATCCTTCAGTTATCTAGAAGCGGTTGTAAAAATCATTTGAGAACGACCTTATCCGGAAACAGTAGATACAACTTGAGATAAAACCACTTTGAACAAAAATCTCTTGAATTCGCGACAATCCACCAATAATTTCCAATCTCCCTGCGTAATCTTATCGATAAATCCTTGTCTATCAGTATCACATCTGAGAAGACAGTTACCCTTTCTTTCGTTGCCTTAGCTAATTTAGATTAATGAGACAAAATGTACAAGACTTATACGTCCATTTATTCTGCTGCTAGTTTTCTTGGCAGCAACTACTGTGATAATCTTAATCAGCATATATCTTGTAGCAATTCACGCAACGAGGTGACACTGCTATTTAGCCTATGGGCTATTATTAGTTCTACTTGTAAATATAAGCCGTGCGTAGATTTTAATTATAAGATTTCAGCGGAATGAATGGTTGGAAGAATTGATTTTTATGTTAAATGTTTAATTTATTCAAATTAATGGGCTTGTTTCCTTTTGCTGAAAAGTAAACATTTTTTATTACAAGGAAAACAAGGTGAAGAATCAATATATTTCGTTTTTTTATAAATTTATAATGACAGAGAAAATGAACGGAGTATATGTCAAGCCACATTTAAAACTTATTTATTATTTTATATTGAATTAATAAATCACGATAAACTAAAGCACAGGAGTTTATAACGTTGATCGCCAATAATAAACTTATCCAAAACATATCATTCCTTGTAAGTTTCAGTTTTCAAAAATGCATGTAACTAACCGGCGTAGTGGCAACACAAGTGTCCTGGGGTGCTAAGGTCTGGGGTTCGAATTCCGTTCAGGCATGGGATTTATATCACGAAAATTTAGAATTGTCCTGGCTAATTGCCTCAGTAGCAAAGGCTGAAAAATGCATGTATGGGTAAGTCCGACATACGACGACGTCGTATCCAAGTGCAACTATTTTTATAAGTATGTAACTTCGACATAAAAATATTATGATAACACATTTCTAGTTTTCTTATTCATAAACGTTATCAGAATGAGCAAGGTTCTATTTTTGTAAAAAATGTACAGTTTAGTTGTTTGTGAATGTTTTGTTGTTGTCCACGAATGTTTAAAAAACTATTACATTATATTTTAACTGTTTTTGTGCATAAAATGTTTGTTTATGGTAACTGTTAAAAAGTGTTAAAAAAGTCTCATAAAGGTTTCATTATTTCACACTTTCCATATGCATAATACATCGGTTGATGGAAGCTACACCACTATCTCCATAGATAAATCAGTTTTTGTATATAAGAAAGCGGATGGATTTTTACTGGCAAAGTAAATCTTATGTAAAAATTAATTCCTCTGCACAAACGGGTAGGTTTTGAGATGTAGAACATGTGTAAAGTAGATTGGTTAAATATTCGGTTAATTCGGGCTTATTCAGTTAATGTGGTTAATGACCTTATTCGAAACACAACTTGTTCACTTTAACATAATTGTAAACTTTCAAAATTACACGATCAAACGATGTTATAAAACTGTATTTCTGAAGATTGCCTCTTACCCTCCTTGATCATTGAGCAAGTTCAATGACCTCTCACATTATGTGGACGTTAAATTTTATTTATCTGACTAATTTATTTTATTTTGTGACTTTTTAACCTAGCTCTGATGAAGATTTCATATTCAATCGAAACGTTAGCGAAGTTAAAGTATTGTTTTAATTTTAATTTCTGACCAGTCCGAATCCCATTACTTCTTCATCATATTACATTTTACGGACGTAACCATCTAATTCAAAAATACTATTATTGCATTCATTTTTATAACATCTTGCTCGATAAAATTAAATGTTTGTCTTATAATCTCTTCAATAGCAAGCAAGAGGCCCAATCAAATCACACAAATCATAATGAATGTTTTAATAATTTGATGAATATTTAATGAATATTTTAATAATTTAATTTAATATTTAATACATACATAAATAAATACATACATAATTAACTTATATTGTATGTATAATGTATTGTTGTAATTCTTTTATATTATTGTAAGTTTTCAATTGATACTTTTGTTGATATGTGTAAAAATGTAGATTTAAAACACTAAGAAATTATTATTATTTTATTATTACATATACCTGTTTGTTTTCAGATCCATGAATTGGTTTTGCGATTTGAAAGATAAATACTCAACATCGTCACTAGAAATTTTTGTATGACACACGATAACTTTTATGATTCTAGGACACTTACCCCCGGGACACTAACCCCCGGGACATTAACCCCCCGTCAATAACCCCCGGGACATTAACCCCCCATGTCAATAACCCCCCGTGCCATTAACCCCCTGGACAATAACCCCCGGGACACTAACCCCCGAGACATTAACCCCCCGTCAATAACCCCCGGGACATTAACCCCCCGTACCAATAACCCCCCCGACCATTAACCCCCTGGCAATTGATTAATATTTTAAATGTTTATTTTTATTTAAAATTTGAACATTTGAAATTATTAATATAATATTAGAATAATTTTTACTTCCTCGTATGTATAGAGAGTAGGGTACAGTGATGAGTCAGATTTTGACCCCCCCCCGGATTTTGATGTTTCTCCACGTTTCACATACCTGAACCCAAAAAACATGTTTTTGGAAAAATATCTGTCGGTTTGAAGTGTAATTGTTTCGCCAAGCCTAGGGCCTAAACTACTCGACGGATTTGATTGATCTGTCATTTAAAGTTTTTTTGTGAATATCTAGATGTATTTTTTTAATTATACTAGGCCTTAAAGTTGATGTTCATATAGAGGTCATATGAAGACCAAACTAGAAAAATAAAATTTTCTCAAAAATGCCTGTAGCGTTTTTGTTATTTTTTTTTGTGTGAATGTGGGTTAACTGAAGTAATATTATGTGCCCAATTATATTTCCAAAAAAATGTGGGGGTTCACAGTAGGACTTTTTTTTATTGAAAAATGTGCTTTATTTTGAGCCATACGTGCTATTTGAAAATTGTTTGTAATTTTTTAGTTGCCATTTTAAAGTTATTTTTTGAAGTTTCTAGGTCATAAAAAATTCAATGGCAATTAATTTGAATTTTTAAATGTTTATTTTTATTTAAAATTTGAAAATTTGAGATAGGGAGCTCGCTTCGCTCGGCTTCTTCTAACCAAACCCTTACTAACCTGACCTAACCTAAGATAGTGTTTTGACATTAAACTAGAAGATGAGCAGCTCGCTTCGCTCGGCTTCTTCTAACCAAACTCTTACTAACCTAACCTAACCTAAGATAGTGTTTTGACATTAAACTAGAAGATGGGTAGCTCTCTTCGCTCGGCTTCTAACCAAACCCTTACTAACCTAACCTAACCTAAGATATTCCTACAAAACCCTAGACATTTCTGTATGTAATTATATTGGTAGATTGTTAGAGAATAAAACTGCAAAATATTGTTCATATTAGTCAAAGGATATATAAGTATCTAGAGTTTCTTGTTTATGCCTACGAAATCCTACACATTTCTATATGTAATTATATTCGTAGATTCTTAGAGAACAAATCTGTAAAATACTTGTCAATCAAGAGACCTGAATAGTCCCCAGTTAGCCAATCACGAGAACCTTAGGAAAAATGACGTCACAGTGTTACCCAGATCACTAACACATGTTAGCTAATTATATATGTACGATAACATTTGTTCAGTTTTGTTCTAATTTCAAATGTTCAAATTTTAAATAAAAATAAACATTTAAAATATTAATCAATTGCCAGGGGGTTAATGGTCGGGGGGTTATTGGTACGGGGGGTAAATGTCCCGGGGGTTATTGACGGGGGGTTAATGTCCCGGGGGTTACTGTCCTGGGGGGTTATTGTCCAGGGGGTGAATGGCACGGGGGGTTATTGACGTGGGGGGTTATTGTCCAGGGGGTTATTGACGGGGGGTTAATGTCCCGGGGGTTAGTGTCCCGGGGGTAAGTGTCCTGATACCAACTTTTATGTTCCCAATCTTCCAATCTTCTAGTACAGACGCATCACTCTGATACAAAATCAAATATATAAAAGACAATGATCCAGGGTATTATGACGTATGATGCGTAAAATCGCCATAAAGATAGACTTTTAGAAAATATTCTGTGAAGTCACGAGAATGGACAAACTTCTAAATGAAGAGATGAGAAGCAGAATGGAAGTAGAATTACATATCTTAGAATGTATGGAATAAAAGATACTAGTGTAGTATGGTCATGCCATGAACGCTAATGATACGAGAAAGATTAAAATAATAATAAAGTAGAATCCCATAGCAAGAAGACAAAAAAAAGTCTATGAAGCCATTGAAGGAAGAAGCCTGGAAGATGAAGTTGTAAGAATAGATCGGAATAAAGAGATTGTCTAAGAAAAGAAGGCAGCGTCAACACTAGAAATCCAGTAGAAATGATAGAATGGATATAACGATTCTAAGAAAAAAAAAATCAAATTGGGCCAAATACGTTGTTTTCTGGATTTCGTTAGACAACTGTAAGTTTTAAAACTCCTTAAAGCATAGCCGACCACTGTTTGGGAAGTACTGGTATATGTTCATACTGACCGAATGTAAAAATGTGTTTATGTAATTATTTACATATTTGTGAGTACAAGTATTAACTTTGATCCTGTTATTCCAGACCATGTTAATGTGTAAAATAATTTCCTCTATGAACTATATGAAACACTCTACATACAAATGAATTATTAATTTTTACTACTCGGCTTTTTCCGTGCATGCAGTTTGTTTGGATAAAACGTACTGAAAATCAGATTAAAAATATTACAAATGGCAAGTAACGAATAATATTTACATATACCAACACTAAAATAGTGCATTAACAAAAGAAGCGTGCTATGTGTCAGAAAGAATACTCTTCCAGGTAAGTTACTTTGAGATTTACTTTCTTCTTTCTGTTGTAATACTTGTAGAAGTTGGCTATTATTAGGGTTATCTTGACCTTGAATACATCTTCACGGAACATGCAAATGGTGCTTACTCCATACCAGTTTCGGAAATTTTCCAGTCTGGATGTTTATTTTTATTTTTATTTCTAGTTTCACTTGTATGATTAACTGCAACGATATGATTCAAGGATGTTGCATTATGCGATAGAAATACTAGAGATTTTACCGACCGCCAATATATATAAGGGAGGTAGGTATTGTGATCATACCGATTTTGACATTTTGAGATTTCGATGGATCTCCACGAATTGAGGTCCCTACGTAACGTTTGGACTATTTTTAGCATGATATGTGTCTGTCTGTCTGTCTGTCGGTCCGTGTACACGTGCAGAGCAAATTCGGCCAAAAGGATTTTTATGAAACTTCATATTTAAGCTTCTGGCATCAATGGCACGAGTTAATCAACATTTGGTAAAAATCGGTTAACTAAAAATTGGAGTTTAATCGTGTCGGTTTTAAGATTTTTGGGAATATTTCACAACAGAGAAATATTTCGAAAAAAATTATTTAACAACAATTGCTATAAAATCAATAATAATAATAATAATAATAATTGGTTTTATTTCACAATAAAATAGAATACATTATATCGAATATTATTTCTATACAATATTTTCCAAATACAAAAGTTATATTCTACAATAAACAAAATTAAAACCTAAAAATAATTACCACTGTAGACTGATATCAGCCTGTGCGTGGTTTTATATTTTAATTTATATTATGTCGTATCAAGTGAAGAAGGGTAACCGACGAGTTCATCGAAAATCAATTCATCGAATATCAATTCATCGAAAATCAATTCATCGAAAATCAATTCATCGAAAATCAATTCATCGAAAATCAATTCATCGAAAATCAATTCATCGAATGATCAATTCATCGAATGATCAATTCATCGAAAAAAAATATTTTGTAAATATTTGAGAGGAATGCCGAGGGGATCGGAAAGTCAAAAGAGCAGTAGTCAATAAAAGTAGACAGACTAAGAAATAATTGCGTATTTTTTTTAATATGTTTTAAAAAAAGATAAATAAAGTGACATAGTGTTTGAATATAAATAAAGAAATATAATAAGAAAACTTATAAAATAAAAGAAATAAATGTCTTGTTTTTAAGGTTTAATAAGACAGGTTATGGGAAATTGCACGCAAATAATATTTATAAATTCATACACAATGATACGCATTTTAATTGGGCTAATATGGGGGAAAATAAAGTACTATGCGCCTAAAAACAAGGTAATTAGGTTAGGTTTAGTTAGTAAAAGTCTAAAACCGAGCGGAGCGAGTTACTCATTTTCTAGTTTAAGGATAAAGCACTATTTTAGGTTAGGTTAGGTTAGTGAGGGTTTTGTTAGAAGAAGCCGAGCGAAGCGAGCTACCCATCTTCTAGTTTAATGTCAAAACACTATCTTAGGTTAGGTTAGGCTAGTAAGGGTTTGGTTAGAAGAAGCCGAGCGAAGCGAGCTACCCATCATCTAGTTTAATGACAAAACAAACTCACCCTAACATAACAATGCCACCTGTTTAGAATCACCGTACATTGAACAAATCATGTGTGGTATAGTAAATACGAATAGTAAAACTATGTACATAACACAAAACCCTTAAGACTTAACAGATGGGGAAATACCATTTTTATAATCCTTTAAGAATGGGTGTATTAAGTACATTTATGATCCCATTAACCGGATTTTTCTGATCTAAGGAGCCCTGTTCGATTTCAAAATAATCCAACAGGTATCTTTTACCTGTCGTATTTTCGGAATGGAAAATTTAAAAATTATTAATAGTCCAGGTATGATAGTTATTTAATAAGTGTAGTCTGTCAACTTTTATTGACCACTGCTTTTTTGGCTTTTCGATCCCCTCGGCATTCCTCTCAAATATTTACAAAATATTTTTTTTCGATGAATTGATCATTCGATGAATTGATCATTCGATGAATTGATCATTCGATGAATTGATTTTCGATGAATTGATTTTCGATGAATTGATTTTCGATGAATTGATATTCGATGAATTGATTTTCGATGAATTGATTTTCGATTAATTTATTTTCGATGAACTTACCGTGAATCGTGAAGAAGTTATGAGAAATATTTTGAAAATTTGTTAAAAATTAGACGGTTTTTAATAAAATTACTATTTTATGTATTCTATAAATTTATTTGAAAAATTTTTGTAAAGGGAGGTTGTAAAGGGAATTTTGTAGAGAACGAAACAAATGGTAGGCGGAGCATATGGTCCAGGCATCGCATCATCCGACTACCATTTGTACTGCTTTCTATAAAATTTCCTTAACGGAAACAAATTTGCATCTGTGGACGATATCAAAATTCACCTGGACAAATATCTCGAGAGCAAAGACGGAACCTTCTGGCACTATGAAATTGCCTGAGCGTTTGTCAAAAAAAAGTAATAGAAAATAATGGACAGTATATTTGATAGTAAAAGTTTTTTTTTAGAATGTATATTATATTGAATAAAGGTGAAAAAAAAAAAACGAACGAACTTATGTAACAACCCAATATATTGTTATGTAATATTGTAATGAAAGTGAATAACAGCATAAAATAACACCGATTTTCCAAACTAGCAGCAAATAATGAAGTTTCATTGAGTGTCCACTGTACAACTATTTAATTATTTGAATCTTTTCTTTCAACTCGTATACAGTCATATTGCAACAGAAGTTATAAAAGTTTGTAATTTGAGAGTTATTTGTGACTGTGACAGTTGATTATGTCGAATAATTAAACTCAAGGTACCTGAAAAAATTATTTTTGTATTTCCCTATATTCGCACTTGCGATTTCCAATCTGTATAATTAGTATATAACGAACATTTTTAATGATTTTAGAAAAAATAAACATGAAATGATAGACAATTATTTCGTTCAATGTTTATGCGTATAAATGTCTGTAGTATGTCATTTATAAATGTATAATTTACGACACAACTTCTAGCAGGTGACACACACTTTCAAGCAATTTCCTGTTATGTAATACCTTCGTTTTAAAATCCCCTGTATGTAGTTTGTAGGCACAAATAACCATAGTTGCTGTGCGTTAAAAATTTTAATAAACTGTATGTAGTTTGTACGAATAATCCCAGTTTGTTTCATACTGACAATGCACTAACAATTTAAGCATTGACCTTCAGCAAATATAAAACAAATTGCAATTTAACATTCTTCCACGCCCACCGTATTCGTGTGATTTAGTTCCAGATTTCCATCTGTTCCCAAAACAGAAAAAACTAAGACATTCCTCAAACTGGCCTCGTATATCAATTTTATCAGAGCCGCAGTAATGAAAACTTGCGCTAGGGGCAGAGCCGTGATTTTGGTTCCCTTGGCAAATTAAAAAAAAATATCCAAATATCCTCACCTCCCAAAATCTAAGTGATGAGAAAAAAAAGGTCTTCGCCTTCGTAATGGCGTCCCTTAGTCAAGCCCGTCAGCGCCCTTTTCCTTACTGCGCCCAGGGCCGTCGCCCCCTCCGCCCCCTTACTGCGGCTCTAAATTTTATTGGCTGTTCTAGTCTCCAATAGCCTTAATTGTTGTACTTTTTAAATTAATTAATTTTTAGGGTATTATAGGTATGACCAAAAAACCCTTATACCGTCATTTTGTCGTCTGTCTGTCTGTCTGTCTGTCTGTCTGTCTGTCTGTGTGCCTGTCTGTCTGTGTGTCTGTGTGTCTGTCTGTGGTCTGTCTGTATGTGTGTCTGTCCGTTTATCTGTCTGTCTGTTCGGAAAAAACGGTAGCCAAACGGTTAATCCTAGATAGTTGAAATTTGGCATGCTTATCCAACTCTTTGACCCGCACATATACTAAAACATCTAAAAATACTAAAACATCTAAAAAACATACCCCCTAAAAATATAAAAAAATATGAGCTCATCGAAAAAACAATTTTTTTTGTTAAATTCTGAGTAGGGTATCAAATGAAAGCCCTTAGTACGCGGTTTAAGGATTAAAATTTTATTTTTGCAAAATAAATTATTTTGATGCAATTTTTGATAAAATTGTGCAAAAAAAATTTGTCTACACCCTGTATGGTTTGACTAAAAATCTGAAAAGTAATGTACATTGGTGTGAACCGGAATAGTACAATAGGAATTTTTGATCAGATTATGTTTTCGGAAAATAACGCATTTTTTATGTTTTTAAGTAGTTTTAACACACTATATTAGAAGGCGTATCCTGGTCTAATGGTTAGCTTGCTCGTTTGCTACGCAGCAAACTAGGGTTCACTCTCGGGCAAAGGAAACAATTTTAAGTTTTGTTTTTTTTTTCCATTTTTATTTTGTTTAAATTATTTTGTCAATATTCTAGTTATATTTTGGCAAATGTTGCATTTAATTTTTAAGAGCGTAAATTTAATAACCAGTTGGAATTGTTGGAATTATATTTTCATTCTATGTGTCATGTATACCAGTGTTTCTCAACTTTTTCTGGCATGGGACCCCCCAAAATAACTTAAATATTGTCTGCGGCCCCCCTATATATATATATATATATATATATATATATATAGGCTTACTGCAGCATAAAGTTAATTATTTTATTTATTGTACTTGTACAACAAATATTTTTAAGAGCAGGTTCTAACTTAAAAATAAATTGTTGTTGCTATACCAATATAATTCAATATTCATAGTCAATAATCGGGATTTTTGAAAATGATTTAAAAATAGTTTTGTTTCTCTAGTTATAGCCGACAGTGTATGCATATATGTGTTTCTATATTGCCCATAGAAGCACATTTTACATAACAATGACTTACATTATAAAATTAACAGAAATTTCTACAAATACCTTTCCAGTCGCTCCAATTTTGGTCTGCATGGAGTCCAAACACTAAAGTCTACACTATAACACACTATTTCAAGTATTTTCTGCACTTTTATCACTTAAAAATAACTAAAAACGTCAGAAAAAAATGAAGACGCCACTTGCAAAAATCACGTATCACTACATATCAAGATGGTTAATCCTGATAAAGCTCATTAAGGAATATAGTCATTAACAATTAATACATAAGGAACAGAATTGCTAAAAATAATTCTTTATGAGAATAAACACATATATTAATATTTTATCAATAGTATACAGGTGGTTGAAATTGAACTACCGGGCCCAATACACTATTTTTTTTATTATTGAAGATGAGGTATAACGTTAAATTTGGAAGTTACTTGGTACTACATGATCTAAAATAGTTTATATTTTGTTACTTTGTATCTTTATATAAATACAATAGTTACACATTTTGATTGAGGATTTATTAAAATTTCAGAGCTATAGCGTTGGAGACACGGCCTATATGGTAAAATGGGAGGACAGAGGTGATAATAGGATGACTTTTGGGCTATCAATGATAATTCTGAGATCTCAGAAAGGGATGAAAATTACTATTAGAAGTATAATGGAGTTTATACAGGTTAATTTTTTTATTTACGGGTTCATTTGGAGGGCTAAGGTGTCCCCCCCGGGCATTATGACCTTAATGCCCGGTCTTTCCACCTTCATTTAAACCACTAGGTAACTATCCGACAGATAATGTTATCTGGAACTTTATCTTCTGAATAAATGGCATTACCAAGCAGTGAATTCAATACATCAGTCTCATTATCCGTTAGATAACTATCCGATAGATACATTTGTATTGAAAGACGGGATGACATTTATTCAGCACAGAAAGTATCATTGAACCTTATCTGTCAGATAGTTACCTGGAGCAGTATTTCCCTACCGCCGGTCCTGTAGATATATATATATTAGGGGGGAGCGAGGGAGGGATCTCAAGGTGTATCAAGATAGAGGAAACACGATTTTTCTCGAAAAGAAGATGTGTGAGCAAGTTGGGAAAAAATTTGGTGACCAGAGTTTACCCAAATAATTGGATGGTAGTATTTAAATTTTCGGAATAAACCGGAAGTACAGGATATCAAGGACAACTTCGATTTTTTATATTCGTTGGGTATAATTGAATAAAACTTTTGAAAAAAAACAACTTTTACATAAACATGTTTTTAATATTTGTTACGATTACCTATAATGGCTTGCAAGTATTTTTATTTACAAGTGTTCCATTGTTCCAATTTGCTTTCCATTTTGAACACTTTCGCATCCTTACTCTTTAGTAGTTCGGAGCATAACAAAAAATATTGCAAGTTCAAGTCGTACCTACTTGAAAGTACTTGAAGTACCTCCAACGCGAACCGTTTTAATTAGTTTAAATTAGTTATCAAAATAAGTATAATTTATTTTATTTAAGTTTAAAAGGTATATTTTAATGAATATAAATGTCATATATTTATGAATATATCTTGCAAAATTGAGCGTTTTTCTATTATAATATCATGCTTCGATTTTATATGACTTCGCGGCCCCCCGACGAAGCTTTCACGGCCCCCCGGTTGAGAAACGCTGATGTATACGAAATCAGAGGGGCGGAGCATATGACTTAAAATAACCAATGGAAGCCATAGGCGCAATTTTCAAAATCTTAATGAACCTTGCTGTATAAAAAAAATACTGCACGTATTTAGAAACCTATATGGTATTAAAATTAACAAAAAAATATTTTAACATAAAATTTTTAAAGCTCTTACATTAACAGACAATAAATTATTTAAAAAAATATCGTTCATTTTGCTGTGATTAATTCAAAGCAAAATTTGTCCTACACACTCAGCATGCAGCCTTCACTTATTATATACCTGCGAAACTCTGCAATGTGTGAAAATTTAAACTTCACACCAATTTTTTAAATGACCAACTATTAGAGATTAGTAAAATAAACAAATTAAATCCACACATTCATCCTCAAAAACAATTTATGTAAAAAATAATAAAGCATTACAGAAAACAAAGATTAACGAGCCTTTATTAGATTACATTTTTGATTATCCTTCGGTAATCATAATTAAATCAATGATACAAGCTTAAATCTTCAAAGCCGGTGTTGGTCGGCGCTCGCGTTTCGTACGATACGATACGATACGATATACTTCACGCATATTGTTTCGTGACAACAACTACTAAATCGTACCTAATCCTGAAAACGATAATTATTACTATGACGTTTGCCTTCCTTAATTACTGAACGAGCTGACGTGATTGTTGCAATTTGTAAAAATAAATTCTGTATTATGCGTGCGAGTCGTTATCGTTGGTTGCAAGGCGCCGGTTTCGTTTTACCCTTTTTGGCTCTAGATCAAAATGGCAATTGTGTTTAATGTATTTTCGCGATTACCGCGTACATTAATGGCTCTCCTGATTATATCTACAGAGAAACTTGTTCCGTTTCTGGTCATTCTTTCAATTATGCTTTATCTACATTACCTACAGCTTTGATTAATATTCTTTCTGTTTGGATACAATGATTTTTTAATGAATCAATATATTTAACAAAGTAAAGGAATTGCTATTAATATTCAAGGGTATTGTTGTTCTTTTACTGCCCTCTTTGTTATTTCTTCCATATTTTAAGTTACTACGAATAAATAGTTATTTAAGAAAAAATTTAAGGGTTTCAGCAAAGGCAGGGACGACACAATCTGGGGGTGTAAGGAATGCATTGCACCCGAGCGGTAGATTTTAGGGGCGGTAGATATTCTGGGAGGCAAATTTTTATTTTTAGAGTTAAACAACATTAATTGTTAAGAACAAAAAGATCAGCACGGTAGGATTTCCAGTGAACGTACAGTGCAATTTCATATTTTCAATTTAAAATCAAAAGATATCACACACGGCACTCTGGCCCGTTTCAATATTCTAAAATTAGGTTTTTCTTGCGTGTTTTAAACTTGCACATTTTTGGCTATATGAAGGGCGCGCGCGGCGCACCTGAATATGGAATAACATTTTTGCCAAAATCTTTTTTTCTCTTTCTTGTCAAATTCCTGAGCTGGAGCGTGGAAGTCCTCTATGCACAATTTCGTATCATTTCTGTCTATCTTCTAGTTTGGCCCCAGTATATTCTTTTATTTGGCTAGCCGCTTGTGACCTTCTTCCTTGCAGTCTCTTACCATCGCATTCAGTTTTTCGAACATTGTTTTATTCTAATTTATTTGTGTTCGTCCGTACATTTGTTTTATTGAGTATGTATATATATATAAGATTTGAATTATTTATTGTTTTATTTATTCTTTTTAATATTTTTGCTAGTCATTTAGATGTGCTGTGTAGACTCAAAATTTTAACTAACTAACCATCCTCTTGGTCGGGAACATCTTGTTTTGCCCTGGATGGCCCATTTTTCTAGGTTATCAAAATGTATGCGTGACATATGTTCAAAATGCTGGAGTATTCTTAGCTGAAAACATGTAATAAACTTGGTTTCTTCTTCTTATAGTTTCATGCTCGATGCTCTGAATTGACTCGTTCGTATTGAGCATATTCCGTGCGTTGGCCATTTCCCCGCATAGAGTTGTATTGTGTGTGTTGCCTGTGTAACACAACCGTATGGAACCTACAATTTACTATCGTGGAATCCGAACCAACAATTATTTTGAGGAAATTTAACTAGGGCTTTTAACTCGGTGGTTTCCCGTTGCCTTCCGAGTAAGAAACTCCAAATCGGAAAAATGTAGGGATTTTTTCCGGTACCGGGGAATGAACCCTGGTCCGTCACTCAGTAGTCCACATACTAACTAACAGAGCCACGACCGTTCTCGAAGAAAAAACCTGGTTAGAATTTAAATTTGAAAATTTTTCGCATCAAATCAAGAAACTTTTGAAAATATATATATATATATATATATATATATATATATATATATATATATATATATATATATATATATTTCGTTAATCTGAAACTAGGATAATTTATTTAATACCTAATAATAATAATAATATGAGCACAATTAATTGGCTATCATTCGAAAAGCTTTCACGCATATTATGTCGGTTCCATTACTTAATTTTATTATTTAGATTTTTATGGTGAGGAACATTTTTTGGAAATATTTTTGGCAAAAATCCATTCAAAATATGCATATATCTTTTTCAAAAATAAAATTTTGTCGTTTATCTGTTGATATAGTACAGTTTTTAAAAGAAGTCTGATCAAGGCCATATGCTTGATGTTAAAATTAACGGCAGCTAACAAAAGAAATACAAGTGCATAGATAACTGCGATAACTATTACATTATTCTAAATGTACCACTGGCGTGAAATTTGATAGCCGTGGTTAAGTTTTTAATGCATACAATTCACTACTGATCTTGATCGGGCACCTTTTAAAGATTGTAGTATACGTAAAAATTAAAATTTTATAAAAAAATATTTACATTTTTAGTATAAAGTGACTCAGGATTTTGGTACGTTGACTCAGTATGTGGATCAAAGGGCTGTATATCTATGGCGGCTCGTACTGTGGAAATGTAGGGGTTGCACTTTTCATAGATATATAAAGTTATTATAGATTATATAAGTTAAAAATGACTAACTATTCGTGTTCTCTAGGTAAGTATTTATTTTGGTACTGTCATTTTTACTGACGGATCAAAATCCGGAACCAGAGTTGGGTGTGCGTTCGTTGTCCTGAACCCACGTCAACAGTTTCAATACCGTCTGCACTCCATAACGAGTATGTACACTGCTGAGCTGTACGCTATTTTCAAGGCCCTGTCTTGTTTCGTCAGAGCAAAGTCGGTCAAGTGTTATCTTGACGGACTCGCTGAGCGCTCTGAACAGTATCCAAGATCCAGATCCAGTGCATCCTCTTGTACTAAAGATCCGGTTGCTACTCTACAGTCTGAATGCTCAGAATGTAAGGGTAGAGCTGTTTTGGATACCGCGACATGTTGGTACAGATTACGACCGGGACAAGTTACGACAGATTAAGGGAGACGTTAAACCATGGGGTTCTTCCTGCAGGATTAACCGCAGGGAGGAAACCGCAATCACACGCCTCCGTATAGGTCACTGTTGGTGGACCCATGGACACTTCCTTCGAGGTGAAGAGTCCCCAATCTGTGAGACGTGTAACACAGATTTGTTTGTGTTACACTTTTTAACTGAGTGTATACAGTTCGAGGATGTCAGGGAGAGGTTAGGCCTGTGCTATGACCTGTCAGTTGCTTTAGGTGACGACAGGGTACTCATGGACAGGTTGATACTCTTCCTGGGAGAATCGAACTTATTGTTTTATTTGTGAAGGCTTGCACCTTATTTTAATGTGTTTCTAGTTATTGACTGTGATATTCGATGGCAATTGGCCCATTTACAGCCTCTTACCATCACCCTGAGTCTGTTCAAATTTTCGAACAGACTTTTTATATTATTTATTTGTGTTTGTCAGTCCAAGATTTATTTTATTGAGTATGCGTATTTATAATGATTTTATTTATTTATTTATTGTCTAATGTATTGTTTTTAATATATAGTCAAGTCATTTAGATGGGCTGCATTAGGCGCAAATAGCCTTTGTTGCTGTGCGCCAAAATTTTTAACTAACTAACTATTTTGGTACAACAGTACTTATAATGAAATGAAAATTAATTAACTTTCAGACTCTTTATCATTCTGCCTTATTCTTCAAATAACAAACAAATGAAACGAAAAAGTTCTTTTTGTGCATCACAATCAGAAATCTACGTATATTTATTATAAACGTCCGGAATAAATGTTCTATTAAAGGTTAGTTTTTTACTGAAGACGGATTATTAGATATTAAAATTTGAAGTAAATCTTTCAAAATTTTTTTATTTCAGCCTGATCGACTTAAAAATGGCTCCGTTTATTAGCTTGACACATAATTCATTTTTACAAAAATTAAAACGCTGTTAACCCATACACCCATTAACACAATTGCTCTCACACTAAAATGCAATCAGTCTACAACCTGCTAACTCTTATGGAAACACACTTATATTACGCTCGCCAATATACAGACGATCAATATAAACAGTATGTTGTGACTGTGCTGTAAATTATATATTATAACGAATATATTGCGTGAATTATTATTATTACGAAAAATTAAATATTTTTCCTTGTTTTTTTTTACGGGTTGCGCAAACCTGCAACCAAAGCAAAAGCACTGTACATGCATTCTAAATTTCACCTTTAGATCCAGCAGTTTGGCCACAATTTCTAGCGTACGAAGTTATGCTTAGTAATAAAAATAACATTCTTGCAACTGTACCACATTTTTTTTAATATTTGGGTCACAGATTTGTATGATAAATTTCAACTTCTTTGGTCCAGCCGTTAGGCCACAATTTCTATCGTACGAATTTAATCTTAACAAAACTTTTGGTTAATGTTCCGTATAAGTCCACCACACATAACTCGTCAGACAGAACGTGTATGCTAGTTGGAATGAGATTTGGTCTTGATGAAGCGCTGCCCTTTTCTTTCAAAACATAACATTTACGATTCACTTTATCTTTTCCAATATTTTTATTCAAAACTGAAATCTGGATAAGTACTTGTTAGTTATCCGTTCCGAAATCCAAGCAATTATTTAATAAGTGTTTATATTTAGCTCCTATTAACGTTTTTAAAGAAAAACTTGAATGATAAAATTTCAGTATTTATACGCTTTAAGTCTCATTTAAATGGCTTAAATTAGATTTATACTATACATATTTTGAAGAATATTAACATTATTAAACGAGAGAATCCTCAAAAATATCAATATATTCCGACCTACCAGTTTTATGTCTGAAATAGAACATTCCGTTTTTCGTCGCATTCATAGGTGCTAAATTATGTAAATGTATTAAAACTGTATAAAGCATTTATATATCTTCACTATATGCAAACAATCAATGATAAAACTAATTAGGTTAGGATTAGTTAGCAAAAATTTTAGACAGAAAAAACTTGCTAGACGTATATAAACCGGTTGTTTAAAATTGAACATTCGAATTATATTATTATTGCATAAATATATATGTATATAGAGTGCCGTGAAAAAACCATAGTAGTTAAAAAACAATATGACATAAGTGTAGATATTTTACGTGTGTGTATTTAACAAATTAATAAATAATTTAATATATCACATCAAGAGATAAGTTTACTAAAAAATACAGTCCACTAATCCGAAATAGCCAGGTCCAGTCGAGCCTGATGTGATATAAGTCGTCGAATTATATAACAATATATATCTACGAAGTCGATCATTCTACGAAGTGAAGAATCATTCTGCAGCAGTAATTCTACAATCTACGAAGAATAAATAAGAAATACGATTGCAAGTTCAGGTCAGTTTGGTCAGGAATCAACGTTGACAGGTATCTGATTTTTGACAGGTGTATTGACAGGTTAGTTATTTTATTTCTTTTCCATTTTCAACCTAACTATTGTCATAATGGAAGCAAGTAAGCGTCAGTTACTAATAAAAGCAAGAGGTTTAGCCCAGGCAAGTCTAACCAGGATAAATACCTATGTACAAAATTTCAAATCTGTTGATGATATAAATAATATTGTAGTACGACAAAAAGATTTGCCATCAATAAAGGACAAATATAATGAGGTTCAATATCAACTAGAAATAGAAGATTCTGATGAACATATGTTGGACCACGATAAGGACAGAGAAGCCTTTGAAGAGTTTTACTACAGTATACAAGCTAAAATGACAACAACTATTGAAGAATCTGTACGGAAACAATTGCCCCCAACCTTAACTGCGATTCAAGGTACCAATTCATCTAGTGAAGGTAATATTAAGTCTATTAAATTACCAAAAATAAATTTACCACTCTTCAAGGGTAACTATACCACATGGCTGAAATTTAGAGATATTTTTACAAGTCTAGTTATTAACAATGTTAACTTGTCATCTGTAGAAAAACATCATTATTTAGTTAGCTGTCTAGAAGGTGAACCAATGAATTTAATTCAAAGTTTAACCATAAGCGAGGCAAATTTTCAAGTAGCATGGGATCTTATTTATAATCGTTACAACCATTTGAAGATCATAACAGCAAAACATGCTAACGCATTATTATCGTTGTCTGCTGTTAAAAAGGGTACTGCGGCAGAATACCGACAATTACTAAATGAAGTTAGAAGTAATCTTAATGCCATCGAAGCTTTAAACCCTAAAATATCATTGCACGAAATTCTTGTTTCACAACTAATATTATCTAAAGTAGAAGCTGCAATGCGAAAAGAATGGCAAGTAGAATCATCAAAACAAGCGGAACTCCCGTCTTTAGATGATCTATGTTCTTTTATTGAAATCAGATCCCAAGCTCTAGAAAGTGACACTGACACTGAAAATAAGCCTACTTATAAATCAAATACTTCACACCAAAATAATATTAAGCATTCATACATAAATACTAATATCTCATGTCCAAAATGTAAGGATGCGCATTTTATTTATAAATGCCCAAATTTTGAAAAACTCAGCATTACTAACAGGCATGCATTCGTCAAACAAAATAAATTATGTTACAATTGTCTTTCGTCTTCACATAACATATCACAATGTAATTCAAAGGGTTGTTTTACTTGTGGTTGGAAACATCATACCTTATTACATCATCCTAATAAGGACAATACATCGAGAAATAATACATCCGAGCAGTACAACGACAGAGAAGAGCCATCGACTAGTCCGGTATCGTATTGCTCATTCAACGCACAACAACACAACCAAATTTTGTTATCAACTGCAATTGTTAACATACAAGACAATAATGGAAATCTTCATAAATGCAAAGCTTTACTAGATTCATGTTCTCAAGCTCATTTTATCACGGAAGATTTAGCACAACGCCTGCACCTAACAAAACTGCGTAACGAAGTTCCAATTCTAGGAATCAACAACATTGTTTCGAAGTCCAAATATAATGTTTCAATAAAGGTAAGATCAAATGTAACTGATTATGAAACTAAGATCACTTGTTCTGTATTGCCAAAAATAACTGCAGAACTGCCTTCTTCGTACATCAATACTAGAGAATGGAATATTCCAACAAACATTACATTGGCTGATCCAGAATTTAACATATCTTCGAAAATAGATATTTTGATTGGCGCTGAACTATTTCTCCAATTACTACGTCCAGGCCACAAACAACGTGAAGGTTCGTATCCTGTACTACAAAATACTGTTCTGGGTTGGATTTTGGCTGGATCTGTTCCCCAGTCAACCACAAATCAGCCACATTTGATCAAACAACGCTCATTTCTTCTTAGAAAAGATGTTACTGTAGATGAACGATTACAAGAATTTTGGACTATTGAAAACGTCAACGGTAGTAACAGTAAATCTACTGATCACTCAGAATGCGAGAAACATTTTATAAATCATACTACGAGGAAAGATGATGGCAGATTCACAGTACGTCTACCACTTCGACAAAACCGTGCTAGCTTAGGCGATTCACTTAAGCGTGCAACGTCTAGATTCCAACACTTACAACGTAAATTAGAACGCGATTCTAAACTTCGACGAGATTTTAATAAATTTATGCTTGAGTACGAACAGTTGAGACATATGGATAAGATTGCACCTGAACCATTCAAACGACGAAATGACTTTTTATTTCCCACACCACGTTGTTCTGAAAGATACCAGCACTACGACTAAACTAGAGTTGTATTTGCTGGTTCTGCTAAGACTACAACAGGAATATCAATCAATGGCTAAGATTCTACGATTCAACAAGATTTATGCTCTATTATCCTACGATTTAGAATGCAACAAGTAGCATTTACTGCGGACATAAACAAAATGTATTATCAGATAGCAATACATCCTGATGACATGGCTTTACAAAGAATCATATGGCGAGATTCCCTTGCGAAATCTCTAAAATATTATGAACTACTGCTGCGCCGTATCTAGCAACGAAAACTCTTCATCAACTTGCTGACAAAGAACAAGCAAACTTTCCTGAAGCTACAGAGGTACTACGACGAGATTTTTATATAGACGACGTTCTCAGCGGTCACGATGACATAGAATTTGCTCTGAAATTACAATCCGACGAATTATTCATCATTACAGAAACTATTAAAAATCGTTGCCTACTGCAAGGAATTAGTAAACAGTTTTCGTTTTCCAGACCAAAAACTTATAGGTTTACTGTCAGCCGTCAAGTTAAATGATGCACTTATAGCTTGTAGCAAAATATCATAAAACATCATTTACGCAGAACAACTGGAACAACCTCTCTTACCTTCGAACAATTGGCAACCGATCTTTGTCAAATTGAAGCCTGCTTAAATTCTAGACCTCTGACGCAACTAACCGATGATCCTTTTGATACATCCTATCTAACTCCTGGTCATTTTCTGATCGGCGGACCTCTTACCTGTCTTCCTGAACCAAACCTGTCTGACATACCTGTTAATAAATTAGACCAATGGCAACGTTTACAGCAAATTGTCCAAAACATTTGGAAAAGGTGGTCTTCAGACTATCTGAATACCTTACAACAGCGAAATAAATGGACATCGCCTCAGACAAATATCCAACTTGAACAACTGGTATTAGTTAAGGAATATAACCTTCCGCCGCTCCACTGGGAAACAGCAGTCATCAAAGAAACACATCCCGGTGCCGACGGTTTAGTACGTGTAGCTACGATCAAGAAGTCCAAGGGCTTAATGAAACGAGCCATACATAAGCTGATTCCACTTCCAACATCCAGAGACAAATAGTGTTGTGCTAGTGTATGGGTGTGTGCGTGTCATTTTGGCTTGTCAAGCCAAGGGGGGGAGTATGTTTAAAATTGAACATTCGAATTATATTATTATTGCATAAATATATATGTATATAGAGTGTCGTGAAAAAACAATAGTAGTTAAAAAACAATATGACATAAGTGTAGATATTTTACGTGTGTGTATTTAACAAATTAATAAATAATTTAATATATCACATCAAGAGATAAGTTTACTAAAAAATACAGTCCACTAATCCAAAATACCGGTACTCATAAGAAATTTTTACCTGTTTCCAATGAGATTTATAGGATATGTATATTGAAAAACATTAACTTCATAAAGAGTTCCAAAATTATCAGTTACATATATTCGAACGTTCCTTGTGTTAAAAACTGTTTTGGCTCCCCACTCTTACGACCATGCCTTCTCGTTTCTAACGTTATAATATAATTCATTCTAAGCATACAAGCCTAGTTGCGGTGGACTAATACGGAACATTAACCAAACTTTTTAACATTTTGTACCCTGTCACATTGTGTTCTTTCCACTAGATTATCTTACAATTTTTCGAATGAAACCAAATATTCAGCATATGCCTTTGTTTATGAAGAATGGGAAGTGTGGTCGATCTTGCTTCGTTTTGGAGACTTGAAGTATAGGTTGTACTATAGTTTAGTAGAATTAGAAGATTAAAAAATATTTGAACACACTGAACCATGGATATTAAATATTTTTAATCAGTTCCTTTTTATTAGTTTGTCCTTTTTCATGTTCATCACTTGTGCTGTCCATTGCATTCTCCAGTAAGTGGATGGGATCAAATACTCCGAACAGAACTATATTTGCAAAGTGTTTTTAATCTCGTTTTGTATGCGGCGTAGAGTAGTTTAGTACAGATTGATCTTGGTATTTCTAGAGTGTCTCGTTTTGAAAAGAGTGTCATGTGCGAATATAATACGTGTTAATAAGTGTTTTATAATGAACACTATTGTGTCATGTTATATCTATTGCGTCCTGGCTACACAATATGGATGTGGGTAAACGTACTTCTAAGCGAATGTTTGTTAACTGTACTGCGTCTCAAACAACAATATTGGAACAACAATTGCAAAATTTTATTGCGCTGATGACTGGTCAATTGTGATTTATTTCCTCTATTTGCTGTTTATACGAAGAAAAATCTATAGCGATATCTCCCATAACGTTGACACAAATACCAATTTAATTTGCCTCGCATTTCTCAAGTAGCTGTTTTTCATGAACCAGCCCAAATATTTAAGAGTCAGGCCAAAACTCATTATATTCCAAAATGGACCATAATCAAGAAGATTTATAAAAATGTATACAATAATATGGGACAGCCAGGAGTATAACTTAGCAATTTGAATTATGTTTTTGTTTTTTTGATGGATCAGATTTGTACGACTTTTGCTGTACCCAAATATCAGAGGATGATCGTAGATGAATGTACAATCTTCCTACCCATACCAATGCCGCCTAAACAGGTGGCTTTGTTATGTTAGTGTGAGTTTGTTTTGTCATTAAACTAGAAGATGGGTAGCTCGCTTCGCTCGGCTTCTTCTAACCAAACCCTTGCCAAACTAACCTAACCTAAGATAGTGTTTTGTCATTAAACTAGAAGATGGGTAGCTCGCTTCGCTAGGCTTCTTCTTACCTAACTGTTACTAACCTAACCTAACCTAAGATAGTATTTTGTCATTAAACTAGAAGATTGGTAGCTCGCTTCGCTCGGCTTCTTCTAACCAAACTCTAACTAACCTAATCTAACCTAAGATAATGTTTTGTAATTAAACTAGAAGATGGGTAGCTCGCTCAACTTCTTCTAACTCGCTCTAAATCTTGTAACGCTGTAGGTACATATTCCCTAGTTTAACCCTGGTTTTTATACTGGAAAAAAAGCCCATGACGTTCTGAAATTAATTTGAAAATGCATTGAAGACAAATCATCTAACACATGACATGACCAACCACTCCTCAGATGGCTTTTTTGTTAATAGACTTCAAATCGTGGTGCAAAGATGCTATGGTAAATAAGTTAAACAGAAGGATAAGGTTTCCTTTCAAGTATCGATTTTTTTTGAGTTCATCTTTAACCCTGAAAAGCCGGGTGAAATCTTATGCCATCCCTTCATTGGCAACGAAATGTACAACGAAATATTTGTCCTGTCGAAAACGAAAGGTTGTTGTGCAAACATTCCTTCTCATGAAGCATTTACGAGATACACTTAAAAGAGCCAATCAATCCTTTAAAAATGAACGACCTTCAAAAGTTGAAACAATACATACCGAAAAGGTTGAAATTACGAAAACTTCTACGAAGGCATTTTGCAGTGGCCGACAGATGCAGCCTCACAGGCAGACGTCGAAGAAGATTTTTAATTTAAAATTTTTTTGGGAGTGTTTTTTCCTTTTTTTTGCATAGTAATACTGTGAAATGCAAAAGAAAGCTACGATAAAATAATAAAAATGTTCTCTTATTAATAAACGTTCCTTAATAATGTTGTTTTATTACCAAAACCAGCTCAGTCATTAGATGAATTTTGAAAAGGACCCATCTCGGAAAACTGTTACAGCCGTTTTCCCGGACACACTTTCATTCAAGGAAATAATTTTACTATATTATGAAGTATCACAATAGTTTTCAGTTATATAAAAAAAAAATACTCTCTTAATTCAAACTGTTCGAAAGAAAATCAGTTTTTTGTGTCTCCTGTAAAATTTCAAAAATCCGAGATGAGACCTTTTCGAAATTTGCGATTCAATTATATCTTGCAGCATACGTTTGACGTGTCCTATCCACTGTAATTGTTAACCAATAGATGGATCCAATATTCAACTCAACAAATTATTGTTAAAGGTGCCAGTTGTAGTTATTATAGTTCTGATAATGGAGTAATATTGGTGTTTGTTGTCAACATGTTTATAATAGTTAATATAAGTTCATATGATACAAAATGTAATGTTTATATCGAATTCTCTCCACCTTTTATATTAACACATAATAAAAATAGATTAAAACTATGTTCGCAACTTACTAATTCTTTTGTCGTAGTGTAGTTATGTATTAGGAAGTAATAAGTCTGTAAACGGTGGTCGTGAGTATCAAGGTGCATGTCGCAAGGATTATCTGGAATCCAAACCAACAGTTGGTGTTTCCTAAGTCTGTGATTTGATTATTGTTGCTAACCGAATTAGAGTTGGAGTAAGCGAGCTGCAAGCTCTCGTGCGCTCTGCTGGACTACTCCGCTATTGTCTCAATTCATTTGTCCCGTAGATCAACGGGCACAAACTCACTGCATTTCTGCAAGACCTGTTAGCTGCTGTGACAATAGTAAATGCACTTCCACAGTGGCGCACTACATTCATTCAATCGGAAATTATAACATCCAGCGTTAGTTATCCTGATTAGCTCATTCACCATAAATTATTTGTATTTACAGGTTTAAACCTAAATAATAAATAACAAAATAAATTCAAACATAATAATTTCACACAAATAAATTTTAAAATAATATGCCATTCATAAATTATACTAAAAGAGTTAAAACTACTTGTTTTAAACTGGATTAGGGTTGAGCAAAAAATATTTGTTATATAGACGGTAGATTCTGTCAATGGTGATCGCTTTCGTAGCAGGTACTTTGACGGAATACTATAAATGTGTCTGGAGTCCTTGTCAAAATAATAGGTACCCTTATTTGTATCCTTTCTAAGAGTTTCAGTGTGGGCGTAACTCCATTGATAAATTTATGAAGTAGGCATAATCTGCCCAAATCCCGTCTCATTTGAAGTGACTCAATACCGACTAACTGTCTTCAATGATCACGAGACATCAAGATGTAATTGATGCACGATTTGTAAAGAAAGAACTTATACAGAACAAACCTGTCCTGTACATGTTCTTAGATAGTTGGAATTTGTGGATTGATACGGTTTCTACACCACCCTCGTATACTCGGGGTGATTTTTGACTAGTGCGAAGTACAATGATTGTTATAAGATAATTAATATGATATTTATATACAGTGAATTTATTTTTTAATGCAACATGTACTATGTCATTACCATGAATACAGTTTTTGACAGCAATGTAAATCGTGTTCATTTTCATTTGCAACATAGACAATTTGTGTGTATACTTTTGCTCATTGCTGATTTAAAAATTAATCAACATGTATACAGATGAAGAAAAAATAATGATTGTAACTTGGTATAACTCCCAAATGAGTTTAAGAGAAGTTTCTGCTGTATTTAGTGCAACTTATCCAGATCGGCCAATACCAAATCACTCTACAATTGCAAGACTAGTTAATAAATTTCATCGCGAAGGATGTCTTAAGTCAAAACATAATAAAAAAAGAACAACATCCCACGTGCTTACAGAAGAGAAGCAGTTGGAAATATTATTACAAGTGGAAGAAAACAATCAAAATACTTTAAGATCAATTGCACAAACCGTTGGTGTCAGTATTGGATCTGTTTTTAACTTCTTAAAAAAAAAAAGTTTCGATCATACAAATTTCAAAATCATCAAGAACTGTTAGAATAGGACGCAGCAGTACGTATGGATTTTTGTTTTGAAATGTTTGAAAAGATTAATTCCGACCCAACAATGCTTCAAAGAATTTTATTTACTGACGAAGCAACGTTTACTGTAAATGGTGAAGTGCACAGACAAAATTTTAGATACTGGAATCGAGAAAATTTACATTTGTTTCATTCCTCCCGAACTCAAAGGCCGCAAAAATTAAATGTTTGGGCAGGGATAATAGGACCAATACTATAGGGCCTTTTTTTATTGACGTTAACCTTAATGCCGCAAAATATCTAGCCTTTTTGCAAAACCAAATATTACCTGCGTTGCGAAACCTGAACATTAATGGACAAGTATGGTTTCAACATGATGGCGCACAAGTCCATTATTCTAGAATAGTTAAAGAATATTTACATAGAACTTTCCCAAATAGCTGGATTGGGAGAGGAGGGTCGATGAATTTGCCAGCGAGATCTCCGGATTTGGCACCCAATGATTTTTTTTTATTGGGGATATTTAAAGGCTAAAGTATATAATGGAGAACTTGGGATGTTGCTGAACTGCAAGAGAAAATTGTTCAAGCATCCAACAATATACCTCAAGAGCAATTGCTGAATGTTTTGAATCATTTTTATAATCGCTTAACATTTTGTATGCAAGTAAACGGAGAAACTTTTGAACATTTATTATTATATTTTTATTAGTTCTTTATTTATTATTATTATTTTTTTTATTTGTATTTTCAATAAAATATTTTGATTTTGCTAGTAAATATGGTTTTTTCTATGTTGCAAATGAAAATGAAGACGATTTATATTGCTGTCAAAAACTGTATCCATGGTAATGACTAGTACATGTTGCATTAAAAAATAAATTCACTGTATGAACGAAACGTAACTCAATATACTCAAAATTAATACGAGAAAAGTACGAAGAATATGCAAGGAATGATCAATAAATAATTGAATGTATAAGATCATTGGAGTTAATTGGTATAATATTTATTATGTATAAACTAGAATAAATATTATACACAACTGACATTATATTCATTCGGTGGAAATCAAAAAAAAAAAAACCCTTCAACTCCCAATCAATAGAAAAGTTTTCCAACTGAATAACTCTATCTGCTCTTTGGTATGTATCATATGATCATTATTTGGTACGTAAGGAAGTTTCTGATATGCGTTGTGCTTGACTACATCCAGTTTAAAGAACGATGCAGTATAAAACGTAGTTACGTACAGACATCCGAACTAGTATTCGTTTTTCCTGAGCAAAATATTTTCCTCTTGCCGTAATTCAGAAACAGTTGTTGACCGCATATGGCAAAAATAAAATAAGTGTTCAACATTTGAGAAAACGGTGCAAGATGTTCTCCGAAAGAAAGTTAGTTAGTTAAACTATATAAAAACATATTTCATCTTATTGAACGCTTGCCATCTGATATTCGTCTTTGTAGGTCGGCCTTAAGATTTTCTTTTGAGGAACTAATTTCTGTCTTAAATTTACAAATGAGTGTACTGTTTTTACAGCGCTATCATTTATAATCAGGTCTTCGTATCTTCAGTATCTCGATTTGGTTGTGCATCATTGGACATGGCTGTACCAGAATTTCATTACGGCTTTTCGCAATTAAAACAGTATCGTCTGCGAATCTTGCTCGCCATCTTTGGAACGCTTTTGTCAGACCAGTCGAGTTCATTGAACGTATTACCACATAGGTAATCCTAGATCAGGATTACGACATCTAGACATTGTGACGCTCAGTTGTCTGATTAAAACACTATTTGTCAGCGTCTGACGTATGTGGCCTGATTACGAAATGCATACGCTGCATTTTCGTAATGAGGAAATATTTGTCATGACGAATGAATATTGGAACTGGTTTAACCTTTAGTACAAATAGATGGACGTCGCAGAGTATTGAAGCAGAGAAACGTAGCCAACTCCTCTACACGTACTAGTCCACACGGTGACGACCAAGACACCGACGCCAGATATTTGTACTGCTGGTGAGCCAAGCAATTAGTCACCATGTGAGTGGGAGAAGACTTCTCCAGGTTCCTCGACTCCCTGATGGGTGACCGCCACAAAGATAGGTTAAAGCCGATCCTGGCCAACACGGGGTGGACCGAAGACTTCCCCAAGTCCATGGGCAAATTTATACCATACTTTGTAATTTGGAATTATAATTAATAAATCGGAATTGTTAAAACCAAGAGTTGTCTTTTAATCAAGCCACCCACGTGACAATATCTTCGAGTTGGAGTGTAAAAAGCTTTGGAGAAAATGTATCACCTTGCCTCACACCTCGACCTATTTTTACAGGTTTAGTTAGTTCATTCAACATAACTTGGAATGTCGCGTTAAAATCCACAGTAGACATTATTATTATTTTTTCTTCTGGACTTCCGACTTGTTTGACTCTTGAATGCTGATCTCGACACCAACAAAGCTGGCCACTGCTGATATAACTATCGTTTCTAACTTAAAATGGTAGCATTGTATTTTTTTCTTAATCATTAATTTTTATTAGTTTTTGAGAAAAGTTTACTAGATTTTTGATGTGGCCGTCCGCCGCCCCTCCTGGCCGGCGCCCTGGGCGGTCGACCGACCTCCCCCCCCTCAAAGCCGCTACTGATTACTAATATGCCTAAATTGCAGTCCACACATTCTTACAAATAAATACCGTTCTAGTTGTGGCTGGTTGTTATAATACTTTTAATGAAACCGAGTATACCATCCTGTGTTTTAAGTTATTGTTTCATTTATTGTAGTCGCTTACCTTAAAACCACCGTCACATTTCAATATCCGTCAAGATACAAACTGGAATGTACAAGGTTATTAAACAAAGTGCGCCACTGATCTGAATATACTACACCAACTACTAAATCTTGTTAAGGATTACTGTTAGATAAGCTTATTGAATATGACACATCACGCTGTTTAATGTCAAATGAAATGAGGTACAATAAATCAGAGCGACAGTAAGATGCCTCTCGCTTAGTTTCAATAGCTTTTCGGGATGCCTCTACCTCCCTGCCACCCGCACTACAACGCTATGCTTCTGCTTGCCAGACATCTAGTGTGACACGGGTGTATATCATATTGCCTAACATGTGTTCAGCCAATATTTCCAAAGTGAGGGATCCGACGGAGAATAATAAGGCTGTTTTATTAGTAACGTTTTATGGATGGTTAGGAAAATGTGATGTTGTATTCAATGGAATTGAATTATGGATTAAATAATAAAAGAGTCTCAACTGTCACACTGTTTCTAGTTTTTCGGAAACATATAAAATCTCCGATTAGCGTGACGTTTTTACCGGACCTGTAATTTCTACATAAAGAGATTAATTATAGCAACTTAAGTTAATTAACCGACCGATATTATCTTCGGCGAATCACTTAAATACCTAGGCTGAATAATTATAAACGGATTATAATCGGATATATATATATATATCATTGATTTTCTTGTAGTCTTCGTTAAGAAAAACAAATTTTGAGTTCAAAAAAGTAAGTGCGTCTTATATGATACATTTTTTACTTTGCTACTTTCCAGTCAAGTATGTCTTATTGAGAAGTGACATTACCGGTGGCGGCGCTGTGCTCCAAGGCAATATGGCTGTCGTGTTTAGTACTCAGCTGTCAATATGCTAATAGCGAACAGGTTAATTTAAACACAGTACATTTTTATTTTATGAAAATACGAGTAAATATTTGTGATTTTTTTTATTTTTTAAGCTCTACACATGTATCGAGGTGTATAACAGAAGGTGAGCATCAAATTACAGTATTTAAAGTTTAATTTCAGTAGATTTATTGAAGTGTAATTTGTAGTTGAGCAGGTGTTAAATGCCGGGCACGTAATTTTATGTGGTACATTTGAGTGTCAGTCATCTGAATTTACAATATATGGATCCTGTTTGCAAACAAGTGCATTATGTTCATTGCTTCATGAAATAAAATTAGTTTTAGTTGGACAGGAGCAGCTAAAAGTTATAAATGCAACTTGCAGGTGCAAGCATATTAGTGCATTTATGTTTTTCTGCGACAAATGTAGTGGACAAACTCGCATAGTAACAGTTACTTTTTAACGCAAAATATATTCCCATGCCTTCCTCTTGTCCATAACCAAATCTTTTCCCAATCTGGACTTAATATTAACTTTCCCTCCATTTTTCTTAAGAAAAGAAAAAAACTAAGATGCCTATCTTTGTCCTGTTTTGAATGACAGCAAAAAACACTACAATTTGTTCTACTTTTATAGTTTTTCACAACTTTTATCGACATTCTAACAAAAATTCAACACTAGAACATATGTAATAAGTACCTAGCCTAGTACAATATTTGACCACCAGACTGCGTATTCGAGCGTATTAGTTCTCAATAGCACTTGGGTGGGAACAGTATTCTTGAGCGGGTTTTTAGAATACAGAAACAATACATACGAATAGTGAAAATGCCCCCCTGGAGAAATTATTGCTGCACACTGTTTATAAATTCGAAAGTCATGATCGATTTGTTTCTAGCTGTTTGCGAACTAAATCCTGCTAACTTTGAAAAAATGTATTCGGCTCTCAACTATAATATCCAGTGTAAAAAAAATCTAAGGCTACCTATACTTTGACTAAACAAATCTAAAAATTGATGTGAAGTATGAATATGGCCTTCAATTTGTTCGGATTTGATATTTTTTCTTCAGGTTCCTCAAGAAATCTATGAATTGATTTTTTCATCGCTACTTTTAGAGCATTTTTCTTTGTGTGATTAATCATTTCTCCGTCTTCGATATATTCGTCGTCGGAAATACCGAATTTGGATATATTCTACACTATTTTTCCAGCTAACTTAATAATATATTTGTTGAAATATTTTGTGGATTTTGCATATATAGCAAAAGAGTTGTCAATTCAACTTGTCTTCTTTCTTGAATTCGTACTTCTAAAGCATTTAATAATTTGACACTAATTACAGTCTTTAATTTTTTTTATCTATCTTAACTATCGCATAGCATTTGTCGGTTTGCATGTTAAATAAACAAATATTCGCCTGAATATTTTGTTTTACTACAATATGTTCAGAGGCTATTGTCAAAATGTTTGAATTTTAATATAATTTAGACGTATTAATTCGTGTTTCGAAAAACCGGTTTTTTAGAAGTTAATAACAAATTTAGTTTTTCAAATTTCAAAAATTCTCTCGAAAAAACAGGTTTTTCAAAACTGGCAATCAATAGTTTAAAAGAACTTATTTAAAATATAATTTACATAATTACATTAATGCAATAGCAGCCAATGCAGCCCATATTTGTGATATTAATTTGGAATAAATCAGTAGAAGAAATGTTCAGACAACCAACTCGACAGAAGTGTATATCATATTGCCTACACGTGTTCAACCAATATTTCTGAAACGACAGATTTCGTGGGAGTAGCATGAAATAGAAGGCTGCTTTACTACCGAGGTTTTACTGATGTTCTTATTTTATCACATTTCTTGACGAATCACTTTAATATAGAATGTTTTTCAATGATTGATCAAAGTTATTGAGGAGCAAATATGTCCGGATTCCGTCAATTTTTCATGTGAACAGTATCTCATTTTTCAAAGATTTTTGAGGATGTCATTTCTGAAAGATCGCTTCAGAATTTAAGTCAGATTATGACTAATATTTTTGCGTAACAGATTATACGACCGATTTACGATATATTTTTAAAGGAAAATGGCAAAAGAATTGGCATTAAAAGTACTTAATCCAAAACTAAAATAAAGAAATTGATGTAAAAAGGACGTTTTGATATATTTCAGAATTTCGTAGGTAACTGAAGGCAGTGAAAATTATTTTTCTTATAATAATTTATTATATAACTAATTAACAAAAGTTATGATTAGAGTTAGGACATAGTTAGGCCTAAGTCGTCACTGTCGCTTGCGAGAGACACGTTTTTCAATAAAAACTGTTCATTTTATTCATGTGCCGAACCTGTCAAAACCGAGACTCGTACTTTATCCATTTTTAATACGCTCATAATGAGTCTAATCCCTTGCATTCCAATTAAATTTAACTGTGAAGACCCTAATTGCTAATACTAATACTGATAAATATGAAAAAAAAGGTAATTGTATGAAATTTGTCAGAATTGCAAGTATAATGTAGACTTTTTCTAAATTTTCGTTGGAAAAACTATTTCTGCTTGGTGTAAGAATATTTTTAAATTTTGAAAAAGTTCATTCGACTTCACAAGTAACGACGGGGGCTCTGCAAAAATAATTTAGATAATGATTAAATATGGTTTTAAAAAATCGGGGCAGTCATTGGAATAATTTCTGTTAATATACGAAGGTCTGGATTTCTATGAAGAACTGCGTCAATTTTATTATTTAAATAAAGGCCGAAGTCACGAGATACTTGTTTTAATTTTTTTATAGCCTTTGCTGCTTCGGCAATTAACCAGGACAATTCTTATTCTTTGAAATATTCCATGCATGAACGGCGTTCGAACCCGAGACCCTAGCAACGCAGAGCGCATGTGTTTCCACATGCGCTCCACAACCGCAAAATTAAGCGAAAAAAACGCCGGTCGGTATTGAAATTATCTTGTAATCTATCGACAATAGTTCTATGTATCTTTCCACTGACGAGTTGAGTTAAATGATTTATTTTTGTGCATATTATATATTTTTTACAAAGTATACATAACAGTTGTTTTTCGTTAATAACTTGAAAATGATCAGTAAATCCATATTCTTAAAATCAGTTGTAAAAAGTTTAAATCAACCTTTTTAATATGTCAAAAATAATAAAAATATAAATAGCAATAATAAGAAAAATGTCTAAATTTTTTCTTTCAGAAAGAAATATATTTAATAATGGCTATAATTTTTATTATTTATCCTCAGAAGTTGCTAATTATAAATTAATGATTATAACTTATACATTTTTGTAGGCGAAAAATTGTACAAAATCTACACTCGAGGACAGTGTAGTAAGATATGTTTTATCAGTTTATATTTATAGCCTTTATAGCGTAGTTCTTTAAGTACACAGTCACCTATTTTGTTAATTAAAGATTAAAAGGTTTTTGTTGATATGGTATTTCGAACATTAATTTTCGGCTAGTTTATAACTAGTATCCTTTATGTATTCCATCTGCAGCTCCTAGTGCATCTCCATTAGTCTTTTGTACCTTGAATTTTACAGTAATTAGACTCAGCGGTACACACAGAGCAGTCATATAAAAGTGATAGTCTGACAATGGCTTTGTAGAGCAGTATTTTTTTTTTTTGCGATGATCCGGATCTTCGGTTAAAAATTGGGAATATGGTACTCATGTTTGTTGTTACTGTTTGACATATTAGTTTGCAATGTACCGTGAAATTTCATTTGCTATCGGTATGTAGTAAAAGGTATTTGACATCATTTATTTGGATATTATAAAACAGTCGTGGTGTTTTTTTGGTGAACATGACGGCTTCAATTTTGACTTCCTTTAACCTTATTTTCCACTTCGCCATGAACTTGAAAGATCTCTGTGTTTAATTTTCAAGTCGTTTAATGACGATGTTTGGTCTGAAATATTCAATGAAAATAGTTGTGTCTATTTAACGAGTAATAGACATTGTTTCCTCGAGGAAAATAGTTATATATGCAGAATAGGATCGGTCGAAGGATGGATCCTTGTGGAACACCAGCTTCTATTTTTCTGGTTTTAGCCTTCATTATCATATCACTACTTGCAATCTTCTATCTTGAATATAGGAGTTGATCTGATATATTATGGTATGGTGGAAAATTAGTTTTAAAATTAATCCTTTGTGCCAAACTGTGTAGAAGGCTTTTTCTTTATCCAAAAATATCATTCCAGTATGTTTATTTTGATTTAATCCGTCAGACATACGGTTTAGCTAGTTGGGCAGTAGTTGAGTGTCCTCTTGCAAAATCGAACTGCTGAGAGACTATAAATTTTTAAATCTATGAGATGATCGTTAATTATATGCGTCAGATTGACGGTCAGTTTCTGAAAGCTTATAGTTAACAATAACCAAATAGTTAGAAAATGGTGGCTATGGTTACTTATGGGGTTGTTATATTGTAACCGAATTCAACCAAAAGATTAAACTCGGCTAAGTGTTCAGAAACCGGCTCTGACTGTTCCAGTGCGCCATTCATCAAAATGAGATAATTATTATGCTGTCAAAATCTAAGCTACGATTTTAAGAGATGTATAATATATAAGCTACCGAAAAGAAATTTCATCCTCTGAAATGAGGAATTACAACCGTATGATCAGAATCTCCTGAGCTGATTGAATCAGCAACGGTAAGGCCAACCTGCGATGATGTTGATCATAAAGAAAAAGAAGCTAGAGTATCTTGAAAATGTGATAAACGAGTACAAATACCATATTCTACAAAATAATGTATTAGGAAAAGCTGATGGCAGCAAAGGGCCGAACCGGCGAAAGCTAAGAAAATTCTATTTAGCTTATCTGTTAAAATGGTTTAACGTGACAACCAAAGATTAATTCTGATGGCAATGAACAACATATGGATTATAATAATGATAGCCAAAGTTTAGAATGATTAAAGCGGCGGAAAAAGAAACAGAATTTAATCAAATTAATTACAATAATAATGTTGACGGGGATCGTGAAGCTTCACTTAAAATTCAATTTATTATAAATAAATTAAAAAATAGTGTGTGTGAACTGTAACTGCAAAGCAATGTTCAGGCATGAGATTTACTTTTAAATATATGCGCGATTTAAAATGTTAAACGAATTATAACGCTTCATTTTCCAAACAAGTCTATAAAAACACGAGGGCTAAATTCCATTAACTATGTACTGGATATATTTCCATCGCAGATTATTTTTAATTAATAGACCCTGCATACAGGATTAGTCAATCCCTCAGGAGATATTGTTTTTATGCATCCATTCCAATTAATTCAACTGGAGTAATTTCACAAACTGTAACTAAAAACTATTTAAAATGTATCTCTTTTTGCCATCTAGTTTAATCAAGCCCTAAGTCATTTTCAACAAGTATAATAAACAACATTGTGTGTAGATGGCAGTAGCAGTAATAGTAGTCTTGAGAGCTCCACTCAGATACCGATTTGCGAAACGCCTTTTGTTAATGAATAAAATTAAAGAGATATGCTAATTAGAGGTTTAACGCTAACCAACACGATAACGTTTAAGGTTAATCCAGAAAATAACCATTTGCAACGTTGTAATTTTATTCGCTCTACAGAAAATATAAAAAATTCTAAACTAACTACTGTTTTTAATAATGGCGGAAACAATTAGAGAATATTAAATTTTGCACTTGTAACCTGGCTGTAAGTTTTGTACTGTTACATTAAACAAAAATTAACTTTACTAATGCATATAGGATTGCTGTAGTTTTAGAGTTAGTAAAGTTTTGGTTTAATATATCACGAGGTGTTGCGCCTTTTTTAATAAAACTACTTACGCGAGCTTCTATTAAATGGAGAAAATTGTTAGTTTTATTATTTTTACTAACTTGAATTTATGAGCAATGAAAATTTTAATTATTTATATCTTGTTATACACATTCCTCCCAAGAGTTATGGAACTTGAATTACAATAATGTTACATTCAGATGATGCCTGCTTGCACGAGGCACTTGATGCAAACGACATTCAAAAGGCATCGTCTAAACATGACATAAATGGAGATACGTGGGCTTCTTTGTGGTTCTTGTTGCGAAATTCTCTGTTGTACGTGACCCTACATACATTATTATACGAAATATATAAATAGCATGCATTTTATTTTAAAAACTTATTTAAGTTAAAAACGTTCAAGATAGTCCCCTTGATATTCAAAGTCTGCTTCACTACGTTGTGGTAGTTGTTTTGAAATTTAACTGCCGGATGCGTCGGGCTCAGCAGTATTCAGATCTTGCATTATTAGAAATCGTTGACCTCGAAGTTAATTCTTCAGCTTAGAGAAGAGGCCGTAGTCAGGTAGATTCATATCAGCACTGTAGGTTGGATGAGGGAGGGTTTTCCATTTTTAATCTGCCATTAAATCCATCACTAATGGACTGGCATGCAGTCTTACAAGGACGACTGAGAGGAATTTTGGTGTAGAAAATAAGACCGTCCGTACGGAGCTAGGTCGAGAACGCCTCAATCATGCGGTATGCGAACGCCAGTGTAGTGACAGATTTACAGTAATTGATATTTGGTGGGGGCAACTTTTCAAATTTTACAATTTCTGTAAGAATCAAAAGAACCATATCTGGTTAACAAAAGAACCAGATCTGAGCGTGATTCATATGCTGCCAACTTCTGGCATATACGTTAGTTATGGTTTTACTATCCTTTATTTAACAGTAATAAAATAATTAAAATAATTGTCAGAAACAGATATGTTTATTATACTAAGGCACAATTTCTCAAAAGATTGATAGAAAATAATAAATTATTTCCAAGCCATCAATTTGGATTCAGGCAGAAGCACTCTACAACAGATCAAGTACATCGTATAACGGATGTTATTGAACGATGGCTCGAAGAAAAACAAGTCAGCTCCGCCATCTTCCTCGATGTAGCACAGGCTTTCGATAAAGTGTGGCACAAAGGTCTGATCCACAAATTAAATAAAATATTACCAAATCAATTTGTAGAACTCCTATCTTCATAAATTTCTAATAGATTATTCAGTATCAAACAAGAGAATGAATATTCAAAAATCAAAGAAGTGAATGCGGGTGTACCTCAAGGAAGTGTTTTGGAGCCTATCCTCTATTTACTATATACAAGTGACTTACCAGAAATGAATGACCTAACAGTAGCTACTTTTGCTGATGATACAGCTCTACTCGCAGTGGGACAGAGCATAGATATCTCCACTAACAAGCTACAAAAAGCAAGCGATAAAATATACAAATGGACCAAGAACTGTAAAATTAAGCTCAATGAGTTTAAATCCAATCACGTGAACTTCACTAATAAAAGACTGATTAATCCACCAACAATTAATATCGACAACACGGTAGTACCCTATGACACTGGATGCAAAATTACGTTGGAAAGAACATGTCAAAAAGAAAAGGACAGAACTTAGTCTTAAGTACAGACAGCACTATTGGCTTTTGGGAAGAAATTCTCAATTGGCAACACATAATAAAATCTTGCTATATAATCAGGTTATCAAGCCGATCTGGTTGTATGGTATACAACTATGGAGTTGTACTAAAGAAGCCAATATAAGAGTAATCCAGACATTTCAAAATAAAGTATTACGGAATATGTTGAATGCTCCGTGGTACATCCGTAATCAGGATATCCATCGGGATCTAGGCATCCCAATGGTAAAAGAAGAGATCAAGATATTTGCTAGCAAGCACGAAGCCCGACTTCATCAGCATGTCAATGTATAAGCTCTTTAACTACTTGACAATCAGAACTTAGTTCGAAGATTGAAGAGAACCAAGCCCTTCGAACTGGTGTAGTTTAGTATGATGTGTAAAAGCAGAGCATTGTGCATGTGAGTCTTTAGTGTCTTTCAGACGCGTCAGTTGGAAACTTAAGGACATTATTGGATAAACTATAGTATTTAAGCATTTAGTTTTAAGATTTATTAGATTAAAATTAATGGTTGGTATCTAGACCAGTTTTAATTGGTCTAGATTAAAATTGGACACACCGCTAAGAGTGGCATAACTAAAAAAAAAAAATACTTAGGCAAGGTGGGAATTGAGTTAATCTTGCCGGTATTACTTTTGCGCACTTTACAATTTTAGTATATTGTAAAACTAAAAAGAAAATTGTTTGTTATTTTTCAATTGAATACATTTTAGTTTCAATGACATTCTGAGTCATTTGATTTCGAAATTGTTGTTTGAAATGAAATCAGATGTAACCTTTCAAATACAAATGAAATTGAATGCAATTTATTTCTCCTGTAATATTGTGAAAGGATGACCTTTTATAAAGTTCAAACATCGGTCACGTAATAAATAAACCATAACTGCGTGAATGCGTTCGAATTGGAAAATTAAAATTTTGACATACATAACTCCACGCCAACTGCCAATTACTGACTTAGTTTGTCGATATTTTGGACAATGAAGCTTCTTACATAGAAACGTGTTACTGTATTCGGAAGTAGGTTGCTTCTGCTACGACTCCATTTCAACCTTTTGTTACAAAGCAAATGGTAGGGTGCGATAATAAAACAATGGCCTTGTTCTACAACATTAAAAATAGAATATTTATTGTTCCAAATTAAACTAATTTACAAGAACATACTAAACTTATGTACATTATTTTATTGTCCTCCACACTGTTAAAAAGACAGCTTTGATAATGGTTAAAATGACAATGAACACATATGAATGGTACAGGAGTATGTCAGTAGATAATCGAAATTGTTAATTGTACCATTGGTTGGAGGATAGTTAAAGCTTTTAAAGTATTGTAAGAGTTTTGATCAAATGGGCAAGAGACATTCGAGCTTAAAATTTTCCTGTATCGGAGAAGAAGGTGGAATATTCCGGAACGTGTCAAACAAGAAGGTATGTCATCAGTGGTGCCACCTTTCAAATGTTGTTCACCAGGATATAACATTTGCGAGCAAAAAAAAAAAAAACAACAGGTATAATTAATCATTCCAATGTAATAAAATAATATTGTAAATTTTGAAACATACATAAGTGTATTAATCTATATACAATACATACATTTTTGATATAATATTAATATTCATATAAATATCATAAAATCACAAAATTTGGTCAACAAAACATTTATTTATTTATTTTTTTTCTTTACTTTAAAACTGTATTTCATATGCCCTGTTTCCCTTCTAAAAGCTTTTTATTGCCTATTACTGTACTACAAAATTCACCACATTTCATTTTTAAATTATTACAAATTAGGAGCTCTAATGAACGTTCAAAACTCAAGTTACACAATTGGTTCAATATTAACATATCGTCGACTTACTTGTCAAACCTTCCGATTTTAGACTGTTCTGATTTTTTTGTTTTATTATTTCCGTAAAGTAGTACAAAAATGATTATAAAATATTTTACCCATTGTAACTGAAATTGTATTACTGATATTTCATGAAAATTTCATAAAACGGAGTTCTAAAATAATAATTGTAGTAAATTTTTTGCCTCTCCTGAAAATTTATGCTTCTCGAACTTAGTATTTACAGGTAAGCCGACGATATGGGATTCCCCTATCTGCCATCTCATTACTGCCAACGCAAAATATTGAAAAAAAGGAAATAAAATTTAAAAAGTTAATAATGTATTTTAAAAAATAGATAATTTTTAAAGTTTTGCTAAATTTTCTAAATTCCCGGACATTTTTGGACTTTGCCTGGACACCCGGACACGTAGCGCAAAACACGCGGACAGGTGGCAACACTGTATGTCATTGAAGTTCAAATAAAAAATTATGTAATATTATGTAATCATATTGGTAAAACTATTCTCTGTTTTCTCTGTTGATAGTGTAAGTTCTGCGTATAGCGAGTTTTCAAACTAGCTAGTATAGCTAGTTCAGAAAATAGCTAGTTTTTGGAAGAAAATTTTGCGGGAGTTTTGAAAATTCAGAGAAATAACTCAGATCCAGTGCACTTTATTGAATTATATATATATGTATATATATATATATATATATATATATATATATTGATACAACCGACGTGGTCAGACCAATGATATCCAACAGGCGACCTAAGACCTACCGTTATTTAAAGGATTTCGCGTGTATATATGCCAGATATAGAATCTACCAGTTATAACTCTCAGGGCACACTGAGAGGGGTAAGAAAATCTCAAAAAAAAAATTCGCTATGTTTAATAAACATTATTAGACCCAGTATATGGAACCGCTTTTTCAGTATCACCTGTATAAAATAGTGTTGTTCAATCGACATTGTCAGGCCTTGCGACGTTGCCAATTTTATCATAGTGTATAATATGATTTGTAAAGTTGAAAACATTCAAACCGACTCATTCAGTCCTACTGTTCAGGAGTATGTTTACACTCAAGAGTGCATTTTAAATAAATTATAATAATATTATATGTGAAAAAACACTTGTTGATAATTCATATACGTATTTGCAATGTAACATGTGGATCAAAATGTCCTTTCTTCGGGCGGCTATGTTTTATATAAGAAAATCTCATTTTTTTTCGACAAATGACACGTGCATTATGAATACTCAATTAACAAAAGAAGATCTGCGATTTATAATACATAAGCCATCTGAGACTGAAAGACTTTTTGATCATAAGTTAGTAATTACATTTAATATATGCCGATTATTATTTTATACATAAAATATATTCGGGGGATCCTCCTGTGCTGTTTTTTTTCACGCGTTTTTGAAAATGATTACACTTCAAATTAAATAATTTTGTTACTCAATAAAATGAAGAAATATTAGTCAATACTGTCGCATACCTGACCCGAAAAGCACAGCCACTAGGTTGTACTGCGCATTAAAATATATTTTTACAAATTGTATTTTGGTTTTAATTATATTGGCGTATTATTTACGTATTTTGTTATTAAGGACATTTATTACTGTATAAATTCAGTAAACTATTACTGTCGTGATAATAAAAGGTAATATTTACAATTATATTTCTCATATGAAAAATAAAGAGAAGTCATCATCATCATTGACGCGATAGCGCGAGATGAGTCTAGATCTCTTGATTTCAAGTTTTGTGACCACATTTTCAATCTGTGTACATGTAGGAGTAATATAGACAGGATTACGTCTATTTTTTAGCGCACACAGAAATGCCCGTACAGCTTATAGCCGGTTGCTAAGCAGAGCCCGTAATTTGTCTAAATATTTTTTACACAAATTATTTTAACAATTTAATTATTATCTACTTGCGAGCGGTCAACGGCAAGCACAAACGATTTATTGCTGGCAGCCACAGGCTTGCTTGTGATAAGTAAAATTAAGCAAGATCCTTAGAATCACCGATAAACGAAATTCTATACACCAAAAAGAAGTATGCGTGTCAGGTGGATCATAAACGAGAAAAAAATAATATTGGTAAAAGGTTGTTTAATTAGACCTTTTTGTTATATCTCACTGTTTTTTTTTTTTTTTTTGAGTGCAGTTTCGGCTCTGGCAATTCTCAAATTTACGGTGAGCCGAAACTACAGTCAGTGAACTAATCTGTGAAACGTAACAACAAGCATCATTTAACAACCTTTTATCTTCTAAGTGAAATTTACAAAGTTGTGGAAAATTTACATATATAAATAAAATTGGAGGTTAAATCTGTTCTTTTTTAGGGTTTTGTAAAACCCTTATACCGTCATTTTGTCGTCTGTCTGTCTGTCTGTCTGTCTGTTCGGTAAAAATTGTAGCCAAACGGCTAAACCTAGAGAGTTGAAATTTGACATGCTTATACAAGTCTTTGACCCGCACATAGGAAAAATACTAAAACATCTAAAAAACATAATCCCCTAAAAATATAAGCAAATATATGCTCATAGAAAAAAAATATTTTTTTTTACAATTCTGTGTATGGTATCAAATGAAAGCCCTTGAAACCTGAATTAACGATCAAAATTTGATTTTTGCAAAATAAATTATTTTGACGCGATTTTTGCGAGAATTGTGCAAAATTTTGTCCCACACCCTGTACCCAGATGGTTTAAACTAAAAATCTGAAAAAATTCTAAGTAATGTACATTGGTGTGAACCGGAATAGTAAAACAGGAATTTTTGATCAGATTATGTTTTCGGAAAATAACGCATTTTTTGTGTTTTTAACTAAAATATGTAAAATATTTAATCCGCTATTTAACACAGTAAAGGAGTGAACGTTCGTAGATCAGTGGTAACGTTCTCGCTTCGTAAGTTGCAAACTACTGTTCAACTCCCGTCAATTTCTATTTTTCTGTTTTTTTTTTTGCATTTTTATTTTGTTTAAATTATTTTGTCAAAATTCTAGTTATATTTTGGCAAATGTTGCATTTAATTTTTAAAAGCGTAAATTTAATAACCAGTGGGAAGTGTTGATATTATAATTTAATTCTATGTTTGAATGTATACGAAATCAGAGGGGCGGAGTTTATGACTTAAACAACCAATGGAAGCCGTAGGCGCAATTTTCATAATATTAATGAACTTTTCTATATAAAAAAAAAAAAACTACAAATTTTTAGAAACCCAAATAATGGTATTAGGCATTCGAATTAAAATTAATAAAAAAATATTTTAACATAAAATTTGTTTTGGCTTCCCAAATAATCATCATTCACTAAATACCTGCGAAACCCTGAAACGTGTGAAAATTCACACTTCACATAATTTTTTCTTGGTACCTATTTTTCGTTTCTACATGTTCCAAGTGAATGTAAGACCAAATTCACAAAAAAAATCTCTCTGTCTATCTGATATGCTTTTTTTCTATGGGTTTATTTATCTGACATTCAAAAAACAAGAGCTATATATATTTTCTCGTAATTTAATGTCATGACAGAGTGAAACCAGGTTTCGAGTCTATGATATGGCACCTTAAAATTTGAAGTTAAAAGGCGAATGTTGCCACCTCCAAAGTCCATCGTTGCACGCGGGGTGCGGTGGCGAGAAGTCGTATTACGTCATTGGGGGAGTGACCAAAGTGGAAGTAGATTACAGGGAGAGGGAAAAGTGCTAATATTTATAAATCAACCTGTATTTTTGGGAATCATAAAATATAGATTAAATATATTCGAATCAATTTGATTTTTTTTTTTAATATCAAGATATGAAAGAAAATATCAAAATTTGAATAAGTAAATAAGTAAATAAATTTTAATAAAAAATAAAGTAAATAAATTAAATATTTTAATAAGTTTAAATTTGTATTTTGATTTATTTTTAATTTTCAATTTTACAGTGCTATACTTTTTTCAATTTCACATGACTGTTACTCAGTAAATGAATAAAAATTACAAATGTTAACACTTAACCACTCTATATTGTAATTTTATCTTTAAAATAAGCTCTTGTATGTGAAAAGTGATTAATATTTATTACCAATTCTGATTTTACATATAATTTTGTAGAAATAATAGTTTTTTTTTTATCATCAAAAAATTATGTTAATAATCATAGATTCGCCCCTTTAGGGGTTGATTTAACCTTTTGGTTAAACTCGATTACAGTATAACAATCCCATACGTTACCATAACAACCATGTTCTGACCATTTGGTTATAGTTAACTAAGCTTTCAGAAGCCGGCCATAATTATTTAACTTAATTTTTGGGACCATTTTTTTGTGTCAATATGAATTTGTATTCTACCACGGAAAGTCTAAAATAAAACAGGTAAATTTGACGTCACAAACTGTTTTATTCCAAAGATCTTCTGTTACCCATTTCAACCGAATTCAAAGATATGTGTAGGAAACGAAGGCGGAGCTTAAGACTCCCTCTACTATGATTAGATTAGTTTAAAACCACGCTACCAGATGGATACATCTCTCGATGCTTGGAAATGCCAGTATTTCATATAAATAGTGTTTCGGTGTGGGCCAAAGAATTGGTGCTAAATATTAATTAATTTTCATAAATAATGGCTCATTTTAAAGATAAAAGTACAATCTATAGGATTCTAGCTATGGAATTTGCAATTGTTATTGATTTACGGAGGAACAGTGATGTGAAGTTAGACAAAGTTTAGAACATTGTAAAACTGAAAATTAAAAATAAAACCAAATTTTAACTCTTAAATCCAACGGAGCCAATCTTTATATTCAAATAAAAAAAAAAAATCAAATTGATCCGACAACATTTGGTTCAAATTCTTTGGCCCTTTCAAATGCACGTATCCATTGAGCGTAACCCAGGTACAGTACGCTCTTAAACGTACACATAAATGTTCAATACTCAAAATTAAATGGGAACTTTTGTTTTTTACAATTATTTTTATTTTTTACAATTAAGAAAAGTAATTGTTCAAACGAGTTATTTGTAATTTGTAACCTTTTGTGTTCTTCTTTGGAATTAAGAATAAATTATGGACATTGATGTCCGTATTAGAATAATTTTCTGTGAAATATATGAACAAAGTTCAAACTTATTAAAATGTACATTTATTTGGGATTCTAATAAAAATATTAAATAAATTTAACGTCTCATTTGAAGCAGTAACATTCAGCACGCTTTAAAAAATCTATAAACTATAAAAATGTAATTATTTCTAAATTGGAAAAAAAAGAAGAATTTCATGGCGCAAATACCAAAATTTTAATTTGAACAAATTTGATACAAATCGGTTATATGCATTGTTTTCAAGTATCTACGAGTCTGCCAAAACTAAATTTGAGTTTAAAGTTTTTCTGTAAGACAAATTGAAAGAAAATATTTAAGTTCTTACAATGAACTAAAATTATCATGACTGGAATATTTATCTAGCTCATTCTATACAGTGTTGCCAGATTTAAGGCTTGACAACGTCGACTGAATTGTGCTGGTCTGACAAAGTCGGAATCGTACATTTTTTGTATAAAAAGTTATATACAAAAACTACTGGCGCGCGCTCTTCACGACAAATCAGTGAACTAAATTTGTATATAAATATACGATCTACCCTCGTATTCAGACCATTTGTGAAATTTTCTCTGTCATCGCTGCTATATAATCAGGGTGCAAGAGCTCCAAAAAACATGAAAAACGTTTTCAGACCATTCCCCTGGTCTGAAAACGTCAATTTTGGTTTGACACCGTCCATTGAGTACATAGAATTGGCTTGCATAAGCGGTAAAACAAATATATATATATATATATATATATATATATATATATATATATATATATATATATTTATCTGACCGACGTTGTCAAGCCATGTACATGCAACAGACAACCACAGACCCACCGAATCTAATGGGATTTCAGGAGTATATGTATCAAAAATAGAAAGAGCGCACTTTGCACTCCTGGAGCAACCTTCAAGGGGTAACGAATTATGAAAAAAACATTTTTGCTATATTTGATAACCGGTAATAAGCCCCATACATGTTTACGTCGTAATCAGGTCATTTGTGTATAATTTGTATATGCTGACGACGTACTCAATCCCGTACAGTGTTGTCGGTATTTACATCGTTTCTGTAAACAAATATCCTCATGTTGACCTTCATTTGACGATTGTCTAGCGATAGTAATAAAATTTACGTATATTTCAATATGACATAATTTTTATTTTAGGATTAATAGTTCATTTATAAGGTTTCTCGGTTAATCTAATGTTTACTATTGACATTCAATGAATGGCAATAACAATCAATAGTATTTAAAAATTTACATGAGGCTGAAAAATTTCATTTTTGATCGGTTGCAGTGGTAATAATAAAGTTTTTTTTTTACTTGCATTCCGCTACATCCTCAGAACTGTCTTTGTACTTCCTATGATTCTTTTTACTTATGAATTTTTTAAATTATTTAACTTGAACTTCGAAACTATTTTTCAAGAATGAAAGTGAATCTAATTTTCTATTTCTTGATACGTTTTCCATTTACCATGTACGCCATAAAAATTATATAAAAATTTTGTATCTTGGTTTTAATTATATTGGCATATTATTTACGTATTTTGTTATTAAGGACAATTATCTATATATATAAAATCGTAACTAAGCTACCTACTCATAATCAACGCCCAGCCCAAACCACTGAACCTACAATCATGAAAATCGGCAAGTATATTCACTCCATGACGTGAGCACCCACTAAGACCGGATTTTTCAAAAACTCATCCTATAAGTGGGTGAAAAGGGGGTTAAAAGGGGTAAAATGTGGCTTCACGGATTCTTTAATATCTCTTAGGTCCAATAAGATATCGACTTGGTTTTTGCTTACAATGATTACTCATGTAAATATTAAAAAACTAATTTCAGGATTTTGTCCTAATCGACCCTTAAAGGGGTGAATCTACAATCAGGGTGAATTATAGAACCCTTCGCATCTTCTGTGTTTATTGTCTTATAACATTCCTTTTTGGCATATAGGTGTCTTTTTAAAATATTTAGAAAGTGTTTTGACCGTTTTTTTAAATTTCACCCTTAAAGGGGTAAATTGGTATTTTTTATTTGATAGAATGTCGTCTAGAATGAGAAACATAAAATTCGGGTAGTATATCCCTTTTATGACTTAACAACTCCCTAAGAAATAATTTTTGTATTTTCAACTCCTAAGGGGTGAAAAGGGGTAAAATAGGTTTTCACGGATTCTTCAATATCTCTTAGGTCCAATAATATATCGCCTTGTTTTTTGCTTATGAAGGTCATCCAGATAAATGTTGAAAAACTTATTTCAGGATTTTGTCCTAATCATCCCCTAAAAGGGTGAATCTACAATCAGGGTGAATTATAGAACCCTTCGCATCTTCTGTGTTTATTGTGTTATAACATTCCTTTTTGGCATATATGTGTCTTTATAAAATATTCAGAAAGTGTATATACCTTTTTTTTAAATTTCACCCCTAAAAGGGTAAATTGGTATTTTTTATTTAATAGAATGTCGTCTAGACAAAATTTATTTTAAATATATATTAAATTTTACATTTAATAAAATTCGAAGAATATATCCCTTTTATGACTTAAGAACCCCCTAAGAAATGATTTTTCGAAATTCGACCTCTCAGGGGTGAAAAGGGGTGAAATGTGTTTACACGGATTCCTCAATATCTTTTAGGTCAATAATATATTGCCTTGCTTTTGCTTACAAAGACTACCCTATAAATGTTGAAAAACTTATTTTTCAGGATTTTGTAATAATCAACCCCTAAAAGAGTGAATCTACAATCGGGGTGAATTATAGAACCCGTTCTATTTCCTGTGTGTGTTGTGTTATACTTTTTTTTTGGCATATAGGTACCTTTTTAAAATAATTAGAAAGTGTTTTGACCGTTTTTTAAATTTCACCCCTAAAGGAGTAAATTAGTATTTTTTATTCGATAGAATGTCGTCTAGACAGAGAAACTTAAAATTCGGGGAGTATATACCTTTTGTGACTTAACAACCTTCTAAGACATTATTTTTGGAAATTGAACCCCTAAGGGGTTAAAAGGGGTAAAATGTGTTTTCACGGATTCCTCAATATCTCTTAGGTCCAATATTATATCGCCTTGGTTTTTGCTTATAAAGGTTACCCATATAAATGTTGAAGTACTTATTTCAGGATTTTGTCCTAACCATTCCCTATAAGGGTGAATCTACAATCAGGGAGAATTATAGAACCCGTCATATTTCCTGTGTTTGTTAAGTAATAAAATTTCTGTTTGGCATATAGATGTCTTTTTAAAATATCTCGAAATTATTTTGACAGTTTTTCAAAATTTCACCCCTAAAAAGGTATAAGGGTATTTTTTATTTGATAGAACATCCCTTGGACATAGATACATGCTATTCGCAAAGTATATTCCTTCCATGAGGTAAGCACCCATTAACCCATTTTTGACCACTGTACACAAGCAGGTACACCAGTATTAATTGACTTTTCTGTCATCTAATGATAAGTATCTAAAACTTGCCGTTGTATATTGGTTTTTCAATATGTAGAATTCTATTATTTAACCATAAAAGTAAGATATACCACACTCAATGAACCCGGATTCTCCCGGGGTACCCACCACACGAGTACACCGCTTTTGAAAAAAAAAAATTGATTTTTTTTTTCTATGTTAATTTGTTACCTTTAAATAAATAAATAAGTTTTTAAAATAAAATCAATGTTTTTTTTCTGTGTTGGAGTTTGGGCAAAAATGGGTTGAGACGGGATTTTTCGAAATACAACCTCTAAGTATTGAAAAAGGGTGAAATGTGATTTCGAGGATTCCTCAATATCTCTTAGCACCAATAAGATATCGTCTTGGATTTTGCTTAAAAAGATTACCCATACAAATGCCGAAAAACTTATTTCAGGATTTTGTCCAAATCAACCCCTATAGGGGTGATTCTACAATCGGGGTGAATTATACAACCCTATTTCTCGTGTTTATTGAGTTATATTCCTTTTTGGCACACAGGTGTCTTTTTGAAATATCTCGAAATAGTTTTGACAGTTTTCTAAAATTTCACCTCTAAGGGGTAAATGGGTATTTTCATTCGATAGAAATGCCCTTGGATATAGAGACACTAAGAGATTTTTCGAAAGGGGTGAAATGTGATTTGAAGAATTCCTCAATAAACTTTAGGACCAATAAGATATTGACTTGGTTTTTCATTACAAAGGTTACCCACACAGATTTTTGATACAGTAATTCAGGATTTTGCCCTAATCAACCCTCAATCATTTCATTTTAACCGTTTTTTTATATTTCACCCCTAAATTGCTATTCTTACATTACCCTACATTACATTGGTATACATTGCGTCGGCGAATCAGTGCAGTTACGTCACAACACATAACAAACGAATGTATTTTTTGGAACAATGCAATTGTTTGTTACGGGGTGTGACGTAACTGCACTGATTCGCCGACGCTAGTATACATTGGTATTTTTTAGTAGACAACTGAAATTCGGGAACTATATTTCTTCCATGACGTAGGCAACCACTAAGAAGAGATTTCTCGAAATTTGACCCCTAGGGGGTGAAAACAGATTTCTCAATATCTCTTGATGAAATAACGACTTGCTTTTTGCTTACTATGGTTACCCGTACGCATGCATAAAAATGTAACTTAGGGTTTTGCTGCAAGCAACACTTAACGAGGCGAATCTACATTAAATCAGGGCGAGTTATATAATCTTTCATAACTTCTTGGTTTGTTGAGTTATAAAATTCCTTTTTGGCATATCATTTTTATTTTATTTATTTTATTTTTTTTTCTAAATTCTTTTAAACTTTTTTTTTACCTATAAAGGGGTAAATTGATATATTTTTGATTAGATACATGGAATTCCGGGAACATATTCCTTCCATAACGCAAGCATCGAACACTTTATACCTCCTGTGCTTCTTGAGTTATAACATTCCTTTCTGGCACATAGGTGACTTTTTAAAATCTTTCAATAGTATTCGACATTCGAAATCTTTCGACAGTTTTTTAAATTTCATTCCTAAAGGGTAAATTAGTATTTTTTATTAGAAATAAGAAATTCCAAGAGTACATTTCTCGATATGACGTAGGAACCCACTAAGAAAGGATTTTTCGACCCCTATGGGGTGAAAAGGAGTAAAATGGTTTTTCGCGGATTCCTCAATATCTCTTAGCACAGATGAGATATCGACTAGGTTTTTGCTTATAAAAGTTACCCGTGCACATGTTTAGAAATAAACTGAAAACTTTACACTAATGAGCCTCCAACGGGGTGAAGCTACACTTGAAGAGAGAGTAAGCAATGTGATCTATAGAGAACCATGACTTATACCCTTTTCACACTAGATCTTTAAGACGAGTGAACTTAAAGTTCACCGATGTTTAAGATCGGTATGCTTTCACACTTGATGTTTAAATTTCTGGTGCTGTCATCAGCTACAGTAATTTTGTCCTTAAGTTACCGTCAGGAAATTACTAGTTTTGAACTGTCTGCGCAGACGTACATTTTGAATTATTATAAACAAATAAGGATATTTCATTTCATTCTACAATAAAGACACTATAATAAAGAATATATTACACCTGTATTAACATGTAAGTCGATACATTTTATCTCAATTATTGTAGCTCTGTATTTTATTAAACACATTATTAAAATAAATTATTTTATTATAACAATAAGTATTAACTTCTTATAACGTCGATATAATACAGTATTCTTGTTTATGATAATATAAAAAGTTGACAGCACAAATTCAAGGAGTATTTTTTTATAATAGAAATTAAGTTGGCAATGCGGACGAAGTTTAAAATGCAGATCTCTGTCTTAAACATCGCTTGTATTTATACGAGGCCATACGGTTTCACATTAGCGTTTAAAGATACATTCACTTTAACATCCGATCTTAAAGATCTAGTGTGAAAAGGGTATTATAATGATTGCACGATGATGGCAGATCGTCAATAAACCGTAGCGAAGCACGGGTACTCAGCTAGTATTTTATAAGACACTTTTTGGGCAAAATGTATGGAATATTTCTGTCTAAACCACATTAAACAAATTCGGTTTTTTTGTGACTTCTAATTATCATTTTATATACAACCATTTGATGTCTGTTCTTTCTCTGGTACCACAGAAAAAAATATATATGTATTTTTAGTTGTTTAAAAAAATAAATTTTCTAAAAATTGTAATGTGAAATTTTTGACACAAAGATTAAAATGAATAAATAAATAGACAAGTAATTAGTGATACTATTTTTATTAATAAGGACCTATATTTCCTGCATTCCAAATTAATAACCATAATTAAATGGTTTATTGACAAGTGAAGACACATTTCCTCTGAAGCGAGATAGTTCTTTTTTAATTTTACTTGTATATTAGATTTAATTTACTCTTTGTCTTGCAACATACACAGATATTTTCACTTTTTTACCTTAATCCATTCAAATTTTAAATAGTAACCGTTTCGACTAGAATATTTTTGTACATTAGGTAATATAAAACTTACTTTAGTCTAAAATAACAAAGATTGTGTAGGTGTCGTGTGTATATATAATATCTGATAGCCATATTACTTTTACAGACCCGGTATGTATCTTGACAGACCCAAACAGTGTTGCCAAGTTTCGGGTCTGTGAAGGTATATAGTGTATAGCGGGTCTGTATAAGTCGTATGGATTACAAATATTTTATACAAGCCCGACACGCGCACCACCTTCACAGAAATTTCGTGAACTAAATTTGTATAAAAAAACACGTTCTACCGCTTTCCCAGACCCATCTGAAACTCATTGCTAAAGATTGTTTGAGGCCTAATTCGTACTTCTAGCATAGAAAACGTTGTCAGACCCGATGCCGGGTCTGAGCTTGTTACTTTTGGTCTGGTAACGCCTGCAGAGTATAGCGAGTTGGGTCTGTATAAGCGGTGAAACAAATATATATATATATATATATATATATATATATATATATATATATATATATATATATATATATATTATATATATATATTTATCTGACCGACGTTGTCAAGCCATGTACATGCAACAGACCCACCGAATCTAATGGGATTTCAGGAGTATATGTATCAAAAATAGAAAGAGCGCACTTTGCACTCCTGGAGCAACCTTCAAGGGGTAACGAATTATGAAAAAAACATTTTTGCTATATTTGATAATCGGTATTAAGCCCCATACATGTTTACGTCGTAATCAGGTCATTTGTGTATAATTTGTATATGCTGACGACGTACTCAATCCCGTACAGTGTTGTCGGTATTTACATCGTTTCTGTAAACAAATATCCTCTTGTTGACCGTCATTTGACGATTGTCTAGCGATCGTAATAAAATTTACGTATATTTCAATATAACATAATTTTTATTTTAGAATTAATAGTTCATTTATAAGGTTTCTCAGTTAATCTAATGTTTACTATTGACATCCAATGAATGTCAATAACAATCAATAGTATTTAAAAATTTATATGAGGCTAAAAAATTTCATTTTTGATCGGTTACAGTGGTAATAATAAAACAATTTTTTTACTTGCATTCCGCTACATCCTCAGAACTGTCTTTGTACTTCCTATGATTCTTTTCACTTACGAATTTTTAAAATTATTTAATTTGAACTTCGAAACTATTTTTTAAGAATGAAAGTGATTCTAATTTTTCTATTTCTTGATACGTTTTCCATTTACCATGTACGCCATAAAAATTATAGTATAATAAAACAATGATTCAAAACATTTTACTGTACGACCAACACAGAGCGTGTCATGGTAGTTTTTTTTTTTTTTTTATATATAATAATAATTTTATTTATGGGTGCTCCAACATCTAGGTTATTAGCTGTTGGAGCACCTATTCCCTGTTACATTAAGGAATTTTACATTGTACATTTCATATTTAAATTTACTATTGACCAACCGTCTTTTTTATTTAAACACGATGTCTTAGTAATTAGGGAAAAAAATTATGATAACCCGAGTCTGCCCAAAGAATCGAATGGTAGTATTGAAATTTTCCGGAACAAACCGGAAGTACTGGATATCAAGGACAACTTTGATTTTTTAAATGGTAACGTATGCCGAGTTGGGTGTCTTTGGAGCTTTTGAAAAGAAATAACTATTACTTAAAGATTTTTTAATATATTTTACGCTTTAACCTCTTAATCCGTGAATAAACAAACACATTTTTATTTTTGTAAAATCATTTAAATGATTTTCGCCAAAAAGCGTTAGTTTCCCACCTTATCTCCTAGAGAGGTTGATCTAAAAATCTGAAAAAATCTCCATTATGTACATTGTTGGAAACCGGATAGTTCAACAGGAATTTTTTATCTGAGTTGTTTTTCGAAAATATCGATTTTTTGTGTCGTTGAAAAATGTAATTATTTAAAAAAAAAAAATGTATTGTGATATCAAAAGAAAGATCTTAAAACCTAGATTAAGGATCCAAATGATATTTTTCAAAAAAAAAATTCTATGTATATATATTTTAATATGTTTTCACAAATATACTAAAAAAATCGCTGTCCCCCTTAATCGCAAGAGTCTAAAAAAAAAGAACTAAAAAAAAGAACTAAAAAGAACTAAAAAAGAACTAAAAAAACGGAAACAAATTCTAAGTAATGTATATAAAAAAATAAAAATATTGCAATTTTGATGTTTTTGACTAAATTAATTATTTTTTTAATGCATGGCGAAATTATCGCTAATACAGTTATGGTTTTTTTGTATTTATGACTAAGGTAGTGTATATCTTTTTTGAAATTAACAAAAAACATTTATAGTAGTGAAATATTTACAAATAAAATAGCACATTCTTAATAGTGATAAACAGTGCCGTAACTACCTATTTTCTGGCCCTGGGTAAGATTTTATAGTTGGGCCCCTTAACATATTTTGGCCACCCGCGCGCATCTTTAGGAACTTGGGCTGCTCTCATTAACAGTTCAACTCTCTGACTGATAAACCATTAATACAATTCTTTCATTTATATGTAAATTGTAAGATTAAACTTTTGCATCTGTGGATCTTACGTATTTAACATTTCATCATTGCTGGGTGTTATATATTTAATATATTACATTACCGTTTTAGAACAATATTATTTCTGTGATCTGTTTTGTAACGGACAGTGAAAAAAATATTTTATATCACTACAAACAAAATATTTTTTCTGTGAATATATATTTTCATTCAGGAATGCTATTCCGTAATTATTCAATAACAAATGTAATCCGTTTTTCGAAAATATAATGTTAATTTTAATTTTATGGCAGACCATTTTAGGAACCCTATTTTATCAGGGCCCCGGACCTGTGCCCCTTCCTAGTTACGGATCTGGTGATAAATACGTTTCTGAAATTGAAAAAATACGAAGCCACTTATCAATATATTTCTTACTAATTTAAAAGAGATTTAGATACGAAGCAAACTTAGATACGCAGGATTTTTTAATTTAATTTTTTTGTGACGAAATTTTTTGAAATTATTTAAATTTAGTTTTAAAAAATTAAATGGAAGCTCTTAGTACTCAAATATCGAAAAAAAAAAAATTTGTTGATTTGTGATCATAGAAAAATTTTTGTCCTGAAATCCAACATTCTGTTGACTTCTTACACTTATTAAATACCTACAAAATCCTGAAATGTATGAAAAATCACATTGCACATTAATTTTTATTCATCAAACCAGGTAATATAAATTAACGTCACGGGCCGCATGTGGCTCACGATCTGTAGTTTGCTCATTCCTATACAATACTATATATCGGATTACGATTATTAAAACTACACTGCACAAATATTTGTTAAAATTAATATATATGCGTAAATATGTGTTATAAATGGACGGTTTCTAAATAAAAACAAAACAAGTGAAAAAGGATCACATTCTTAATAACATAAAAATTATTCAAAATCGCCATGTTGCCTCGTTCAATAGGACTTTGGTTAAACTTATTTTATATAAAATGATTAATCCAGTCTTTCAAAATCATTGACGTGTTTATATTTTGTATGTTATATTTATACTATTTACTTTGTATAGGTAGTTTTGAGGTTTTTTTTTTTTTTGAAGTTTTTGTTTTCAGAAAATTTTATTATAAATCCTAAATAAATTGGTGCGTAATGCTTCTAACAAGTTGTGACATTGTTAAAATACAAGTCAACTAAGCTAACAAGAGAATTTAAAAAAATAAAAGGAGCGTATTTTCAACTGAAGTCAGTTATAGATAGGGTGACCATCCGTCCCGGTTTTCCGGGATTGTCCCGGTTTTCGGTCAATTGTCCCGGTTTTTGAATTTCTTTGCTCTTCACTTTGAATTTGAATAGGTGAGGACCTTTTTTTTTTTGCTCTTCACTTTGAATTTGAGAGGTGAGGACCTTGTTTTTTTTGCTCTTCACTTGGATCTGGGAGGAAACAAAAACCTTCTTTTTTTTCCTGTGTCCCGGTTTCCCTTCACTGAAATCTGGTCACCCTAGTTATAGATATAATAGATGGAGCTATTTTCATATAAGTTATAATAAATTTTGCTTAAAATTATCTATATAGGTAACCCCTTTTAAGATTGCAGCGCCAAAGTTTCAAAATTGAAACTAACCAAATAGACAATAACAACTTTTTGATATATGGACAATACGTTGTAATCTGACATTTAGACAGAATTTATTAATATTTTTGTCTTGATTTGTATTTTCTTAATAAATATCACACTTATGCCAAACAGATACAAAATCTAAAAACCCAAAAATATGTAACACGTGCGTCAAAACAATAACAAACTTGTCTATTTGGTTAGTTCAACATAATATCGCAAGATATAATCTCTGTTATGATCATTTACCTATATGTTTTAGCATTAAATTTGTGATTATCTTTTTTTATATAAATCATTTCTAACAATAGGAGTTTTGTTAAATTTTCTCCAATATTTAGAATTATTTTATTAGGAAAATCAAACTAATGTTTTAAATTGTTTGCAAGTTCCACTATTAAATTATTAGTTCTATTTTATTTTTAATAATGTTATTCTCGTTTTCTTTTAATCTAGTTATTAAATATCGTTTGCTTTGACCAATATATTTGGCTTCACAATTTTATCCAGGTATGCAATAAATAATATTTGATACTGCAATTGTATGATTACTTACATAAGAAATTATGGTACTGTTATTTATATTTAATATTTTTAGCTTAGTTGACTTGTATCTTAACAATGTCACAACTTGTTAGAAGATAGTGAAATATTTTTTCTCTTAAATTAATACTAATAATATTATATATGTGTAAATAATATATTTGTTGGATTTTACTTTTATATAATTGTATGTAAGTAAGTGTTTAAAATGTTCTTAAATACCTAATTTGTGTAATACATTGCATTTGATATATAATTAAATTAGGCTTTGATAATGTTAAGGCAAACAGAATTAAAATAAAGCTTACTTTAAAGCTTACTTTAGTCTAAAATAACAAAGATTGTGTAGGTGTCGTGAGTATATATAATATTTGATAGCCATATTACATTTACAGACCCGGTATGTATCTTAACAGACCCAAACAGTGTTGCCAAGTTTCGGGTCTGTGAAGGTATATAGTGTATAGCGGGTCTGTATAAGTCGTATGGATTACAAATATTTTATACAAGCCCGACACGCGCACCATCTTCACAGAAATTTCGTGAACTAAATTTGTATAAAAAAACACGTTCTACCGCTTTCCCAGACCCACCTGAAACTCATTGCTAAAGATTGTTTGAGGCCTAATTCGTACTTCTAGCATAGAAAACGTTGTCAGACCCGATGCCGGGTCTGAGCTTGTCACTTTTGGTCTGGTAACGCCTGCAGAGTATAGCGAGTTGGGTCTGTATAAGCGGTGAAACAAATATATATATATATATGTTAGATATTATGCCCCAGACTGTCGAGAAACACGACGCCCATGGTGCGGAGTGAAGTGCGCATGTGTCAATCTAAGTGCAGTGTGCAGTGTGAACTGAGAATATATGTGTGAGTAGTGAGTGAATAAGACGAACACGTAAAATGGCTGTTAAGAATGTCTAGCTCTGTAAATTAATTATTTCTATTTCAATAAATGATATTAACTGTTTGTCAAGTTATTTTGTGTGCCCGGCCGCCCTAACAGTTCAGAAGTGGGATGAACAGTGAAAAGAAATTCAAAATAGTGTTTAAAAAAATGTTTCAACTGTGAAACGGTGTTGTTGGACAAGTGTGTCGATAAACAATAACACGAAGGTAGACAAATACTATAACATAGTGGACAAGAGTGTCGGAACATTGTGTTATAACTGTCGAGTTGTGAATTTGAGACATTTTCGTAAAATTTGAGGTGTAAAACGCGTAGTTTTACCGGGAATTACAGAGCTAGTCGGAGCCATTTTGAATAGTTGCCGTATAGTTTGCGAGAGTAGACCTTAATGTCTTGTACATAAGAGCGTGTTGTGCAGTTGTTAAGTGCGATAGTTCCGTGCGACGGCGGTTATCAGTTGAATTTGTTGTAAATACCGGCCAGTGGTGGCGTGAAATTTTCGCTAAGAGGCACATTTTCGAACATTTGTTGACATTTTGAACATTTGAACGTGAAAGAGTGCGAGTTACGATAAAATGGAGTTGGAGGACACCCAGGAAGGCGTACAGCGTGCAGAATCTCCTCTGTACACGGTTCCTTTGATGCAGTCAACGACGAGGCAGGACCAGTTGGAGCCGGATCGCCAAGCTGCGAGTGTCGACGACAAGGAGATGGAGCTGAAGCGCAAGGAGAGGGACCTTCTTCAACGAGAGATCGAGCTGCTGCAACGCGAGCGACAAAGTATGTATGTTCCAAATTTTAACTCTTTAGTACTAGACCAAACTCTTAATAGCGGGTTACATAAAGACCTGGCTGAACAACTGTTGCCTGAATTTGATCCTGCGAAAAGTACAAATTTGACTGCTGAAAAGTGGGTCAAACGCGTCGAGGGTATTGCAAATGCGTATGGGTGGAGTCATCCTTTATTGCTAACGAGAGTTATTTGTAAAATGAAGGGAGCTGCAAAGCAATGGTTTGAATGCAACGTAGAAGAAGTAGCCACTTGGGAACAATTTAAGGAAAAATTAATATACAGTTTTCCGTGTACGTTGGACCAAGCAGATGTGCATTTGGCACTGAGCCAAAGAAGAAAGGGACGAGAGGAAACATATGAAATGTATGTTTACTCCATGAAAGCTATAGGGCAGCGAGGAAATGTGGACGAAGGATCTTTGTTAAAATATATAATAAAAGGCTTAGGAGACAAGGAGCTAGCCCGAAGCCTGGCCATGTGTGAATTTAAAGATGTAGAAGATTTTGTGTATAAGGTGAAGAAATATGATGCCATTATGAAAAATAATGAGGATAGAAGCGTCGGAGCGAGAAGTACATTTACGCGTGATAGAAAAGAATCTAAAAATTTTCAAGTGACCGAAGGAACAGTCAGATGTTACAGATGTGACAAAAATGGACACCTGGCAAGAGACTGTACACAGGTGCCTAAGAAAACTTGTTTTAAGTGTAAAGCGGAGGGACATTTCGCTAGGGAATGCACTGCATTCTCGAACAGACAAGAAAGAACAAACAGTGGTTCTTCACAAGACCGGAAACCTAGGGTACACAAGATAGACCAAGTAAACCAGAAGCTGAAGGATGAACGATACAAAGAAGTCGAAATAGATGGAAGAAAAATGATAGGATTCATTGATTTGGGCAGTGACGTAGTAACGCTGAGAAAAGACGTCGCTGAGCAGGAAAATATTAAATATTTAGCGAGAAAACAAATACTACGAGGGTTCGGAAAGGGAGGTTGTGAAGCACTTGGGAAGAGAACTCTTGTATTCACAGTCGATGGAATAGACATAGAATCTGAAGTGTTGATAGTACCAGAAGATTCCCAAGATGACGCAATGATAATAGGCATGTCCGCATTAAACCAGCCTGAAATAAGAATTGAGAAAGAGAAAGGAAAATTAACTATTGAGAAGAAAGAGTTACCAGTAGTAGAGGAAACAGAAGTTGCTGAAGTTAGAAAACTAGAACCAGTGTACGACGAAGACATACAAACAGGGGAAGATATTGAACCGAGCCAAAGAGAGGAACTGAAGAAAACAATAGTTCACTACAGGGATTGTTTTGCGAAAAAATTAACTGAAATTGGAAAAACCAACGTTACGACCATGAAGATCGAGGTAATAGATCAAAAGCCAGTATACCAACGTCCATATCGAATACCATATGCACAGAGAGAAGTCATGAAGAAAATTGTAGATGAATTGCTTGAAATAGGATTGATAGAAGAATCGACATCAGACTATAGCAGTCCAGCAATTTTGGTAAGGAAACAGAACGGGGAGAATAGACTCTGTATTGATTACAGACAATTGAATAAGAAGATAAAGAAAATACAGTATCCTATGCCGATAATCGAAGAAGTCTTAGATAATTTGTCTGGCTATAAGTTTTTCAGCAAACTAGATCTTGCTTCAGGATATTATCAGATTCCTATAGAACCGGAATGCAAATACCTCACCGCATTTGCCACAGTAAATGGGCAATATCAATTTAATTACATGCCATTCGGGATAGTAACAGCGCCGGCAATTTTTGCAAAAATGATGGATAAGCTGGTGAAAAAGATGCGACGTGGAGATGTAGTCCACTACTTCGACGATATTTTAATACCAAGTAAGTCAATCCAAGAAGGAATGGAAAAGCTTGAAAGAGTATTGAAAGTCCTTAGGGATGCTGGAATAACGCTACGATTAGAAAAATGCCAATTCTTCGATACCAAGGTAGAATATTTAGGTTACGAAGTGACCGGAGAAGGAGTTCGGCCACAAGAGCGGAAGACAAACGCTGTGCAGAGTTTCAAAAGACCTACAAATACCCATGAAGTGAGGCAATTCTGCGGATTAGCCTCATTTTTCCGAAAGTTCATACAGAATTTTGCCCTGTTAGCAGCACCATTAACGAGATTGCTCCGAAAAACTGAAGAATTTGTGTGGAAGGAGGAGCAAGAGACCGCATTCGAGATTATTAAACAGAAACTCATCGAAAGACCAGTTCTTACATTATTTGACCCTGCAAAAGAGCATCGTGTCCATACAGACGCCAGCAAGATAGGCCTAGCCGGAATTTTATTACAGAGTGATGAAAATGACTGGAGACCTGTCGCATACTATAGTCGTCAAACAAATGATGCTGAAACTCGTTACCATAGTTATGAGTTGGAAATGTTAGCGGTAGTAGAAACAGTTGAGAGATTCAGAAACTATTTACTCGGAAGAAAATTTGAGATTTACACTGATTGTAACGCTCTGAAAGCAACGATGTCTAAGAAAGAAATGATTCCAAGAGTAGGAAGATGGTGTCTAAAATTGTCAGAATATGAGTTTGAACTGCTGTACAGGCCAGGAAATCAAATGCAACATGTGGATGCATTGAGTAGGCAACCAAACGAACCATCTAGAAATCCTGAAACGGTGGGTACGAAAATTATGACGCTAAGAATAAGCGAGGAAGATTGGTTATTAACCTTACAAATGCAAGATGAAAAATTAAAAAGAATTAGAGAATTATTAAGCCGTGATCCAGAAACCATTGAAGAAAAGCAGTTACACGTAGATTATGAAATTAAAGACCAGAGAATCTACAGGAAAGTTAACAAAACATTGAGATGGGCTGTACCTTCAAGCATAAGATGGCGAGTAGTACGTGGAAGCCATGATGAGATGGGCCACTATGGCGAAGAAAAGACCTTAAAACATTTGCAACGTTACTATTGGTTTCCCAAGATGAGACAGTATGTGAAGAAATACATAAAGGCTTGCATAGAATGTGCCTACCACAAGGTAGCAGCGGGCAAGAAGGAAGGTGAGATGCACCAGATACCCAGAGTACCGATACCATTTCACATAGTTCATGTTGACCACCTAGGACCGTTTCCCGAAAGCAGTAATAAGAACAAGTACTTATTTGCGTACATCGATAATTTCACTAAATATGTGTCATTGAGAGCAGTAAAAGACGTAAGTGCTAAACATGCCTGCAAATGTTTAGAAGATATCATCAGTATCTTTGGAGCACCAACTTATTTGATATCCGACCAAGGCACTGCATTTACAGCGAAGACTTTTGAAGAAGTTTGCACAGAAAATGACATCAAGCATATTAAGAATGCAACGGCTACACCTAGAGCAAACGGTCAAGTCGAACGTTTGAACAGAACAATATTAACGGCCGTAACAACGATGACAAGCCGAGAAGACGGCAAGGATTGGGATAAGCAGTTACGAGCGATACAATGGGCTATAAACAGTCTGCCAAACAAAACTACGAATAGAACACCCCACGAACTATTATTTGACTTCAAACCCAGAAACGCTTTGCAACATAAATTAATGTTAGCATTAGAAGATAATGAGAATGAGCAAAACGAAACGTTAGCTGAAAGACGCGAAAAAGCAATAAAGTTAATAGAAAAGGCACAGTTAGAACAAAAGTTGAGATTTGATAGCCAGAGAAAGAAACCCAGAGAGTATTATAAAGGTGAGTTGGTCTTAGTGCAAAGAGAAGCAGTAGCAACCGGGCAGTCTAAAAAGTTAACACCTAAGTACAAGGGTCCGTACATGATCGAGAAGGTATTACCGCATGACAGATACCTTTTGGTAGATGTCCCAGGTGCAGAACGAACGCAGAGGAGCTTTGAATCTGTTTTCACGACAGATCGGATGAAGCCGTGGTGTACCCCTCCTGCAGCTGAAGAAGAAGACAACGACCCCGACGACGATAGGATCGAGGACGATCCTGATATCAGGATGGACGAGCTGTTAGATATTATGCCCCAGACTGTCGAGAAACACGACGCCCATGGTGCGGAGTGAAGTGCGCATGTGTCAATCTAAGTGCAGTGTGCAGTGTGAACTGAGAATATATGTGTGAGTAGTGAGTGAATAAGACGAACACGTAAAATGGCTGTTAAGAATGTCTAGCTCTGTAAATTAATTATTTCTATTTCAATAAATGATATTAACTGTTTGTCAAGTTATTTTGTGTGCCCGGCCGCCCTAACATATATATATATATATATATATATATATATATATATATATATATATATATACACACTACATAAAAGAGAGATAAATTCTCCATAATTTAGTTAAATATATTTATTTCTTTTTTATGGGATGAACGGTTACGTCGCTAGAGCGTCGTAAAATTTGTCTAATTTTTCGAATTCATGAAAAATGTACTTTTCGCCGCCAAATTAACGCAAAAATATTTCTACGTATAACTTCAACTAGCGTAAACACATGAGCAGACATTGATAAATATATATTTCGTGTTTGCTGCAAAATTAAAACACATTTTTATAACATTTTTTATTTTTTTTTTTCACGTTTATGGCTTTTGCTATAGAACATACCATATTATTTTTGAAGATCGGCATAAAACAATTATCCCGTATAACCCTAATCACATTGTTAAACTACAAAAGAACTAGAGTTCATGTTTACAACCACGTTGTAAACATTCAACGGTCAGCGGCATACATACGTTTAAGTACTAATTATAAATAACTATACTTGTGTTTGTTAATCCTTTAAGTAAGATGCGTAATGTGAAAAACTAATCCCTACGGCTATGGGTTGACACGCCTAGTTATATCACTTCTATTGTAATTTTATTAGTTCCCTAACTTTTATTATTTTATTGCGATATTCAAAACTAATTTGCTACGGACTATACTAAGGCAATTAGCCAAGGCAATTGTAATTTTTCGTGTTGAAAATTCTATGCCTGAACAGGATTCGAATCCGAGACCTTAGGAACGTAGCGCACCTGTGTGACCACTACGCTACGTTGGTCGGCTACTATAACTTAAACTACAATTCTCTTTCTTTTTTATATTTGATTGATTATAATAATTTTTGTTGCGCATTCGCATTTGTAGTCACGAAAAATATATTAATTTCCACACCACCTGTGAGGCAGAATATGCGGCAGAATTTTTTTATTGTGATGTCTCCGAAATGTTTATTCCACCTCATTTTATTTGTTGTTACTTGATTTTCGCGTTTTTATTGCTGCGGATGGACCGAGTTCGTCATCGACTTTGTGACAAGTCACTCTAGTCAGTGATATCCATTTCAATATCTATTTCCTCTGCCATATCGATACTAGCTCCGTTTCCGTCTGCATTTCTTTTCCAAATTGTTTATTTTTTTCTCTGTTCCTCTTCTTTCTCTTTATAGTGACCTTTCAGACCATCTTGTTGGTTGCTACAAGCATCAATTGTACAAAAAATGGATCACCTAAGGCTGGCCTTTTTAAATCCACATGCTCCTCGATACCTTTTCTTTCATTTGCAAAAAAATGTTTAGAAAACGAGTTGGGGCTGGAGGGTAGGAACAGGAACTTACCCATCTCTATTTTTGTTTTTACATCCCCATTCCTGTGAATATTTTGAGGTTCCATCACAGCTCGGACCTAATGGTGAGCACTGATGTCTATAATTGTTGCAGGAAATAACCTTTTCGGCACTGCAACCATTCAACTTGAGTATGTAATATTCTCCACCCTTAACTATTTATTATCTCTGTACCAGTATCGGGTTCTTTAAATACTTTGATGATTCCATTAAATTGTGGATTTGTACAGAGTATGTAGCAGAATTTAATGTTACCCCGATTAAAGAAGGCTGTTGTGGTACATAAATGTGGTAAATAAAGTTATGTATGTAAAAGAGTTGAAGGTGAATAACTACAACAACAGATTTAAATCGCACAAAGGGCCCAAAAACTTTATGTTCACGTGATTATTTTGAAGAAATTTCATCGTTCGTTGACTGTTGAGCACTTACATTTATGCGACAGCCAACAGAGTAGCGACTTCAATCTTTCACGTGATTATATTACTATTTCTGCATTTCTAACAGGGTATCATAACATAATTTCACAAAACAGTATTGGGCATTAACAACAATATTCGAAACTGTACTCAGTACAAGTTGCAATAAGGTAAAAGCACAGCGGAAGCAAGCGAGTCAATTTGCTTTATTTTTGGTGAAGATTTAGACAAAATATTGGTTTCGAAGATTCAAAGTCGGTACTTTTGATGTCAATGACCAACCACGCTTTGGATCTTTGCAAGGATTATAAAATGTAAATCCATCGCAAACGTAAGATCATGCATAAGAAAAGCATTTCATGACAGTTTCGGGAGGATTTCACGAGATGGGAAAAAATCAAAACCTGAGAAATTGGATACACTCAAACTCTCCGAACAGAAAAAAGAACTGTTGTTACAGTATTTTGATTCACATCAACGTGCCAATTTATTTTATTTTTTAGACGAACCTAGTGGATATAAAAGTGTGAAAAATATGTTTGCACATTTTTAACCAAAATCATAACAAAACCTTTTTATAACTAGTTTTGAAATGTTTTAAATCTACTGCACCAGTAATGCACACCTCTGACTTGAAAAAATGCAGTAACTTTTCATCTATAGCATCAAAATATAATATTTGTACTTTTTGGGGCACAATAGTTCATTCTTCACAGTCTTTCAGTCTTCAAAGTCAGGCAGCCAACATCATGCTGGTATCAACTTAATTAAAACTTAGTGAGAAGTTAATGCAGGTATACATTGTTTTGGCAAAAATATCGTGTTACATAAGTGAAAATTTTTGTGTTTATTATGCTTCTATTAACATTTACGTTAGTTAAAAATTAACTTTCCTTGAACAAAAATGGCATTTAAAATTAGGCTAGTATATAGGATAGGACTATTACTAAATCAAAATATTTGCTTTTTAGTAGGTTCCTAAAAGTGGCCGTTTAAAGATATTTTCCTTTTATAATTTCTATTTTTTACTATCTAAAATTCTTATTACGCCTGCTTGCCTGTTTGAATATTATTACGTCGGCATAAATATGATTTGGGTGTAAGAAGACTAAAAGTAATGTGTTGGCTACGCTGGATAAGAAAAGTTAACATTATATTTTTTTATTGGTGGACCGCATAAACTGGTCGGTGGTCCGCCGGTTGCCAACCTCTGGGTTAATACATAGAAATACATACTTCTTTTGCAATTTTAAAAATGTTAGTAGAGTAAAACCTCGATATAACGGACTAATTGGGGGGACGGGGTGTCCGTTAAAGCCGAAAGTCCGTTATATAAAAATTGGTTTAAAATAAATCAAAAAACTTTTTTTTGAAAATATGTACACTGTATTTTGATATTAATAAAAAATACAAAACACAAACAAAATTCTATTTAATTGTCTTCGGACATTCGTCGTGAAGTGACGTTGCTGTCTGATATCGACGCGCATGCTTTCGGTAATCCTGCTTTGAAAAAGGAATCAAGTTTTGTTTGCACTTTTGAAGTTTGCTGTTTTTTTATAATCAACTCTCTAAAATTACAAAAATGCGTATAATATAGTTGAACTTCGTTATCTGACGAATAATCAATAAATGTTATTAGATCGTCGAGATGCGATCTTACCACTGATAACTTCATTTTTGGCAGTTTTGTTTCTTCTTCTTCGCTATCTTCACTTCCATCCTCATTTTTTAGGTTCATAACTTCATCTGCTATTTCACTTTCAGTCATGATATTATACCCAGGGTCACCTTCATCTACTTTTAGCCATTGTAAAACATCTTCCTCAGCCGGATTTTTTGTCCATTATATCCGAAGTCCGTTAAATAGAGGTCCGTTATATCGAGGTTTTACTGTACTTCAAATTCTCTGTTTATACAATAAATCTAAAGTTAAAATTTTCTTTCGGGTGTCCATTGTTACCGCAACGAATCTATAAATAATTTGATATTTGTCGAAAATTGTTTCTTGTACTATTTTGGTTGACATTGACCTTAAAATTTTTGTCACATATTTAGCAAAAACCGCATCTAAGTAAAAGGTTTTTTCAGAATAGTTTTTCTTTTTCAAACTACGCTTTACAATGATTTTGATAACCAACACAATATTTTTAAAAATATTATTTGTTATTTTGAAAAGTACGTAAGTACTCGATTATGTAAATATTTTTCGAGTGATGTGTTTTTTTATTTTTTTCAAAAGCTGAGAATTTTTACGATATGTGGTTGAAAGATATGTGCATGTATGCCAAATTCTAATTCTCTAAGTGCAGACGTTTGGTCACAACATTTATAGTACAGATAGATACACATATGAGTGATAGTGCAAGGATTTATTGATTATATCTCCGACATTCTAAAAAACCTCGGAAAACTCATTTCTTTGCTTTATGGTTTTTGCATATTTATTCAGTAATGCCCGGTTGCATAAAAGTCTTAAAACTAGATGTAAGCTAAAACTCGATGTAAAACACAAAATTGCTTAGAAACGCAATGCGTTTTAATGACTTTTAGCTTACATCTAAAGTAGAGGTCATAAAAATGTACTCACCTAATAATTTTTTTTATTTCTTATATTTTTTATATTAAAAAAAGGTTTTTATTCGGCATTATATGTTTTTTGTTTTATATTTATTGTTATATGTATTTAATCTTAACTTATTTGTTTAATATACTATTATTTTTTGAGAAAATACATTGTTATAAAAATACAATACCATATTGAGCGTTACATAAATTATTAAACAAAATTTGAAAATTGAAAGTCAAAAGTTAAAACGGTAATTGAATGTCATTTAAAATAATTAAATTTTACCTTTTAAATATTTTAGGGGGCTACTTTTATTTTTTATTATCATTTTTACTCGTTAGGCATTGAATCTACCAAATTTTCCAAAAGATCATGAAAATTTTCATTTTTTTTTTTTGTCCCATTACACTGTGTTTTACAAACATCCATGCCCTGACCGGGATTCGAACCCGGGACCTTTGGCTCATGAAGCAGGAGCGCTACCTCTACGCTACCAAGGCCGACAAACGCGAACTTTCCCAAACATTTAGAACAAATGTTTTGAGTTCATCTAATGAAGAAGGCTTCTGTTTTACTATTTTCATGATATTTTTTTTTCATAATTCTTCAAATATTTTCGATTGGGTTTAAATAGGGACTATTGCCAGAACACTCTAAAGAAATAATTTCTTTATTTTTGGGAAAATCTTTTACCTGTTGTACAAATAAAAAAAAAGGTAATTTAATTAAAATTATAATTTTTAGGGACTAATTTAATATTTCAAAAAAATACTTACAATTTTAGCACGATGGCAAGGTGCAGAATCATCTTGAAAAATCAGGGATCGTGCCATTCTAATGTGCATTTGCGAAAATGGCAACAAATTTTCTTCTAGTCTGTCTATATATTTTTTTGCGTTTACAATGCCCTTAATAAACATCAATTTGCCTAAACCATAATATGAAAAGGATGGGGAGCCTTTGTTTGTCCTGCTGTGTATTTGACTGTAGGCATAATACATTCACCAGGTCTACGCCTCATGTACGTCATCTCGTCTGAACCAAACAAACCAAAATTGCTTTCGTCCGAATATGTCACATTTCGCCAATCATTTTTATCCTAGTTTTTTTTGCTTTTTTGCAGGTGATGGATTTAATATTTACGGCCGTTTTGAAACGATTCCTTAAAGAAATGCGTTTAATAATCTGATCTTCTCTAAATTTTGTCTTTCGTCGTGGTCCTGTGCCTTTTTACCGACCGCCAACATATATAAGGGAGGTATTGTGATCATACCGATTTTGACATTTCGAGATTTCGATGGATCTCCACGAATTGAGGTCTCTACATAACGTTTTGACTATTTTTAGCATGATGTCTGTCAGTCTGTCTGTCCGTCTGTCTGTCTGTCCGTCCGTCCGTCCGTCCGTCCGTCCGTCTGTCCGTCCGTCCGTCCGTCTGTCTGTCCGTCCTTCCGTCCGTCTGTCTGTCCGTCCTTCCGTCCGTCTGTCTGTCTGTCTGTGTACACATGCAGAGCAATTTCGGCTGAAAGGATTTTTATGAAACTTCATATTTAAATTTCTGCCATCAATGGCACAAGTTGATCAACTTTTGGTAAAAATCGGTTGACCAAAAATGGGAGTTTACTCGTGTCGATTTTAAGATTATTGCGAATATTTCACAACAGAAAAATATTTGGAAAAAATTTACTGAACAAAAATTGCTATAAAAGCAATAACTAACAACTTTTATTTGAGACATTTTTTGATAAAACGAAAAAAATTTGAAAATTTTGAAAACTTTTATGTAACATTTCCTTGGTCATGATAAATAATATCTCTGTTAGAAAATATTAGGTCAAGTTATTTCTACTCTGCTGCTAGAATGTATTTTATACAAGTACTTTATGATGGCGGTTGGTCCTGTGGTGGCCACAGCTGATTTCTTACGAATTATTTGCCCCGTTATACCGTATTAGTTTAAAAACTTTATCACAACTGACTGACTATACTTTACTTTTCTCGCTATAGCACGCGTAGAAAAATTTGCCTTGCGTGGAGTCAATATTTAACACTTTTTGTTTTATGTTATTTTTTTTCCTTTTGCCATATTTTCACTTTTAAATTACTTTACACTTTTATTGTTGAAGAAAAAGTGAAGTATTATATGTGATATACTTAGGGCCGGTTTTTGAAAGCTTAGCCGAGTTTAACCATTTGGTTAAACTCGATTACAGTATAACAATCCCGTACGTAACCATAGCAACCATGTTTTGACCATTTGGTTATAGTTAACTAAGCTTTCAGAAACCGGCCATAAGACATGTAGCCAAGCTAACATAACAATACACTTGTACAAACCTGCATAATCCTATTTTAACCTGATAGTTCATTATTCGAATATTTTAAAGTGAGTACATTTCTATGACCGCTACTGTAGTTTTAAGACTTATGCAACCGGGCATAAGAATCTTAAGCTGGTCTGAGGCTCATAAATAGTCTGTGATCCTCTGTTTCGTGATTTCAGAAAAAAGCCGAAAAAAATAATATAAATACAGCAAACAAATGGACGATCTTCTAACTGAACGTGAAATTTAATTACCTCTACAGTGATAAGATGCTATAGTGACTTTGAAAAACACTGTTATAAGTTCATATTTATCAAGCATTTCTCAAAATATCATACGAGTTCCACAACTGTTTTATTTATAAAATTATGTCATTTTCTTGGAAACAATCTTGCGGTAAGTGATTAATAAAATAAATCGAACATATAAACGTAATAAAAAGTAATTTATGACATCTCAAGGTTTATGACAGAATAATCTAACTGTAAATCTGAACACAACAAATAAAAAACTAATATAAAAACCGCAATAATTCCCAAAAAAAAAGTCAAACCTAAACCTTTCTCTTACCTCTTTTATATATCCTCATAGTTTTCTCTCTGATTTAACCCATACATCCCCAATATTGATAAATAATAAACATTTGAAAGTAACATCTCCATCACAAGCACCAATGCTGTACGCGTATGAGGTATATGTAGTCCGTATTTGGAGTATTCACGACACGAATTCTAAACACGGAGAAAGCGCAAAGGCCTGCCGTAACAGAGTCACTGGAGACGAGAGTAGAGTGTCACCACGGGACAACCACGATCCGTTCTTGTTCCTTTTCAATTTTTGATAGCGTTCTCAACCGAGGGATTTCACCAGACGAATGTTGCTAATGTTGACCAATGTTGACATTGCACGTTACAACTTGACCGTCATGGATTAAGGGATTTTGGTCATTTATGTCGAGAGAAATTTAATGTTTAATTTATTAATCTTAATAAAGACGCAGATGATTCAGTTCTTTTGGATGAAACAAAAAAAAGTTTGGAAAGTCTATTAAATAAGTTAAAATTCATGGGACCGATTCGCTATAAATACCAGGAAGACAAAGTGCATGATAATACGCAAACATAAAGTACTATTCCTCTTTATATATGTATGCGCAGACAAAATTTAAAGGGGACAACACATTTAGATATTTGTTATGTGAATTGCAATGACACAGGAGAAAACTCCCTTGAAATTTGAAGTTGGATAAGCAGATAGAAATGAAAGTACAAATTTCTCACGACTAATCAATTACACAGGTCAACAAGGTTTTACTAACATGTATGAAGACAATGATTTTTAGTTAAACTTCAATATCCTGATTCTAAATCTGAACTCACAAATTTCCTATGAGGTTACAATTTTTTTTTATTCATGCAACAAATTTAAACGTAGTTATTTGAATTTTGGCGTTGGTGACTGCAAACAGAGGGCATAGTTGGAAAAGGTAAGGTAGGGGATATTTTGTCATTGTTTTCGTTTTACTTGTAACCTTGTAGTATTTCAATCGAAGTTTGGACGTAACACAAGTGCGAAAAGTAGTGTATAATAGTTTAGTGTTATATAATTACAATGATGGAACACCATCGTGGCTGTATTAATTTTCCAGACAATTTTTGTTATGTGTGTGATCAATTTACAATAAAACGCAAGGTAGAATCATAACAAAAGTAGTAAAACAAGTCTATTATAATTATTTTGGATACCATGTTGGAGACCAAGATAAAACCTGGGCGCCACATATATGCTGTATATTGTGCTATGTAAATTTAGTTCAGTGGTTGAAGGGAAAGAAAAATACTGTGCCATTTAGGGTACCAATGATATGGCGTGAACCTACAAATCGCTCTACAGACTGTTACTTTTGTATGACAAAAATATCTGGATTCTCAAGAAAAAACAAAAATAAAATTGAATATCCTGACATTCCTTCTGTTATGAAACCAATGTTACCATGTAACATTGGTTACATGACTGACATTCCAGTTCCTAAACCACTTTCTGATTGGGATCAGTTTCTAAATTTATTTGATAAAATTGTAGAAGAGCACATAGTAGGTCCATCGACTTCTTCCGATCCGGATTACGACTTTCGTAGTAGTGCCGAATCACATCTCATAACTCAAACTGAACTAAACGATTTAGTGCGAGATTAAGATTTAAATTTAAAGTGACGAGCAAGGTGCAAGATTTCAGCTGGATATAAGTCCAATTGAATATCGTTACCAGGGAAGGTGGGAATCAACCATGATGCCACGATGCTACTAGTGCTGGTTTTTGCAGGGCGAAGATGATACCGTTAATAGAAGAAAAAAACTTTTTTGTTATTTTTTTTTCGTGATTTATATTTTGTTCAGTATTGTTTTGTTTTTACACAATAAAAATTTATTTTCATTAATACAGTTGTATATATATATATATTTTAAATGATTCTTCGGAACAGTTCTACGAAATGTGGATTTGCAGAATAATATTGCACATTACTTGAACGAGCAAAACAAAGAAGTGTCCACCAAGGTGGGAACAAATGCACAACTAATTATCAAAATTAAGAAGTGGAAGTTGGAATATCTGGGCCATATAGTGCGGCATAATAAATATCATCTATTATAATTAATTATGGAAGTGAAAAAAAATGCAAAATATCAGCAGGAAAACCGTTGAATAACCTGGTTATGGAACTTGAGAGAATGGTTCCATGTCAAGTAGAGATCTTTTCAGGACGACAGCATCCAAGATTACGATTTTCGAAACGGAGATGGCACTTGAAAAAGAAGAATAAGATATGAATTTATCGGGCTAGGCTAGGTTCTGAAATGATTATAAATTTAGTTATATTATATAAGAATGCATAAAACAGCTCTGGAGTGTGAACACGCTTCCGTATGTACTTTATAACAATATTAATTAGGGTTCAATTGACAGTTCTACCTAGATATTTTAATTCTTGGTTCCTGAAATGGTTTAAGATGATATCTTGCCGGTCCTTTTTAAATGATCTAGACATTTTGTTACCATCCGGAAGAAATACAGCCATCCTATGCAAGCCAAATACAATATTTTATCTACAACTATATAGTTTGCGTCAATAAAAAATCAGTAATTTAAATTTAAAAACAAATTCTGAGCGTCAATTGTTTAACTTCAAAACCCACGCGATCAAAATGGTTGCCGAACCAGCAGCTGATTGTATTATACAACGATGTCTAAAATACTGTTATTTATTCTAACTTATAAGTAATATTCTAGTTATAAAGATGGGCTGTGTGAGGTGCAAATAGTCATCATTACTGACCGCCAAACATTTTAGTTAATTAACTAGCTTACTAAATAAAAATTTGCAGTGCAAAAAAAAAAAAAATCGGGTGAGCGAGCATGCTTTTTTGCACTTGTTACAGTAAGAACAGCATTATGTATTTACAGTTGGACACATATCTTAGATAAATATTTTGAGGTTCTAACAGTAGAGATGCTGAATAGATAACGTTAGGGTGGAGACCGCAGTTAGGAAAGGTATATGGTAAAGATTCATATTCAGTCTGTTTTTAAAAATAAGCAACCATTGAGAAATCTCATATTGTAGCGAGAAAATATTGTAAATACGGCTCAATTTAGGTACATGTATTAACCGGTTATGGCTTGCAGTCGTTTTTGTTACCTACATGCTTTAATCCCTTTAAACCGTTGTTAAATTATTATGAGTTACCAAATTGTTGCTACAATACTTTAAAATGAACTATACTTATAGCCAGGCATAATACACATGTTCTAGTGATAAAATCACTAAAAAATCGTATACATTACCGTTCCACGAGAACTTATGCCCAAAAATATGTATTTTGACCGTATAACTTGTAACTCATGTTAGTTAAAGGATACGCTTGCCACTGCAAATGACTGCAGCCTTGTATATAGTTATCCAGACACATTTCTAATGCATTTAGCATTCTTATAAACTCTGAATATTTTAAAAATCGTGATGTTAAATTTCCGCCATTATAATACTTTTTCTGTGGAAAGTACAATGAAAGAAACTATCATTCTAAAAACTAAAAGAAGTTTATTTTATGAATCATTTACAAATTTTTCAAGCCTGATTTCCAACAAGATAATGTCGTAGATAACTTCAAAAACTGCAGACGATCTTTATCTAAGAAATTGACTTAAAAAACGTCGAGTAACCTGAGTTGTTATTGTAGTTGTAATAATTCCATGCTTAACCGGAACAATTATTAAACCTTTTACATGCAATAGCGCATGTTATATGACAAGTAAGCGAGTACACTGCTAGAATGTCCGGTACGCTGTAACTCAGCGCTGAGCTTTTTACTTGTGCACAGTGGCAGTCAAGCCATTCCTGTTCGCCATGTCGCCGAATGCGTACAGTCGTTTTATTAACATCGTTATATATAAAGTACGGTCTAGTGAACACTGCCCTAGTATATAATTCCATATGACATTTCAACTTGTATATACCCTGAACGGTACATCACGGCCTCATTTGCATGACTATTTATATTCGCTGCTATGTATCTTCGACATAAACGATGCTGCTACTATAAATTTCACTTATTTTTACAATTATAAAGATATTTATGTTGGGATTCCATTTTATGTTTCTGGATAAAATAAACACAACATATGTTACAGTTTAATGTAGTGCTCAAAGCAGATGACAGCAAATAGTGGAACAGTTTAATATTTTACATATTTTAATTTTTGTACTATTGTAGTACAAACACTTTTAGTTTTAGTTTATGTTTTATAGCTAAAAAAATGATATAAACAAAAAAAAATGTACACAGATTTCAATATTTCAGAGGTATATAACAGGGAAAGGCAGCAAGAGAAGGCCAACAATAGGCCCGAATGATAATTGTCTAGGACAGAGGTTCTTAAACTTATGTAGTCCGAGGACCCCTTCTTGAACAACTTTTTTTTTGCGGACCCCATCCCTACCCTAGGCATTTTACATCGTTCTTGAGACTTAATTTCAGACTCAGGCACAACGTTATAATAAATATTGGTAAAAATGTATCGCTGGTTATTTTAATAAATGGTCTTGCGCAATTGAATAAAAATAGTAGTAAAAAGAATTAGAAAAGTTACAAATTATAATACGTTAAGCTCATACAAACATTTCTTGGTCAAATATTGGTCAAAATAGATTTTATTATAATATGTTTTCTGTACATAATTTGCAGTTGAATAAATATAATTAAATCCTATTATTTTCCTAATTATTGTTTAGTTATGTTAATAACTAGTTAAAGTCCTGACCATGTAGGATTTTTATTAAATGAGTTATTTGAATATAAGCGAAAAGTTGGGGAATATAAAGTTAATGTCAAAATTGTTTCGCGGACCCCCGGTAATGGCTACGCGGACCCCCAGGGGTCCGCGGACCACAGTTTAAGAAACGCTGGTCTAGGACAATATTTTTTCTGTAACCATGTTCCAATTAGCGGTGTGCCGAATATCCGTATCCGTGGATGATCTGCGGATGAAAAATAAAATTCCGTATTCGTTTTTCCAAGGTGAATCTCAAACAATATCATACAGATAAATTCAAATTAGTTTTTATAGTAGTAAAATAATTTATTTGTTGCCTTTCAGCTTAAAATCTACATAAATTGGAACATTTATTATTGTATTAATTATTATTATTTTTTCTGGCCTTCAGCACTGCTCTTATCCAATCCTCTCCTATTCCGTGGTCTCCCAGAAGTTATAAAGGACCCCTGCTTTCTAACTCCAGTCCTTCACAGCATCGCAGATGATTAAGAGTCTCTATCTCTGTACCGCAAGTCCTGCAAAGCTGCTCCTCCTCTTTCATCCAGAAGCAGTTTGCCCGCTCTTCATTTCCGCATCTAAATCTAGCAATAACCTTTTGCTGTTTGTTGGGCTCTGCCAGGTACCTTGGAACTTCTGTACATGCAATGTATTGGTAGAACTGATTGTATCGGGACTTGGTTATTCTACTCCATTGCTCTTGTTTCTGCACATCTTTATCTCGTTCCGTCACCATTAGCACTGTTTCTAGCCCAGCTCTTTTTCTCCCTTCGATATCTTTTTTTGATGTGCCATTTCTTGCTAGGAATTCATTTTTCTTCATTGTCCATTTTGTTATATTATTTTCTTTTTCCTTCCAGCACTCTTTTAAAATATTGTTTTCTGTGGTCGCAATATTTTCTTCGAACTTCATTGCTCTTTTGCCGGTCATTATTCTTAGTTTTTCTCTCTTTGTTTCTTCCAAAATGATGTAACTTGGGGTATGTCTGTCTAAGCCCAAAGTCCATTTCAGGTATTGTTCCTGCAATCTTTCTATTTTTTCATGTTCTTGCCATCCCCATATTTCCTGTCCATATAAGAAATTAGTTTTTACATAACCATGCCTTTAGAAATATTCAAGGTAGAGTAAATCATCATATTACTTGCTGATAGTTTTCAAACGGTCTAGTACAGCGGTTTTCAACAATTTTTTACTGGCGAATATCTCACAACATAATCTGTTATCGCAAACCTCCTCTCGAAAATCGTACGAAGAGCACCGTAGACTATTTTATGTCAAATATTATAGTACTTCAGAATACCGTGATAATATAAAGATTTAATATTTAATAAAAATATTTAATCAGTTTCTTTCAACCCCTTATTTAGAGTCGAATACGAGGGTAGTTTTAAAAGTAAGTTACTTCGAAACTGTAATATTTGTGATATGAATAGGAGTTGTAGTTTTTTTTTTTTTTTCCACCAAATAAATATAATATTGTCAGTTGAGTATAGTCATTATTGTAGTTCCAGGTGACTAGTTTCGCTCAGTTCGAGTATTATCAAAGCTGATAGTCAAAAAGATAATAAAAAATAAATAATAAATAAATAAAAGTCTTAATGGATTCAAAATACGGGTTAACTTTACTCCATTTTATTTTCTGACAAGGTTCTACCGCGTATTTTGACTCTATTAAGAACTTACCATTATTTTTATTTTTACCAGTATTTTTACCATTATTATTACCAGTATTTTTACCATTATAGAAAAAACTCACTTATTAACTGTTTTCAACAAAAGTGGTTTTCAGTGAGAAGAATGCAAGAACAGAAAGCATTTGATAATCAGTATTATTCGTTATTTGAGAACTTCCGTTTAATTTTACTTAGTACTTCCATTTAATTTTTTTAAACTAAATTTAAATATATTGCAAAAATTTTATCACAATATAATTTAAATTAAAATAAAAAAAACTTAACGATTTTTTCTGCATTTGTTTCGTATCTAAGTCTTCATTAAACTAATAAGAAATTTGTTGGTAAATGGCTTAATTTTTTTTAATTTCAAAAACGTATTTCTCACTGTTAACAATGTGTTATTTGATTTAACAACTAAAAATGATTTATTCTTGTTTGATACTTTAAAAACAAGAAACTAAATTAATTCAAACAATAGGTTGAATCATTGCGTATAATAGTAGACGGAGCGTCTGTGGCCATGCATACAGAGCTCAATTCTCAGCTGTTAAAAATGTTTATTATATTTTTAATTTCCAAAGAAGTCATATACTACCTTAACCATAAATATAAAAAATCCAGAACATTATTAAAACATTAATTAAAAAAATAAAAACACAGTCTGATCAAGAATTCCTCTCGTACGTTTCCGGTTTAGATCAATGTGTATTACTTAGATTTTTTCAGATTTTTAGTTTAACCCTTTTAGCTTTTCTAGAAAAAAATCGTATAGAAAAAAATGAATTTCTTTTCGTTCCTTAATCTACGTCTTAGGAACTTTCACATAAAACAACATAAAAAATATTTTTTTAAATTCAGTGACCTAATAAAATCGATATTTTTCGAAAAACTAATCGGCTAACTATTCCGTTTTCCATTAATGTTCATTAAGGAGATTTTTTTCAGATATTTAGATCAACCCATCTGGGAGATATGGTAGGGGACAAAAGTTTTTTTACATACCTATGGCGAAAATTTCGGAAAAAAAAATGGTTTTACAAAAATAAAATAGAGTTTTATAAGACGATGTATTGCCACACGAGTTGTTTGGTTGGAGGACGACGAGCACAGCGAGGAGTGCTCTAAAGAAACAAGTGTGACAATACGTCTTATAGAACGAGCATAATCTATTATGTTTTATACTTTGCATCGCTTATTTTATAGAAATTTTAAAATTTCATTTATAAAAAAATACTGGAATTCAATCTACAGATTTTTGTGAAATGCGGTCACCACAACAACAACGTATAATAAAACAATTTCTATGATAACACAACACAATAGTAATTTGACAGATGTAAAACAACAAACTTTCTTTTTGAATTTCCTTAATAATAATATTATATAATAATTATCTGACATGGAAACACTTACAAATTGTATTAAATAAGCATTTTAAAATATTTAAGGCTATCAATGACACGCCGTAGACGAGTAGTAGGGTAAGTTAGGCAATCGAAATATCTCGTAAACTACACACCGCACGCTAATTCATCAAAAGGCGAAAAGAAGCGTTGGCGGGGGGGGGGGGGGTAACACACCACACGACCTCCAGTGACGACTTTTCGACCAAGTGACGTACACGCATGCTTTGTTTGTTTTGCGACGAAAAAGTAAAAAAATAGTTTCGGTTAATATATATTCTGCACCCGTTAAAAATCATCCGTTTTGGATCACATAAGTGTTAAACTTTCATAAATCTCTTATATTTATAATATATAGAAAGGATTTGGTTCTTATTCAAACAGTTTTTTCATAACCGCACTTTTGTTTCAAATATTTGGGTTGGGGCTAGTTGGGCAATAGTTGATCAACTAACCCCAGGATTTAAAACAAAAACTATATGTGTTTTTTTAAAATTATTTTAGGATGCGTACATATAAAAGAAAGACTACACGAGGTTCTTTTTCTAGTCAACCATTAAATGATGCAGCAAAGGCTGTCAAAAATGAAGGCAAAAGTGTAAATGCCTCCACCAAGGAATTCGGTGTCAAACGGATGATCTTAGAGTCTGAAAGTGGTGTTCCATCAATGGGTTATGCTGCACCAAGGCCAGTTTTCTTCAATACAAGAGGATTCTTTAAAAAAATTCTTATTACAAATGGTATCAATCTTCTATGGATATTCCCCGAAAGACGTTCGTCACCTTGCCTACGAGTGTGCTGTTAAATTCGGCATTAAAATTCCAGCCACCTGGACTATAAATAAGATGGCCGGTAAAGAGTGGCTTACTATGTTTTTAAAACGGAATCCCGAGTTATCTATTCGAAAGCCAGAACCCACAAGCCTTGGCAGGGCAACATCATTTAATGCTCAAAACGTCCTCAAAAAGTCTTTTTTGATAAATTAGCTTAAGTAATGGATAAATATCGATTCAGTGCGTCGCAAATATGGAATATGGATGAAACAAGACTGTCCTCTGTGTTGAAGCCCAATAAAATTGTTGATTTTCTAATTGCTCAACTAGCCCCATACCCTTGCTCAACTTACCTCACCTATGGGGTACGTTGAGCATGACTGACTTTCTTCACTTAAACGACTGTAGCTCTTAAACCTGATTTATGAGAAATACATTTCTCAGAAGACTTTTAAAAAGGAATAAATTACTTATCTATCAAAATACATAACACGCAATTTTGACTTATCATTTAGAAGCTATGACCGATCACGTGAAAAATTGCTCAACTAGCCCCGCCCTACCCTACTGCCAATCTCTCAAAATAAAAAGTAACCAAAAACAGTTTAACAATAGCTTCTATTGTTAAACTGTTTTCAGTGTAACAATGATATTATTGTGAACACAAAGTATAAAAATTTGTTTGCTTATCCACGCATTAAAAGGTTTCATTTCATCCCCTCACATTTAAAAAAAATATTTATTTTTCCGTTAAAAACATATTGGTTTATGTTTATCCCGCACTTTATTTTTTAATTCTTTTTATTTTTCCTATATGAGGGACAAATAGTTATACAAGCATGCCAAATTTTAACATTCTATGTTCAGCCGTTTGGCTACAATGTCTACCATACAGACAGGCAGACACGTGAGACGTTATAAGGGTTATTTTGGTGGTCATACCTACAAAACCCTAATAAGTGTTTGAAGGCCAAATTCGGAATATATGGATCAGATGAAGAAATGCCTAACAGAACTTAAGTTTACAATTTGGAAAACGGTTGCTAACAGGACATACTTGATAATGAATAGTCAGAACTGATGATAATGAATTGTTTTTAAACCAATTTAAATATAGGTACAAAGAGACAATTAATAAAATAGCACGCAGTACAATTTAGTTTTTGCTTTACCTTGGCACAGAAATAATAAATTTTTCTACAGTTTGAATCTAATTTACATGTGTTCATAAATTCGCATCTTCGACATAAACGCTTACAATAAATTCATGTTATTTTTCCAGCAACAAAGATACATAGGATGGTAGTTTATTTTAAAATACTGCTAGCTGCTGCCCCATTCCAAGTCAGGTGAAACGGTAACGGTAAAACACCCCATTGCGTATTATTGTTTATGTAGAAATAATTACACAAAACGAAAATTTATCTGTTTCTGTGTAGAAGAAGCTTGAACATATATCACAAGCTGCTGGTTTGTAGCACCGGAATTTTCGAACATCGTGTTATTTCCGGGAAAGCAGTGTTAAGCACTTCCGGAATTTATTTTTCCTCCAAGTTCACTGCGGTTTATTATTAACCACCGACTGTGTCTTCCTAATACATGATCTAACAAGTACTTAAACACCACCGTTTCACCTCTTGTTACTTTATGTTACCTTGTTGCAAATACAGTGGAAGAAAAAAGCCTGCTTACAGTGTATACGCCAACTTTATGTATAGATAATTGTAGTGGAATTCTGAGTAAACTTATAGTTTCTGTAAGCCACATCTATAAGATTTTTAAGAACTTATAGAACATTTGGAATTCTGAGCCAGTGTGCAGCTTATAGATCTTTCTAAATACCTAAGGTATATACAAGGTGTTTGTTTGAAACGCCGCACCTCGAATAACTCAGAGACTCTTATTTGAAGAGATACAAAAAATTCTTCAGAAGAAAAGTTTAACTAGACAAAAGAGCCCACTTAAAGACTATAATAAGAATTCTGCATCACTTCCGGTTTCAACGGAAATTGTTGCAACTTTTTATCTAGTATAGGAAATTTGTATTTTAATTTTTGTTTTTTCAAACAAACACCCTGTGTATAGAATTATAAATGTTAGGGCCAGGCATTTGGCTAACCGTAAGGTTCTAGGTGAACAAGTAATTATTAAATATTGATTATGAATAATGATAATGATATGTTTTCTTTCATCTTCATGCTGATAGAAACTTTTCAGTTAAATACAATGATGCCCTATCAATTTACTATCCCAAAACATCTGGTGTTCTCCAAGGTAGTGTACTTGGGCCATTCCTTTACCTACTTTATACTGCAGATATATGTGAGACAGACGACACTATGACAGATGCCTTTGCTGATGACGTTGCTATACTATCAACAAACGATGATCCTAACGAAGCTTCTGCAAATTCTTCAAAGACATTTAAATCTTATAAACGACTGGTACAATAAATGGAGAACTAAAGTATCAGTCTAAATCTTTCCAAATCACTTTTACAACCGGACTCAGTACTTGCCCACAAGTAACAATCAACGACATTCCAGTTCCCATAAAAACTGAAGTAAAATACCTTGGATTGCATTTGGACCAACGATTGATCTGGAGTAAACACATACAAGCCAAACGTAAGCAGTTAGACCTAAAATTTCGCCATATGTACTGGCTTCTCGGTTGAAAATCAAAATTATCAGTTTCAAGTAAAATTTTGCTTTATAAGACCATATTCAAGCCCATATGGTCGTATGGACTTCAATTATGGGGATGGGCCACGCCGACCAGACTAAAAATAATGCAGCGATTTCAATCAAAAGCGCTTCGAGCTTTAGTGAATGCATCTTAGTACGTCTCAAATAGAATGATCCATGATGACCTCAAAATCCCTTCCATTATACACTTTTCACACTAGATCTTTAAGACGAGTGAACTTAAAGTTCACCGATGTTTAAGATCGGTATGCTTTCACACTTGTTGTTTAAATCTCTGGTGCTGTCATCAGCTACAGTAATTTTGTCCTTAAGTTACCGTCATGAAATTACCAGTTTTGAACTGGCTGCGCAGACGCACATTTTGAATTATTATAAACAATTAAGGATATTTCATTTCATTCTACAATAAAGGCACTACAATAAAGAATATATTACACCTGTATTAACATGTAAGTCGATACATTTTATCTCAATTATTGTAGCTCTGTATTTTATTAAACACATTATTAAAATAAATAATTTTATTATAACAATAAGTATAAACTTCTTATAACGTCGATATAATACAGTATTCTTGTTTATGATAATATAAAATGTTGACAGCACAAATTCAAGGAGTATTTTTTTATAATAGAAATTAAGTTGGCAATGCGGACGAAGTTTAAGATGCAGATCTCTGTCTTAAACATCGCTTGTATTTAGACGAGGCCATACGGTTTCACATTAGCGTTTAAAGATACATTCACTTTAACATCCGATCTTAAAGTTCTAGTGTGAAAAGGGTATTACGGAAGAAATTCGTAAAGTTGCCAACAAATACCATGACCGACTCATTGAACGTGAAAATGAAGTGGGAAATTTAATAAATGACATTGACAACAGAAGGTTAAAGAGACTTTGGCCAAACGACCTACCGCAACACTGAAGACAGTGATTGATAAGAAAAAACGTCACTGGATGTCTCCTTTACATGCCGACTACTTTCAACTAATTTACTTAATACTCGCAATGAAGTAGATTGTAAATTAAAAACAAAAATCTGGATGCTATTTGAAAATTTATCCCTCTTTAATTAAGAGAAGATATATTTTTACAAATTGTGCAATAGAATAGAGATAATTGCAAACAAATAGATTTTGCACGAATTTTTTTCTCAATTTTTTTTTTTTTTTTTGTCGCAAACCCGGCGTCTCCACCAGTTGTCACGTGGGTGATTAGATGGAAATGCAATACCTGATTTTAACAATACAATTTATTAAATAATTATCAATTTTACAGTGTATTGTATGATTGAATTCGTCCATGGATGTTGAGGAAGTTATCAGTCCCAGTCTTCTCCCACTCACATGGTGACTGCTGCTTGGCTCACCAGATATATTGGTATATGTAGTCGTTTTCTTAGTCGTCACCTTTTTGAGTAGAACTTGTAGAGGAGTTGGCTAGGTTCTTCTGCCCGGATTCTGCACGACATCCATTTACTTGTACTTCTGATTGATCTAGTTCCAATATACATTCATCATGACATATATCACCTCTCATATGGTAGACGCTGACGAATAGATGTTGCAATCCTGACCTAGGATTAACTTCGTGACAATATGACGAAAACTATTCCACAAGACCTATTAATCGCACCAATTACCAAAACGCTCGCAGAACTTTCTTTCAAAATCTATGTATTTGCTAGACTAATTTAATAATTCTGGAAGTGAGTAGTAAAATTAAAATGTAATGAACTTTGTGATTTTTATGTAAAACTTTATTAACATTTTAGAGAATTGATCTTGCAAGTAAAATGCAGGTTGGTCTACTTTAAAACAGCTAAAACTTTTTAATATTGTTAGGAGTATATTAACGAGTATGAATCCTTATAAAATGAAGAAACTTAATTCCTTGAGGCCTTCTATATCCCTCCGCTGTCTCAGGATGAAGATACTCGTTGTCTCTATGTCGCAACGTTCTCATGCTTCTGCTTACTACACCACAGCGCAACTTCATAATTCTAATTAAGTTCAAAACTGCGTTAACTCGATTTCAGAATTGACAAACAATGTTAATTTGATACACGTGAACACAGCATAATTAAATACGGATCAGGATACACTTTTCTCTTCTCTCTGCAGATAAAGGGAGGATTATATTTAGGATAATCATTATTAAAATTAGCAAATAAATTTGTTTCTAAATAACTTTTAGTATGAAGGTGTCCTTAAAATAAAGCAAATTGCTCTTTTTATAATAACAAGGGTTGTGGGTAAAATTACTTTGGCTTTATTAAAGTTATACTTTATTATAAAGATGCTACTTAATAATAATATATTAATCGACTGATATAGCAGGTAGAGTACAAGTTTGTGAAAAATGGATATTTAATGTGAATATTCACACATTTTAGAGTTTCGTAGTTGTTTAGTAAGTGACGAATTATTTGGATATTTTCTTTTTTAAATGTATTTTTACTGTTAATCTGAGTGTTGAAAGCTATCGTCTAACCGTACATTTTATACAAAATTAGAAAAAAATGAATAAATAAATAAATCCTGTTCAACTATTTCGATTCACATTAATGGGTATTGATTTTCATTTCAGAATTTAAAACCAATCCCTCTTGCAGGATCCTTTAGGTTATAGGGTACGGAACTAAAAAGATTATTACATTTTTGGCTAATATCGCTAATATCAAGGTTTTGAAAAATCACCTTTAGTTCTTTAATCTATGTTTTAGGTGTTTGCATTAAAAAAAATAGAAAGAAATTTAAGCAGCCCAAAAAAATCGTATTTTTAAAATAATCTGGTTAAATAATTATTTTAACGTTTTTACATTATAACTGTTTTGCCAAATACACTTTATTTATTTTTTATTTGGATTGATACGATGGTCACTATATATATCTTTTTGATGCATGGTGTGAAGAGTTCTAAACTAATTATGATTGAGTAAGTACTATACATTTATTTGTATTAACTTAAATTTATATTATTATGTAATACTGAATGTAATTATTATTCAATAGATAAACTGAAGAAGATAATACAACACTATCGAAACGTATTAATAACACTGTATTAATAACAAGGTGGAGAAAAAAAAAATCTGGTCAAAAATTCTTGTTATAGTATTATGGTTTACATCACGCATTATTAGTTTTTTTTATTTTTAGATTTTTATACCAATCCGTCTAATTTAAGAGTAGGGCACCAAACATAAACATTTTATGTATATTTTTAACAATAATAGCAAAAAGTTTATAAAAAGTAATATTTTGGCATACTTGACGATAAAAGGGCTTCTTGATTTTTCCTACGAACGTTCAAGAACATGTCCTGGCACTGATATACGTTATAATCCAAAATATCTATACTAATAACTAAAACTAATAAAAAAATAAAATCTGAAAGCAGTAATAAAAATAGATAAAAACAGTACACAGTAGATAATAGAATATCAGGTAAATGGCAAAACCAAGAACTAAATACTAAATAGTAGTAATAAAGGTATCCGAGCACAGTGAATGTGATAAGAGTGGATAAAAGAGGACAGATTGGTGAAGAAAATCTAGAAGCGAAGGCTGAAAAACTGACAATTCTGCTTTCTGCACTCATTTATATTTGAATCTGCTAACATACAGTATAGGTCCGGTAAAATTCGAGATGATTTAGTTACACTATGTGTCTGTAAAGACAAATATCAACCCTACTGCCCATATTTAAAGAACTAGAAGACTCAGGAAAGTACTAACTAACCCAAATACATCACCCAAAACGTCTTAATATGACAATATATGGTTAATAAAACCTTTATCTTCCAAGTAAGAGATAATATATGCACTATTTCAAAAATAATTTACTGAAAAATGCTCTTGAAGATATGATATAAAACAGACAGAAGTCAATCGGTCATTGCTGTCGTGTATCGCCTTCGAGGTTAGAAGCCCAACTAAAAATATCAAGGTGGGAATTATCGAAACTAAAATGTAATTATCGTGGTTATGCATAAAAATATGAGGTAAAAACAAAATTGTAATAAAAGGATGAGAAGTCCATTTAATTGTAATAATAATAAAAAAAGAAACAAGATTCAAACGCACTGAAATGACAAATAAATGTTATTAAATCAATCAGACACCAATAAAATAAACAATCTATCAATGTTTATCCAATGAGCCATTTATATAGCAATGAATTACAAGCTGTTCATTGCATATTTTAGTAGAAGTTGAAAGTACTACAAACGTCAAATATTACAAAAATAAATATTTACCCAAATAAGAAGAAAACCCTTTTCAATAATGAAGTTACATTCTCAACCAGTGGAGTCACAATACGAGTTCTTCCGTTACACATTCTAGCCATCACAAGCACATGTATCGTAGTCCTGGCCCGCTTTCTCCATCTAACAGCTGATGTTTATTATCTTTTGTGCCTTGATGTTCATCGCGATTCGAGAACGAAACTCGATTTCACGCATGGAGAATGCGCGCATAGGTGCGCTGAATTTCTTGCTTACGCGACGTAAGCACAAATAGAAACACAGTGCGGAAGAAACTAGGAAAGATTTTTTCAGAGAAAAGGTTATATTGTTCGCGTTTAAAGGTCCGTGTTGAAATACAGCGTTAGATCGACCTCCCGACCCGCGAGCCATGATTCACGCACACCTGCTCAACGGCTCTGGCAGTCAGTGTTGATGCTCGGATATTTTTCTCGGGATCTTTCTCTCCACACGTCCGCCAAGCACGTGTCACGCTCGCGAGATAACTCACTTGAGTCGAGAGCTTAGATCAATCTGTTTGATCTTCACAGAGGGTTAGTACACGTTAGATGATTCTCACGGAGCTAGTCCACCCACCTCTACCACACCACTAGCATCGAGTTTCGCGGAAACTAATCTAAATATCCATTCGTCTCAGACGGGTTTGTGTGATATATGCGCAACACCGAACGCTGTTTATTTCGCAAACGTCAAATAACTCCCCGGTTTCGCTTGCTGCCACTCGTAATAAACTATCCGACTTTCGTGTCCTGATATAACAATGTAAAGTTGGCCGATTCAGGGGGATGGCTGGATTCGTTTTGGCGTGTGACAGGCGACGGGTACGGGCGACAGGGTAAGCGAGGTTGCGCGAACCGGTGCTGCGGTATGTCGGTCAGCCCCTGTATGCCACAGGTACGTTTAGAAGTCTAATTTAGTGAAAGCTCTGCCGCACACTGCGATATGTGCTTTGCCGGATATTTGTGGCTGACAATTACATTACCAACAACCGAAATCCGCTAAAAATTACCTGAAAACATTCAGACAGTTTGCAAAAACAAAAGGCACGACAACATTTACTTGCCATGCAATATTTTTAAGTTCTTACGCGAGAATATTAAATTTTGCTGTTCACTGATTTGATTGCAAAAGTGTTTTATGGTGATAGGTAATATAGCGAGCAATTTTACATTTGCAAAGAATGAAATACCTTCATAATTCTGCAAAATATCCCGGAAAATGATCAAGAAACATTGTCAGAAATTCGATTTAGCATTATTGGTAAAACGATAGTACTAAAATTCTACAATAGATGTAATTTTTTTAAACTGCAGATGAAAACAATCAGATTCTGCGGAAAACTACAATTGCTCTATTGCAGTTTCTTGAACTATAGATTTTGATCTTGATCAAACTAATGTAACAAATTTTGTAAAATATACTGATTTTTATTGAACCAGAACATTTTAAAATAGATCACTAAAAAGGAATATTCTTATTTTTTATGGAGGATTAAAGACTAATTTGAAATAGACTATTTAAGATATTAAGTCATTAGATACATAAATATTTCAAGCAAGGAAATGTCCAATTAGAAACAATGACACCTTATACCATAGAACCCTAAAATTGGACACATCAAAATGTTTTTAATAATTAGTGGGTCTTAAAATGGCAATTGAAAAAACCTATTTGAATTTTGTATTAGGTGCAATTATACTCTTGCAACACCATGTAGCACAATATGTAGCACCGCCTACTAATTTTTATATGTACATTATATATATATAAATGAGTTTATTCAGATATTGATTTACATATATGGATCATTAGAACACAGTGCCCGTTACAAGTACCTTAATCTGTATTTGTACATAGAATAATATTATGGTGTTATCTAATACATTTTTATGCTTACTGATTAATTCAAGGAAAATTTGCAAAAAACCTTATAAGTAATGTGTGAGGTATGAAAAAGTGAGTGTGTAAGTGTGTGAATAAAATATGAATGTTATGTGTTTAGATGGTCACATAGGGTGGTCATGGAGTATATGCTTCGGTAATCTTCTACTGTGTCTAGCTGGGAGTTCAGCAAAATTGTATTGTCCTAGTTGGTTAACTAGCGAATTTTCATGGTAACTGCATTTGTCATAAAACTTCCTTGCAATTTTGGTAATAAATTCCTCAATTGTAGGTTGAACTGCGACTTCGTGAATGTGAGTTACTTTAGTGTATCTTCGAAGTTTTGTGGCCATCCTTAGGCATTTATTCTGAATAATCTGAACACTATTCAGGTAACTTCTCGATGTGCTACACCATGCAGTAGATCCATAAGTTAATACTGGTCTTATCACAGTGTTATATAGCAATAATTTATTTTTAGTGCTTAGACAGCTACTAGTATTAATTAAGGCATAGATTTCGTGCATAATTTTTTTAGACTTTGTAGTGACATTGACAATATGATCTTTCCACGTTAATTTGCTGTCAATGGTTAGACCTAAATATTTAGCGCTGGAGTTCCAATTAATTACCCTATTATTGTAATAAAGACACCTTGTTGGTTTGTTTTTACGATGAGTGAAATATACGGCTTGACATTTATTTGTATTAATTTTGATTTTCCATTTACAGAAATAATTGTGTAGTTGACGTAGAGCTGTTTGCAATTTGTTAACTATTGCATCAGGCTTTATCCCAGACGCAAAGATAGCTGTGTCATCTGCAAATAAGGCCAATTGTGTATCCTTTGAAGTGTATAAGTCATGAAAATATATATTAAATAAGATAGGTCCTAGGATTGAGCCCTGAGGTACGCCAGCAGTTATGTCATGCATATTCGACAATGTATCAATAATGATAACTTGAAATTTGTGTTGCGTCAGATATGATTTAGCGCATTTGATCAGGTATTTTGAAATTCCTAGCTGTATCAATTTAAAGAGTAAGCCTTCATGCCAGACAGTGTCAAACTGTTCATTCTGAAAGATTTTCGTGTGGTTGCTGAATTCAATTAATCTTCGGAGTATAATTTTTTCCAGTATTTTTGAGAGACTAGACAGCAAGCTGATGGGCCTATAACTGTTTGGATCCTCTCTGTCTTTACCTGTTTTGTGGATTGGCAAAACGAGCGCCGTTCTCCGTTTCGTGGAAAAATAGCTTGTAAGAATGCAAGCATTATATAAATAAGTTAAGTAGACTATCGCTTTTCGAGGGAGATGTTTTAGTTCAACATTCTGAATTTTATCAATTCCTGGAGCTTTCCTATTTTTTAACTTATGTATAATGCTCATTATTTCCTTAGGTTTAGTGAAGTTTGACTCATCATTTTGGTCATTCTGGGAGCTGAGGAAGTTGTTGATTGCAGACATTACAACTTTTTCAGTGGATTTATTGGAGATATTGTTATTACTAGAATGGATGTTAGCAAAAGTTTCTGCTATGAAATCAGATTTGTCTATATCTGCAGATATATGTATATTGTTCCGGATGATTGGTGGTATCTCAACTTGCTTGTGTTTGATTACCTTTAGTTTTTTCCATAAGGAGTTGTCTTGAGTTGATAGTTTTCCAGTTTGCTTTGCCAAACGTCATTCTTATGTTTATATATTAGCAAGCACACTTTATTGTTCAAGTAATTTTTTAGAAAACGCAGATTTTCATTACGTGTTTGTTGCCATTTTTTCCTTATGCGGTTCCTTTGGCTTATTATCATTTTTATATCATCAGGTAAATCTTCTTCAGCTAGCTTCAGAATGCGTAAAGGCAGTTTTGGAGGCATTGAGTAATAGAGTTGTTATGTTGTCTACTGCTATATCTACATCTTTAGTAGTTTCCAAAGTGGGGGGTAGGATAATACTTTTGTTTAGCTCTGTTTTGTAAAGTTTCCAGTTCGCTTCAGAATAATTTGGCATGAGTTTGTAATGAGATTTAATCGATTCATCTTTAATGAAGAATACTACTGGTGCATGATTTGAAGGGAGATTGGAATAAGCGATGAGATCTGAGGTATTAATATTTTTGATAATTGCTAAGTCTATGGTTGAAGGTGCGTAGTTAATTTGATCTGGGAAGAAAGATGGAGTAGGAGAATATTTTAGTATACTGGAGGAGCTGTCAATGAAACGCTTAAGGATGTTTCCATTTGTATTGTTTGTAGGACAATTCCATTCAGTATGCCTTGCATTGAGATCACCACCTATTACAGCTTTAGTTGAAGTGTGAAGCATTTCTTCAAGCTCCTGGGCTTTTAACGTAGATGTGGGCTTGTTATACGCAGCCACCACATTTATGCTCTGATTGTTATTGGCTGTTGATAATTTTAGAATTTTGCATTCAAGAGATGTTATAGCTGTAGGAGTGGGTATAATCTCATGTTTTATAGTATTTTTTTATAAAAATAGCTACCTCTCCTCCAGCCATACGAGTAGACAAGGGGTCATGAGGTCTGTCATGTCGGTAGCATTTATATCCTTTTATGAATATATTTTTATAATTTTTTAACCATGTTTCTGTGATCAAGGCTATATCTATACTGTGTTTATTCATAAAATATCCTAGTTCACCCAGTTTGTTAGACAGACTAGTGGCATTCCAGATAAGAACTTTAATGTTTTTGCTTGCTGTATTAGTCATTTTGTTTTTCAGCGAATTCAGAAAGTGTTTGCAAGCGGGCTAGAGGATCTTTGGTATTTTCAAGGTAGTGATTTAGTAATTTTAAGTTAGCAATTAGTTTTTTAATGTTCTTCTTCTTCTTCTTCTTAGAGTGCCGATGCTCGATGCTCTGAATTGACAAGTTCGTACTGAACATATTCGATGCTCTGAACTGACAAATTCGTACTGAACATATTCCGAGCGTAGGCGATTTCCCCGAATACAGTTGTGTTGCCTGTATATAACACAATCGTATGGGACCTACAATTTATTATCGTGGAATCCGAACCACTAATTATTTTGGGGAAACTGTACTAGGGCTTTTACCTCGGTGGTTGCCCGCTGCCTTCCGAGGGAGAAACGGTCGGAAAAATGTAAGGTGTTTTTCCGGTACCGGGGAATGAACCCGGGCCCCGCCGCTCAGTAGTCCACACACTAACTAACTGAGCCACGACCGTTCTCTTTTTAATGTTACACAATGAATTTAATTTTTTAAGTTGTCTAGTTAACTCAGCTATATATTCCGTACTACTTATTTCATTATTATTATTGTTATGAATTTGACTTGAAACAGTTGCAGGTTGAGGTTTTTTAGGTAAAGGGGGAAATTAAGAATAATTTAAGTGGAAATTTTCTTTGGTAGGTTGAATTACATTTTTCGTATTATCTTGGGGTTTTATAGATTCTAGTTGGTCGCACGTGAAATTTTTCAATTCCTTCTAAGTATTTGATCCTATAAGTACAATCGATATGATTTGCAGTATGAGGACCTTTACAGTTGGCGCACCGGGGCTCTTCTGTTATTAGTTTAGTATATTCTTTAGTAGCATGCCCATTTCCACATTTTACACAACGGGGCGGCGCATTGCAGTTTTTTTCCGCATGCCCATAGCATTGGCAGCGAAAACACTGGGTTACACCCTTTTTCGGCCTATATGTTTCCCAGTATACCTTGGTATAGTATATGTATCTGATATCCGCCACTTGCCTAAATGTTGTATCTGGCTTGAGCGACACTAAATAGTAAGGGTATAACGTGGGTACACTTTGTCTCATAATAGTTACTTTTAACACCGGTAAATTTTTCTGTTTCAGTTCATTAAAAATTTGCTGTAAGCTTATATCATATGGTAGGCCTTTCAAAACAAAATTCATAGGTTTTGCTTCTTTATCAGAGTAGGTGAAAAAATTTATGTCTTGTTCTCTAAATGTCTTTAGTAATTTGTTATAATCATTAATATCAGTTGTAAATATTTTAATTCTGTCTCCTAAATATTTTATATTGACTTCATGGCTACAATCATCCTTTAAATTCTTTATAAATTCAGCATAATTTGATACTTTCTGTTTATATACTATTGGTTTGATTTTTGGTTTTAACTTGCTTTGAGTCCTGTTGGAGGTGGCTACCGTTACATATCTTTGACACCAACCGAGAGCGCAGCATATCTGTTGGCCGTTGGAACGTTAGTTACAACTTGCTCATCATCAACGTCTTCATCCATGATGTCAGTATTCATAGATGAATTACATTTAAGTTTTTTGATTTGCCATTCCTCTGGCGAGGAGGCAATTCTCTTTGAGGTTACTTTATTATAAATTTTGTTTTGTAAAACTTTAACTTAGCAAAGTTATTTTATTTTATAATATTTAAAGTAATATTAAATATGTGTAACTTACGCAGCTTTAACACATCTGATAACTAACACAGTTCAGACGAGAAACTGAAATATCTCACATATGTCATCATTTGACAAATGAAAGATGATGAATCTATATGTACATTAATCGTTACTATGTATATTATGTTTTCAAACATAGCATCATAGTATCAATCTACTATTATATTGTACAAGTGTTGGTATGTATGTTCTATTCAACTTCTGGTGTATCTTCATTTTTCCGGTAACGCGTAGAGAGGAAAATGAACCGCCGTCTTATCCGGGTGATATTTTTTTAGTGCTTATACTTAATTTTATTTCGACAGGGGGTACTAACTAATTTTTATTGATAAAAATAATGCATTTTTTCCTCGAAACCGTGTCGAATCAAAGTCACCATTGATCGGCACGGACAGGTTTTATCAGACGATAATTCAAAAATATTCTTAATACAAGACGGCCGGTCCAGAATATCTACGGCGAGAATCAAAATGTTAAATGGTAATAATGATTCAGGATAGCTTTTTGGACATGCGAGATAATATTTTGAGGTATCAGAAAACATTTTTCAAAGAATCTGGGCCATTATTGGAGCATTTTGAGGCAAAAATATGCTTACAAGGTTTCTCGACAGCTGTCAAAATTTTTGCATTTTAAAATGGGACGAGATTTCACATTTTGAACGTGTTTCTTGACAGAAGAATACTAATTAAGGATTTAAGGTGAATTAACGATAAAGTTTAAGACAGGGCGAATTTCCATAAAATAGTGTTAAAAAAATATTTATATATATTAAAAATTTCAGGGTTAATCAAAGTGTTAAGTGGTGATAATGGTTCAAGATAGCTTTTTTGACGTGCGAGATAATATTTTGAGGCATCAGAAAACATTTTTCAATGAATCTGGGCCATTATTGGATTGTTTTGAGGCAAAAATATGCTTACAAGATTTCAAAGGGTGACATCTGTCAAATTTTTTGCAATTTAAAATGTGACGAGATTTCACATTTTGAACGTATTTCTTGACAGAAGAAAACTAATTAAGTATTTAAGATGAATTAACGATAAAACTTAAGACATTTGCAGGGCGAATTTCCATAAAATAGTGTTAAAAAACGATGAGCGACGAGTTTTAACAACGTAGGAGAGAAGACCGGCGTAGCCGGGCTGAGGCCCCTAGTAAAAATTTATATAAGACTAAACGTCGTGTCTCATTTTTGTTGAGATAATAGTTATTTTATATTATTGTAACAAGTAGCAGTTACAACCATATAATATATGGCAATAAAATATTCTTAAATGAGAAAAAAATATACTGGGTCGAAACTAGAAAACAGCATCAAGAATGTAGAAGGCAGATAGAAATGTTGCGAGATAGTACACATAGGTTGACTCTATAACTGCTCATCACGATTTTTCAAAACTGAAAAAGCCAAATAGAGATTGATCGATCATTATTATAGTTTATCAAATGCTGATGACAATTACTTGAAAATAGGGGACTTGCCGGACGGCAAATATATATTTTATAGAACGTTCCTCGAGCTTTTATAGTTTCATAACAACTGATGTACATAATAAATGCAAAACTGTTAAATACATGACTCTTACTAGAGATCTAGTAAACGGAGTGATGAATCGAGGTATATTTGTTAATTCTGTTCACATGGTCATACAAAACAGTTGAATGTATCTCATTCAGTTCATTAAGTACTGCAACTGTGTGTCTTAATCCTTCCATGCATAGATATTTCCTAGAATGAAGCTCTCCTAACAAATAAAGCTTCATTGTGCTTCTGAAATGTACGAGGTAAAGTCATTGCTCATTTGTAAACTGAGAAATCACAAATCGACGTTGTGCAGTTGGTAGTCAAGTTGAATACTACCTCTCTGCTTCGTAATGGATGAAACGCACGACAAAGGTCAGCGTACACGACTTCAAATAATCGTGTTGTGCGCGTTGATTGACGTCATTTGGCGAAATTGCACTCGGGTCAGGAGAGAGAAAGCTTCGAATGTTTGGAACACAGGTGTATGCAAACAAATGGTCTGCAGAGACGTCAAACGGCGTTGCTTTGTACTATTGTTGTATTTCCCTGGAGGATTCCAGTGCGAGTAGCCATTTCCCGTTAGTGACAACCTACTAGGAAGTGACACTCTGCAGCACGCATGCTGCAAATACCTTTGCTACCGATAACCATCTGTCTCATGTGTCTCCCTATTTGTTCATACACTAACGCCTCGGAGCTTAAACGTCAGCTAATTGGAGACAAATTTACACTATCGTACGATTATTACCCAAAGCAATTATGGTTTCGATTTACTTATAATCAGACAGCATTCAATTCATCTTCCTTGCATGTTGTTGTTACTCTGGTGTTTCTGCTGTCACGCTATAAGTGTTTCAAGATATTACCTATATAATTATGTTTGGAAACGATCTGATGCGTTTAATTTAATATCATTATAATCCCAATTTCTCTGCAATCTAGATTTGTCTACTGCGTGATTTCCCAAATTATTTTGTGTTTACATTGCAAATACAACATTTTTAGGCATGCACAAAGAAAGATAAATAACGGCCCAGATATCGTCTTTATTTTAATAGCTATTACTATTTTAATGAGTCATCATATTTAGAATTAGATATTTTTAAGTGAATTGGATTATGTGTATTGAAGTATGTACTAGTGGTGGGAAATTTGATTCTTTTGAGAGATCCGAATAATTTGAATCAGTTCTTCAACTTGATATTATTCTCGTTTATGTCGAACCGAATCCTTCTGAAGTTCGTTAAACCTCGTCTACGTGAACGAATGTTTTTAAACTAATGTCTATTCCTTCTCTCATTTTAATTATTCGTTCATTTAAAACGAATCGTTCGCGAACAATACAAGCCTAGTATTTACAAATTTTGATAAATAAATATGCAAACTATGCACTTTAAGCAAAACCAAGTAAGTAGATAAGAGAAGTAACGACTTGATAAGATTTATCTGTTATTTGTGAATTGATTGCTGTTGAGTTTGTTTCTTAAGATATTTCGTTTGAATTTTATAGCGGTGTTTGTAATTCGATTTTGATTATCCCTGGAATTTTATAAGATGATAAGAAATATTTTATTTTAAACTTGGAAAGATGAAAGAAATGGTTGTAGATTTGAAAATAGTTTTTGGATAAGATGTTTTGAGTATAACTGTGTGTTTAAAGTGGTGAAATATGGGCGATTTTCTACATACTTATTTATTAATAAAATATTTAACGTACTTACACACAAATACGAGCAGGTGATTGTTGCATCAAAATTTGTTGAAAATGTACTCACCTGAAAAGAAAAACATATTACCAAAGGTTTTTTTTTTTTTTTAATAAGGAAATAGTAGTTATTTATACTGTTAGGATATTAAGAGGTATTTTCAACCAAGGAACAAAAATGGCAAAAAAGTTTCAAATGATTTTTTAAACTCAATTTTAATGAGGAAAATACACAGAAATATTAAAAAAAGAAATTATATGAGCACTTCATGTTGGTTGGCTGGGAAGGATATGTTGACATAACTTGGAATTTATGTGCTTTCATCGAATATTATTCTGCTTATTTATGTTTAAATGAGTTGAACTAATATATTTAAAACAATTATTATTATTTCATTTATGTACATATATTTTAATATGACAGTAGACATTTAATAATTTGTAAAAATAACATTGACAGTGAGTTATTTTTGCAACACTTTTAAGCATTACTATTTAAAGTAAATTCTTTATATACTAGTGTTTAAAAGTGCTAGTTTAGATAATGTAATATAAAAGTGCCTATTGTAGAGCGTGGTACGCGTGGTATAAATATTCTTCATAATTTTATTTCTTTCAATATGACATTTAGTTCAAGTACCTATATTTTAAACTAAACCCAACGATAACAACCAACATAAACATTAACACCCTGGACGAAATTAATATCCGAGACTTTTGATATGCGAATCAACTTCTGCGCTTTCGAGGTTAGTATGGCTTCATTAGGCTGCAAAAAATTAACTTTACAACTTACTCATATATCGACAGACATTTTCATTAGGTTCAATTTTGACCTTGCAATTTGCAACAACTCGTTGTTATTCTGTCTTACTCGTTCCAAATGAGAATGAAATTAAAAAAAAAAAAACAAATCATAATGAATCCCATTTTGAAATTCGAATTCCAGCGGTTAACAAACAAAATAGGCACTATTAAGTACTGAAAATCCACAAGTGGTTCATCAGAAACCATAAAATTCTGACAGAGTGGCAGTGTGGTCAGGATACGTAATTGACCTTATTTCTTCGAAGATGCTACGGGTAACGTTACAACTGTGAACGAAAACCTATATTGTGACATGATCGACAACTTTCAGTCGCACCAATTAGTTGATGCGACTGAAAGTCAGATGCACTACATGTCACACAGTCGAAATTTTGAAGAGAATGTTTCCAGGCCAATTAATCTTCAGAAGCGGTGTCATAGAGTGTCCATCAAGATTTCTCTAGATTTAACAGCTCCAGGATTTTATTCAGCGAGGTTATCTCAACGTGTCTATGGCAATCAGTGTTGCCAACCTAATAATAATTATCATATATATATATATATGATATACGCTTTTTATACCGTATGTAATAATATCAATTAAAACACAAATCCAAGCACAAATAAGCTTTTATTACTACGTCTATTTACAATCTGTCACACATATGTCATTATGTTATGTTTGCTAACGCAACATATTACAAAGCAGATCCAAGAAATAGTTTTGATCTTAACATATATATATTTTTTATTGTATGATGTGTGTTTAATAATTATTATTTTTTACTGTACGTAAGATAACGTTAAGTTACGATAAGGGTTAACGTTAAGTCAGGCCTGATGTTTTTTCCCTTTTTTGAATTGCGGTTCTGAACGAAAGTTACCCTACACATTAACGCTGGAAAGTTGGAGATATGAAAGACGAGATGAGCAAAATTCAGAACATCACTTGGAGATCGAGAGGGGCAGAAATTCAAAATATCACTTAAGGACGGGAAAGGCAAAAAATTTGTGTAGGCCATTTAAAAACTATTTTCGTGCCTGATACACGTATACATAAGACGTATGGGGCCCATACGTCTTATGTTGACCATCACTGCAATAGTGTAATAAATATATGACAACAATTATAAATTATATAAATAGAATTTATTTATATATATTCTATAATAATCATAAATGTCGTCTGAAATAACTGGAGTCTAAATAAATCAGTAAACTGACAGATGGCATTATTTCAATTGTCAGGAAATACTCTTATTTGATTAGCTTAATATGAAACATGTGCAAAGATCTGCAGTACGTATTAATGTTGGCGTGAATTAACAGTGGACAGGTCACTCTAAGAATACTGATGTAACATTCGATCGTAACTAAATAAGCATTAACTAGTAACTATGATATGTTATTTACCATCCACGCAACTTAACTCCATCTTTCAGAATCCCACGGAATAATTCCCATGGGAGTAAAAAAGCACTTGCTTTTGTTCGTTTGTTAGCAAGCGCGGTACTCATCTTACAGTGATCTTTGTCAGTGTACATGTCCAAATGTTGGAGTAAAATGCAATGTGCGCGATTATTAAATGCCTACTGCCTCTGCTATATCTCGCAATTTTAATCGGCGATTGTTCATCAAGATTCCGTGGACTTTTCTAACCGTTTCTTTATCGGTAGTTGTTTTCGTCCTACTATGGGACGTGGTGCATCATCCGTGCTTGATCGACTGCGTTTAAATTAGCCAATCCAGTTTTTAACTGTTGCGTTCTATATCTTTAGCATTTAAACCTTTTAAATAGAAGTGTTTTGTTACTGCACGGAACTCGATTCTATTTTTATTCATGATTAAGAAAATTTACGTAATTAGTTGTTTTAGTTGAATGCCACGACTATACTGTATGAGCGATTATTTTGGAAATTTGACTGCAATTAAATGAAAGATCAGGCTTTCAAAAAATATGAACGACTAGCGCGGGCAATTCCGTCTTTTAGTTCGTTCTAGAAAATTTACAGTCACTCTTCGTCAGACATTTCCATAGAAATCATCATTTGTGTATAATTCAATATTGGATTAGAAAGCAGATTATTTGTATTATTGAACAAAAATATTTCCGAAATATATTTGAATTAGGCCTGGTATTTCTGCCTTGCAGTTATCTATGTAAGAATAACTATCAATGGGATAATATTATCCTCTTGATATTCACTTGGATAAATTGCTTTCTGTATCTCCAAATCTAGTTATCCCGTAGATAGCTATTCTGATTGATAATAAATATTTTACAATGTTTTTTTATGTTGGTATTAGTAGCGTTATGTTAAACAAAGAGAGACATATACGTTACTCGCACGAATAAAAGAGAGATAGGTGCAACTGTTAAAATAAATGACAAATATCAAAACGCCCAAAAAGCGCAAATTTCAATATTTCCGAAACAAGGCAACTTGTAAATATTGTGTTAAAATGTAAAAATGTTAAAGAAAATAAAGCTACTGACGTTGTATACCAAAAAGATAAACAAGGGGCCTGGAAAAAAATGTATTATGTTCAATGCATCGTGTAGACAGAATAGAAATGCAAAAACACTGAAAATTAAATACGATGAGTTATTTTATTTTTTAATTAGTGTAGTATTTGGTGGAATATTTGGTCGAGCAGGATATTAAATGCATTTTTCGCGGAGCGAAATCGGTTAATAAATTATTTCTCATCCCACTGTATCATTTGATTTGGTCTAACACGAACTATGTATGGACGTTCTAAATACTCTACAGTTTCTTCATAATTGTCTGCTAGCAAATCTTCTAACCATGAATCAGAATCCATGATTTCGTTCTTTAAAAATAAATGTAAATTATCTAAAAATAATCGACAATATTTTTTTTTATTTCACTATAAATAAAGTAGATTACTAAATTATTTTGATTTTTTTAAAAATTATCTTGATATAGGAAATTACACAATAAAATAGTACACATAATGGAAACAGTTGTATGTAATATATATATATATATATATATATATATATATATATAAACTGTAGGTATGTCTGATATGTACATAATACCTGTTATATTATATGTTTTACTTATATATGCTTATATTTTGTACATATATTTATCAATAAAATGTTTTTTGACACCTATCTGTCAAAATCTGTAATTTTTATCCAATGGATAACATTTATCAGTACCTGCACGGTGGAAATAACTTATCGTGTGGATAATCTAGTTACTCTACAGATAAATAATTGGAAATACGCAAAAAATCGTTTATTCTCTTGATAACTATTTATCCCATTGATAGTCAATTTTATCTATGGTTGGAAATACCGGACCTTAATGGGAAAACCATGTTACTCATCGGCTGAATTTTTTGTCCCTGTTTAAGATAAACTAGCAAAATTTCCAAGAATATTGTTACTAGATCACTATATTTTTACGAAAATCATATTTTATTTCTTGTCGATTATTTAATATTCCATAGATTAACCTAGATTATCTAATTACTTAGCAATATTCATAACCTGTGGGACAAGACAAGCTGGCTTGGCCTCATTGTATTGAAGATCTGGCATTTCCCCTGACCAGATTATAAAGTTTTCAGTGCGGTACAGTGGCGGCACGCTCAACAGTCGGCAGCTCCATGCATTATTCAGGCGAGGATGAGTGGTGTTGTGGCGATCCACTACACTGACCTCACGTGAAAAACGATCTTGTACTGTCTAGTTTTTTATGCATACAAATTTTACAATGCAGCTTTAAAATTCATCGTTTTATTGATATCAATATAAAAAGAGAAAAGTTTATTTTAAATAATTTTTTTTTATTAATATATAAAGTGAAGGTTACCTTGTTTTTGTTGCTATTGATCAAGTAAGATATATAAATAAATTGTTGAGGCTAGAGAAAACATACTTGCTACTAATTTGACATCTTCTGTAAAATGCTTGTAGGAAAATAGAATTATACTAGAAGCCTCAGCCCGGCTACGCCAGTCTTCTCCCTCTATGTCAACAAAACTCGTCGCTTCGCGACTCGTTTTAATATAATAAGGTATTTTGCCGCACTAGTGATTATATCACTAGTCGCTTCGCGACTCGTTTTTTGCCTGTTACGTGGTTATCGACGTGACGGATTCGGGCGCGTCCGCGGAACGGCCACGAAACGTCAGCAAAAATTATTATTATTATTATCATTAGCCTATAAGAAACACGAAGTTCTGAGCAATTTAACGTTGACATAATTTTTCAAATTGGTGTCACCCCGGTGAGAGTGTCGTGGTACCCCGGTTGAGAAACTCTGATATAGCCAATAACACTCGGGAAGTTCTAATCTATACATAAAATGTTTAAAGGATTATACAAATCGGTTAATTAATTTACGTTTGTACAATTTAAACGTAACAATAATATTTTATTTCACTATAAAGGTTTCACATGGATTTTGAATAAAATAGAGAAAAATTAATAAAATAGTTAAATATTATTACATAGGATTCACTATTAATTATGTCACTTGGAAATTTAGAAAAACTTTTGAGTAACACTGATAGATGTGAAATTTGCAGATTTTCGTTGTAATAATATATTCGTTGTTGTGATATTTTACGTTATTAAATTTAGTATTTTGTATAACTATTTAAAAAGGTATTTATAATTTTCAGTTTTATTGTAAATAATTTGGTTTACATGTAAATATATTATAGTCGTTATTTAATTTATTTAATCACTAAAATTTCACCTATACTTGTTATAATTCAGTAATTCGAAGGCTACGGACATTTGAATGTTTTCGAGTGTCCCTAAATGACGTCCCTGGAGGGGATTTTTCAATCTTGGGAAGAAGAAAAATTCACAAGGACTTAAGTCAGGCGAATAAGGATGCTGAAGAGTCACAGGTATGTTTTTACTGGCCAAAAACTCCTTTATTCAAATTTCTGTGTGACAAGTGATTCATCTTCAAATAACTCTCTTTCTCCTGAAAATGCTTTAAACCACCAAAAAACCTGGGTCCTTGACAAAACACTGTCTCCGTAGGCCTGCTGAAGTTTTGCAAAAGTTTCCGTTGCAATGTGCTCAATTCTGAAGCAAAAACTGATAGCACACCGTTGTTCGAAATGAATGTCACTCATTTTTATAACGCACTAGAAAAAACTGTTTCACGAGAAAAATCGCTACAGACAACAAAATTACTCTAGCGAGTTCAAACTCGTACTGAAGGAGTATCACATGTTCACCTGTCACCCCTCCAAGTGCAGTGTCCCAAATATTGCCAGATCAAACGCTATGTTGCCGATCTCGTTACTCAATTTACACACTTCTTATTATGAAAAAAAAATTTAGTTTTAAAATCTTCCGGTTGTTCTCTTAGAGTCATTTAAATTAGTCTTGATTTTGAAACGAAATAATGCTTTACATCCGCTATACATATCTTAAACCCGCCAGCGGCACCTACATAAGGGTTATTAAGAACAGACAGACATATGCAATTCTATTTTGTAATCATGTTTTGCGATGACATAGTCATTCTAATGTCTTATTCTCATCATTTTATAGAGCGTACCTCTTTCTATGTTCGAACGGAATTATATTTCATTAATTTTTAAGGCAAGTATTGGTCGCCCATACTTTTAATATGGTCGTACTTTTTCATTGTTCAAAATATTTTCTATTACTAACTATTGCATTCTCACTTTATTCTGAATCTATGTATTTCTTAACTCTTCTATTCGCAAGACCTGCTGACTTTGACCAGAAATTCATTTCCGTAACCAGAATCTTATTTTAATCGAATGGTGAGTACATTTTTCACCACCTAATTCACTAATGGACTAACAGATATTAAATAAGAAGCCTGTCTACGATTCTCCTCGAAAAACGGCATTTATCAAAAATGTAAACTTTGTAACCAATGGTAGTTATTAAGTTCAAAGGTTTATTGTCTCTTTGAGTTTGATACGGCGATTTTTATTTTAATTTTTTGTTTAGATCTGTCTTTAAAGACATAAAAGTCTTTTGAAAGTAGTGTTGATGTTTTTATTTAGATATTTTATTAAATAAACATAAAAAAATTAATTGCTTTAGTTTTAATACTAGCAACTCAACTAATTTATTTTTTGCCACTCTGTGTAAAAATAACGATGAGATTTAATTACAATTAGCCATATGTAATAGTCAACTTAAACATTTAGCCGAAAACATGGTAGAGAAAAGATCATTTACTGGACAAGAAGGACGGGATGTTATTTTGTTGCACGACAAATTCAGGCCCTAATTGCTCTTACCACTCAGTAAACTATCTTTTAGACGATAGCTAACACACGCACGGAGTTTTCGCCCGAATTACCTACCGAAGTACCTACATGTGTTCCAAGTAGCAATCCATTATCATCAATTATAATATTTTTCAATGAAGGTTCTGTGGGGTTATTATGACTGCAGGATTTTAAATAAAAAATGCCAGTGTTAAGGACGTATCACACTAGAACGCTATCCAAGTTTTATTTTGTAAGTCTTTTTCGAGTATTCAAGTCTTCACGTCTTCAGATATCACACGCGAAACAGGGAAAAGTGACTTGCTTCTGCGTACATAACGTGAACAATAGACCCATCTCACTTGATCTGACTGAGTGGTCGAGACAGCTCACGCGTATTTGAAGACTTGGATTTCGTCTATCTTTTAAAGACGGGGGAAATGTATCTCGATGTATTTGTTCAGACTTAAAGACCTAGGTTTTTTGTCATGCTATCACACACACAAGACTTCGATTCGAATGCCAAGACTTTAGTTTTCCAAGTTTAAACTTGAATAATAACTCTAGTGTGATAAGGCCTTTTTTAAGAGTTTTTAACAATTTGTATTTGAGACAGATGTGATGTTGAATGCTTGAAGAGGTACCGATAACTGTTTTTGTGTTGCTAAGCCAAGCACTGAGTAACCGTAGCTGCCAGGTGTTTGTTGACCCTTTTGGGTAGATAGTTTCTAGGAAAGGATAGTACGAAACGTGCCTATTTTTAAAATATAAATAAAAGATTAACTAAATTTTAAAAATACTAATGAAACAGTTTAAACCTGACGGAAATATGTAATAAAAAATTATATTGGATTGGTCATATACCACTGTCGCCACAGTTCAAACTATAAAAAATCCTGTCGAAAACATACTGACGTATTTCCACATTTCTACACAAAACTATATAAATATGAAAGTTATTTGAAATCCACAAATATATTTGTAAAATTACAGAACACCTATTAAGCTATTGAGCATAAAAATTTTAAAATAATTTTTTCTTCAACCAAAATTATCCTATTAGAGACGTTGAATAAAAATTCGGTGCAAAATTTGTTGTATAGATTATTAATAATTTTATTTCAAATTGTTAGTTTTAGTTAGGAAATAATTTCAATCAGCTTTTTGTACAGGAAGCGTTTATTTAAACAACACAACGTTTCGACAATCGGTACAATTATTTCTCAATGTCCTTTTAGGTTTCCTCACCGTTCTCTTAATGTTTTTTTTTTTTTTTTTTCGGTGCATGTACCGTTGAATTTGGTCGTTGTTGTTACAATTTATGTAATTTAACAAGTGTTTAGCTCTCAGGGGGTTTTGGATTTCGGTCTTGATATACCGTTTGAGGTACCATTATCCTTGTGCGTACCATTGATTTTGAGGGACTGGTACGTCGAACTGTATGATTGTTCCGGTTTTCTATGCCTGTTTCGGGTTCTTTCGCTGTTTTACCTGTATGTGGAGGTTTATGATTTTTAAGATTGATTATTGCATCATGATGTACAGGGAGTGACACTGTCAATCCTGCGATTTGTGCGTACCAGGTTGTCAGGGTGGATAGTGTGACTGCTTGTCATATTGATGCAGTAGTTGGTTTGATTATCATTCGTAATGTTTTGAATATTGTTAATCTTTGATATTATTATATTTAATCACTAGTCTTTTTGTTTAAAATTTAACTAACAGTCATTTCCATTTGGTTTTTATAAAGTATAATATTAAATTTATTCCTGTTTTCCCATCTTTCTGTATTTTTCAAGTACTAAATATTTTGTCAATGTTATTTCTGCAATTTCTCCTGACTGATGTACATGTTGTTAGAGTGACGTTTAACTAACATAGGCAAATTAATTTATAATTATATAAGATTGTTACTTTATTGTATGTTATTGTTATAGCACCTGAAGAAGCCAACAATGTTGTTGGGGATACGTTGTGTTGTTTAAATAAACGCTTCTTGTTCAAAAAGCTGATTGAAATTATTTCCTAACTCTACTATTATACAAATTGGACGTTAAATAACTATTCTACTATTGTTAGTTTTGTATAAGAAACTAATATATCTGGGGGGTTATATGTAGCGTTAATTCATTAATTAGTATTGGCACTTCCATCAAACAAAATATACAGTGTGTCCCAGCCAAGTAGCTCACCATTGCTATCTTTGTTAATAATATAGATAGAAAATCGGTTAAATGGATAAAGTATTTTTTGTAGGAAATATTATGACTCAAAAATATTTTTGTATGTTTCATTGACCAGATATTTTGAAAATAAACATTTTTTTAAATAGAATACCCTGTATATTGTTTGGCCATTAGAATAACGATTTTTTTGTCTTTATAAAAAATTAAACTTTTTTAATAATGCAGATATCAACATTACAAATTTATAAAAATAGTACGAATAAAAACTTAAATATAATAAAAACAAAAGTAAAAATTACTGAGTATTTTGGTTACAAATGTTGTTCGAATAATAATAATAATAATTTATTTTGCTGATTTGATCATTACAGTGATATATGAGAAGTCACAAACTTAAAATACATGTCTACAATACTTATTAAAAAATTATAATTACAGTCAAAATCATTTAAAGAAAACATTAAACTCATAAAGGTTATAAGAAAAACAATATTAAATTAAATTCAAATAAAATTAAAAAATAATTAAAATAGTAAAATAATCAATACATTAAGATAAATTAAAATAAATGAACGTTAAAATTAATAAAAATTGACTGACAAAAGTGTGTAATTTAAGAATAAATAAATATTAAAAATATTAAAAATATTTAAAAATAAATGTCCATTACTGTTTAAACACAATCTTATTCTTTATTTTATGTTTCGCGTTACATTGCGTAACATATTTTTAGGAATTTTGCTGCAAGCAAGAGATACGTTATTTTTTAGTTCATCTAAATTATTAACTGGATCTCTATAGACTGTATTTTTCAGAAATCCCCAAACAAATAATCTAAAGATGTTAAATCAGGAGATCTAGGAGGCCAGTTAATAGGTCCATTAGTACCCATCCACTTGTCGTCATATTTAATTTGTAAGTAATTATTTACAAGATAAGCATTATGGGCAGGTGCACCATCATGTTGAAAATACTTCAAATTAATTCTGTTAGCTATAGGCATATCGTCAAATAAATCTTGAAAACTATTTTCCAAAAAATCTAAATACTTTACAGTAGTCCAATTTCCTTATACTCATAGAAATTTTGTGTATTTTCTTGTAAAATATCTCTTGCTTGCAGCAAAATTTCTAAAAATATGTTACGCAGTTTAATGCGAAACACAAAATAAAGAATAAGATTGTATTTAAACAATAATGAATATTTATTCGAACAATATTTGTAACCAAAATACTTGGTAATTTTTACTTTTGTTTTTATAATATGCAAGTTTTTAATCGTACTATTTTTATAAGTTTGTAACGTTCATATCTCCGTTATTAAAAAAATGTCATTATAAACATGTTTAGTTTTTTATAAAGACAAAAGAATCGTTGTTTCAATGGCCTAACAATATACAGGATATTCCATTTAAAAAAATGTTTATTTTGAAAATATCTAGTTTATGAAACATCTAAAAATATATTTGAGTCTGTCATGATATTTCCTATGTAAAATACTCGAACTTTGTCCATTTAACCGAATCTCTATCTATAATATTAAGAAAGATAGCAATGGTGAGCCACATGGCTGGGATACCCTGTATTATGGTTGTGCTTAAAGTAATTTTACTTTAATCGTACTATGCACATTCGAAATAGTCTTATTAAAATCTGTAGTTGTTTCTTAATGTTGTGGCAGTGTATACTTAAATCAACAATATTGATTTTTACACAGTTACAATATATTTATTTTTATCAGACATCTGACTTTTAAGATTCTTTCACTAATCATATATTTTTAAAATCCTGTGTTAGAATTCACAGTTCTTAACACTATTCCTACTTCACTAAATTCTGTACTGATCTGCACACCACTGATTCAAACAGTCTGGAAAAAGTTAAAACAACATTCTTCTACTCCCCTGCGTTTAAATATTCTTACCAAGATACCAAGAGTAAATAGTCCATAGTTCATTTAAACATCTCAGCCCTTTCATAAATTTCCTTTAGAGATTTACCGGAAAGATATCATCATCCGAAATAATTTCCCTTACAACAGCTGTTCACATATAATACTACGTATAATCTTGAATTATTAACGTACATAATTCGCATTTACTATGTCATAATCTCGTATGGCGTGGACAGTATTGTGGATACTGTCAGGAAATATGCTAATAATTTATCAGTTCTAACTTTGATAATTGTGTGAAAATTTGGACTACATTTATATGTAGTGTTATTGTTAAGGTAACCAGACATCCCATTTTTAATGGGACAGTACCGTTTGAAATTTCAAACACCCTAGCAGTCCATTGGGGGCGCGCATTTGTCCCGTTTTTCAATGATAGCACACTTTTATTCGTTTTTTTTTTTTTTGAAAAAATGCTAACCATAGTCCCTTCAAACGTTACAATGCCGTATTGCTCGTATGGAAAATGGGACCGGTGTTGCCAAATGTTGTAAAAGTGTCAAAGATGTCAATGAACCCAAAATATTATGCCGAATTTGATGTTGATTTAGAGTTGGTTTACAAACATAAATTCTGTATAAAAATCAGGAAAAACAAAACTAAAATAAATAACGATTTGTAGAATACTGCTACTCTACAGATCAGCGTGTTTGGCAACGTCGCTAAGAACGTAAAAGGTAGTAATATTGAGAGAACTCATTAGAGAGTATGAAAAAAAACTACTCCATTTGTATCCTAACGTTTGAATGGACTATGCAAGAATATTCTCGAACAAATATATATGCTGTCAACTATGAACTGTGTAATGCACTACTATGGCGATTGTCGACTGTGCTTATTTCAGTGCGGCAATGTTCATAACATTGCCGCACTGATCTTCTAGGAATACTCTAGGGGATCTACTTCCATATTCTGTGGCACCTCAAATCATAAGTCCTCGGATAAGTGCTGTCTCGCGTTCTATACTGAACGTCCCGCCTTTCTCCATGTCTTCGGCAGAACATTCTATGTCCATCGTAGGATCAAGAATGGAATCGGGTTATGTTTAGCAACAAATCCTGATTTTAGTTGTGGACCCACGATGTACCTGGCAAAATCCGCCATGTACATGTGAAGAAAGGAGAAAATTCAATTTTGTACGGAACGCGAGATTGCGTTTACCTGAGGACTTATAGTTTGGATTGTTATAGCATTTTATAGCTCTCAGAAAGAGTATCAATCTATCTGGAAAATAGACAACAACAAGCAATTATTGATAATTACTCTAGTAGTTGCTAGAGCATCAGTTGTAGGGTACCTCAAGGAACTGTACTTGGTCCTATCTTGTTCGTGTTTTACATTGACTTTTTAAGCAAGGATAACTTGAATAACAACATCATTTCATATGCGAATGATGCAGTCTTATTTATTGAGGAAAATTTGGCTTGATGCTAATCTTCTAACTTTGAATTACAAAAAACAGAATTTATTTCATTTTCAATTTTCAATAATTCTCAGCCTACATTTAATTACTTAACGCTTCATAATAATAATTGTTTTAAGAAAACTGTGCTTGCGAAATAAAAATTAAAAAAGTAGATAAAATAAAATACTTAGGTCTTATGTTCGACAAAAATATGAGATGGAATGAACACCCTAATAAATTAATAACGAATATAAGGAAAACATTCTACATTTTTAAAGGATTAAGGGAAGTTACGCCATTACATAGTTTGTATCAGTTTTTTTATGCTCTTGTCCATTCTTCTTTAATATACGGATTAATTGTCTGGGGTGGTGCTGTAGATGTCCATTTAAATCAAATCAAAACTGTGCAAAACACTGTACTAAAAATCATATTTACAAAAAGCAGATGCTACCCTACTGAATTACTATACAGAAATACAAACATTTTTAATTTATCACAATTATATATGCTGAATATTCTGGCTTACACAAACAAGTATCGGAATATAATATCGATAGAAGATCATAAATACTCAACGAGGAACAAAGATAAAGCAGCTCCACATAAAACTTTTAAAACAATTGGTCAGGATTGTTTCTTATATCATGTGCCAAAGATATTTAATAATTTTCAAGAATATTTGCAAAACAATAAGAAGGACACTTACAATATTAAGGTTTGGTTAAGAAAGTACTGCCAACAACTGGACCAAAATGAAATTTTGAAGATACTGAACTACAGCAGATTAAAACTACATCAAATTACTGAATTCGTAGCATGTTGTACAACATGATCAACTCTAACATATTTTATTTTATTTATTTTTTGTCAATAGCCACACGCAGACTTTTGAGAACTGGTGAATTTATTCATTGTTTATTTACTGACTTATATAAGTAATGTTGTACTGTATTTCTTTCTGAGTAAACAAATTTATTATTATTATCCTTGAGCACTGTGTTATCATCTAACGCGACTGACAGAGCATAGCACAGTCCTAATCTCTCCCAGACATTGATTAACAAAGAAGAAGGGCACAGACTTCCAACTTTTCTTTCATACTTCTTTGTTCTTGGCCAGCTGATGCCATTTTCTACGTATTTTAATCCTTCAGCTACATTTTTTAGGTGTGCTAATACTACATTTGGAAATTCTTGGACGCTAGAGAATTATTTTGTCTGTCCATCGATTAGTATTTTGTCATGGCTAGGGTGACCATATTTCAGTGAAGGGAAACCGGGACACAGGAAAAAAAAGAAGGTCTTTGTTTCCTCCCAAATTCAAAGTGAAGAGCAAAAAAAAAAAAAAAAGTTCCTCGCCTATCCAAATTCAAAGTGAAGAGCAAAGAGATTCAAAAACCGGGACAATCGGGCGTCCCGAGGACAGTCTTCAGGACACCGGGACAATTGACCGAAAACCGGGACGGATGGTCACCCTAGTCATGGCTAACCGTAGGTTGCATCTGGTTTCATAGTTATTAGGTTATTGTTACATATAATGGACTGAACAATTTTAAAATAAAATTTCCCAATTTATCATTTAATTTTTATGCATTATTTATTGTTGAACAGTGAATTTGACCCGAAATCACAAAAATGTATTAACGGAGACAGACAAAGCTATTTTGTCAATCATTTTTGAATAAAACATATAATTTATTGTATTTAATATTCCGTTTTTAGGTTACTAAAATTTATTTTAGTTGAGTAATGTTAATGGAAAATATAAAATATGACATAATAAATACGGCACAACAGGACATACAAAGTTGTACACAAATTTAACATCCCCTTCTATAAGTATCATCTTCGGATCGAAAGCTGGCTATTACATAGCAGTTCTAATTTTGAATGTAGCAGCTTGAAATATGTCTATCCTTGACAGACCGAATCAATCTCTCAGGTTACATAACGATGATTACACAAGATTAACAAAGTTCCACAGTTCTCTTTCTACAGATTTTCTTTGAATTATAAATTTGAGGAATTTGTATGTATGCTACGTAAAACTTGTCCAGAACTAAAATCCCGTTTAAAATAAATCCATAATTTCATACATAATGATGGAACAAAGGGTTTGATTATTCAGAATTCTGTTTGTAATTAACAGAACAAAGAGAGTAGTGTAATTTTTATGCTATGCATCCATAGCGTATTTATTATAAACGAGGCTTATGTCTATGCGATTTTTATATTTATTATGCATTATGTTGAAGGGAGAAGGGTTGGAGTGTATGTTTTTTTCATAAAAATTAAGTTACAGCATCAGTCTTATTCTGACTATGACTATTGATTTAATAGGCGTAAGTAATTTGTTTCTTATTTAATAAGTGGTGAAAAACACTGTGACTTTTCACAATTTTTATTTCAAAAGTACTTACTAGTTTCGGATTTCGCCGTTTGCACAGCAATAATATTAAATAAAAATAAAAATTATGAAAATTCGCAATTGTTTCATTTAACCAGTAATTAAGTTTTAAATAGGGTTTTTGATGTGGGAACGGTGATTTCAGAAATAAAATTTCATTATTATTTAAAATAAAATTATTCAATTAGTTAGAAATATTCAAATTATTTAAATATAAAAACTAATCTATTTTAAGATTTTAATTAGTTGAGAAATCATATATTTTTTAGTTAAATGTTGAGAGACAAGGGTAGAAATTACGATCGTATATTATATGATTCGTTTAAAATATTGTCACCGTTTATCTCAAGTACATGGTCGAATGTTTACACAGATGTTGATATGCGTCCATATATTTTCAGTGATTATCGTAAAAAATCATCCAACGAAAACCCTCTCGAGTAATATCAATTATTCCACTTACTTGTTTTTTTTTAAACGCTCACTATCAACAAACTATTCGGTTAATTTATAAGCTGCCACTGATTTCACAATAACAAATGTCAAATGTGATGCATAAAGTAATGACTCATTTCAATATTGCCATCTTGTGGTTGTTTGTAAAAACATAAAAGGTAATCCTCGTAATTATTCAAAAAAGCGAAAATTTTTCTCAAATGCGGAGCATGGAGCCCTGATTCTAACAACGGCCCTGTTTCCCGCAACATAATTTATAAATTCCCAGATTCATAATATCTAAATTTATGAATGATGTCAAGGGGAAGGGAAGGAGATGGTCGTGGTTCTACCAGTTCGGTTGAGCGCTCTGCAAGAGATATTTGTCTAGCCAGGCAGTACAAAAAGGTTTTGATCTATTATACCAGCACCGGATCTTAAATTAACATTTCCTCCAGCTATATTAGACGCTGTAATAACTGTTATATTAACCAGAACAAAGAAGATGTTTTACCCTGAACCCTCAGCTTCTCTTCCACTTACTGTTTCGTTCAGCACGATGAATAGATCCACGGGAAACACTGGGACGTCGTGATTGCTACAGACTAATTTTAACTCATTTTTACTAATTATAATTTGGAAATTAGGTACTCGACAATTTATCTTCGCTTGATTTAAATTACCTTTTCCCGGAAAATATATTACTTTACATTCAGTTGGTAATTGTGGGAATGGAACAGGACTAAAATTTCAATAACAAAGCATAATTAAGATGCATTTTTAGAGTATTTTTTTTTTAAATATCAAATAAAAAAAAGGGTTTGATTGCTAATTTTGTTAATATAATTAGAATCCTGCAAATTCGCGGATATCCGCGGATTACTCGCGGGTATCCGCCATTTTTCTGCGGACGGGGACAAATTATCATTTAAATCGTGCGAATGCGGATCGGATGCGGATTATATATCATATCCGCTTATCCGTAATATCCGCGTATATTGCTCTTATGGCAAGAGTGAAATAATGATATGTTACGGTACTTTTTACTTTTTTACTCTTCCTATAAAGAGCTCCTTATCGCTTACTTAAATTGATAAATATAGTAAAGTTTATACGAGCCCTGTCCACTTTCAGTTGGCCCACCAATGCAGATATAAATTCGCCTTAGAAACTGTACTGGACACATTTTAAGACGCCTAAAAATCTCGACAAGTCTCGAATGGAACCCATAAGGATACTGTTGACAAACCCACTCTTTCTAAACCTGGAGTTGCTTAACACTCGAGGGAACTGAAACATACGGCTTGTCTTGGAAGTAAGCCAAAAAGGTCCTCATCTAGCGGAATTCATCTACGAAATTTTGTAGGCTCTGGAATTTATTTTTATAAAATATGTATCGCAATTAGAAAGTTGGATACTAGCACAAGTTTACGTATTCTATGAAAATTCAACTCGAAGTGACGAGAAAATGAAAATGGAGATCTATGTATCCATCTATTGTCTAATATAAAACTAAATATACTAATAATACACCAGTCAGCAGAGTCAAAAGACTAAGTAACCCCTTCCATAAAATATACGCGCGCTCCTTTTTTTTGTGTATTCCCGCTGAACTACATACTTTTCTCGTTCGAGTCGAAGGCGTTACACAATTACAACAAGAAAGTGACTGCTGGCTATTTCCTTATTCTTATGGTACTAGACTTTTTGATTTTTAATTATCTTAATTAAGGGACTGAAGTTTTATTTGGTAGATAATAAGTTTTTATTTTCGAAATGACCTACTTTTGTTAAACAGTGGTTGAATGATCAACCATCAGGCCACAATTTCCGTAATATAAATAAAGTGGAAAGTTCCTTAAAAGAGTAATAAATGGTTATTTTAAAAGATCGCAACGGGTAAATACTATAGTACCAACTGTCTCTTCGGTAATTCTTGAAATTTAATTGTATCAAACCAAGTGGTGATCAGTTTAAAAAGACTTTTACGCATATAATTATTCAGAGCAAGCAGTTTATATTCCGTACTCGGAGAAACCCATGCTTTTCTAAAAGAGCATATTTAAATTTTCCCTTTGCCTGCTTTACATCAGTCCTTCTTTTGAAGTTGATTCTATATAATCTCTATTGCGAACTTTCCTCTGCAAATTAAGAAGAAAAACTTAAGGGAAATCCTCATTTACAGCGATTTTCAATTTTATATTAGGATCGTCCACAGCAAGAGTAACTTTGAATGTTACTTAGACGAGTCACTATTGTGAGCAGAATAGAACTCACAGGCACGTATTTAGAAGGATTTTACACTGATTCAGTATTAGAAGAACAGTAGAACTATGTTATAAATAAATAAGAATTTTTTATTATACATAATTTCACCAAAATATATATTTTACTATGATCAATTTTTATTTTCAAGGTGGCCATATTTTGTTCTCAATTAAAAATGAGAACTCTATCCTTTTCTAGATATTCCCTTATATGTAATAAGCGTCTCGCTCGTGCGTTTTAAGTGGGCGCACCGGTGTTTATCTGTCTCTGACATCATTTATGTTTCATATCTAGTTCTTTCTGGATGTTTTCATTACTGATTCTGTCAGCGTTGGTGTAACCGTTTACGGTACTTACGAGTTATATTTCTACTGACAACATGCGTTTATTTTTATTTATTTTTGTAAGAGATCGGCGGAAAATAAGATACATAACAGGCAAAACTAACGGTACGAAGGCCTTTTTGACCTCACAGAGTGACAGGTCATCTCTTACATTTTTATTTTATCCTGTAAGCCACTGCCATAGACAGATATACCATAAATATCGCATAATTTTTTTGAAATTCAGTTGCATATTGAATATTCTTTGCTCAATAATATTAGATATGCTCTTGATGCTGTTGTATTTGCAAACAATCTACAAAGTTTTTACACATGAATGGATAATATAAAAACAGCTAGTGAAAAATAGGGTCTGTCGCTAAACACAACCAATAACACCTAGTTCACTTAAAACTAGCTACACCTCCATCGAAAAAACACTGTCATGTCAGTAAATACAAAGTTTTGAAGTATTCTACTAGCTCAAAAGCTACCTTCGTTTGCTTGTCCATACCATAGTTTTAGAACATATTTTAGGCTGCAGGAAGGGCAGAGAGTGCGTATTGATTTTTGGTGTTCTTCTACATGTGATTAGATTTTTGATCAATAAAATTAACAAAGATATTTAATATTGTTGTTAGTTATTTAATTATATATATATATATAAATCTATATAATCGAAAGAAAGTTCTTGACGAAATTAATATGGGTATTAAATAAAATTCATATATTTATTTAAAAAAAGTTTATCTAGACGTTTCGATTGGTAATCCATTATGAAATGACGATTATGAAATAAGAATTTTATTTAATATCTATATATATACATATATATTCCTTTCTTGCTAATTATGACTGAATATTGTTTGTCCTTATGTTTTATATTTAAATGTTTTTCAGTTTACGTGTTTAGCACATATATTATTTAACCGTACGTAGTACAAAATGGAGCTCGCGCCATTTTGGTTTTGTTTTTCAAATTTTGTTTTCATTGTTAGTTTTCTAGTTACTTCATTTTGTTTTTACATTTTCTTTATTACAAATATTCTTTTATACAAGATTAATAATTTCGATTTTGGTATATTTCAATGTGTACCTTATTTTTAGACTGAGGATGATTGGATACCCAATCGAAACGTCTCTGTAATATTTTACAATAAATTTCTGATGATTATTAAACAAGAATTTTACTCAATAACCTATATATATATATATATATATATAATGTTGGGCATAAACTGAATGATATTAGCAACTAAGATTAACGAACAGAAGTTAATTAATATAAATACTTTTATTTTGTTGAGATACGTCAAAAATGTGCCCAAAAGACTGTCGTTCGCCTATTTCCCAGAAAGACTAGATTAAAAATCTGAAAAAAAAAAACAAAAACAAAACGCTTGAAATATTAATGCAAATTATTCTTTTCGAGTAATATGGAATTTTATACTTCTTTTTCTTCTTAAGCCTCTTGCATCTATTTCTGAATATAGGCCTTCATCAACTCTTTCCATTTAACTCTATTTCCAGCTGTACGGATCCAAGCTAGCCCAGCAGATCTTTTCAAATCATCATACCAACGAATTGGTGGCCTTCCTCTTCCTCTTTTGTGCTTATAAGGACGCCAATCTAGAATTTTTCAAATCCATCGATTTGGGTCACTTCTCGCTACGTGTCCAGCATAGGTTCATTTTAACGAAGTAGCTTGAATACCGACATCAGCTACCCTGGTACTTGTCTAATTTTGAACTTAGACTAATGAACAAAAAAATGTTGATTCTCATGCAATTATAGTAAAAAATATTGACCCAATCATCCAGCGTTGATCACTTTTAATTTTTAAGTGCCTACGAAATCATCAAATATGGGAAAATTCACACTTTAAATGGTTTTTTGTGAACGCTTGTATTCATTGGAAATAGATTTTTTCCGGCAGTATAACATCTTAAGATGGTTAATGTATCATAATTTTAAATAATTTAAAGTATAAGGGTAATTATCTTGATATTTATTATAATTATAAATTTATTAAAATTATTTTGCCGCTAATTCTTTATTATTGTCAGTTTATTTATCAGCAATAGTTAAATAAATCTTTAAAATACTGTGCATGCGTTAACTCTTAAAGGCACAGACAAACAGCACTTATTTAAAAATAAATAAATAAATAAATAAATAAATTGGTTAAACCCACAACAGTGGTTGTGTGACGCATCAGTACATATTATGTACTTGGTGGTACATTTTACCAGCGTTCATGCAGCAACGAAGCGCGATTTAACAAATGGTATAATTTTTGGGTCATCGTGCAGTATTGGGTACCAAAATAGTGATACATAACGTGTTCCACTAATCTTGTAAGAGTTACGACTGTTTTTTTTGGGCCATATACTCAAGCAGAGATATCCTTTGTTGAGATATCCTCAAGAATTAGATAAAAAACAAAAATAATTTAGAAGTAAATTTAAAAATTAAAATTAATACGACTGTACCCATATTCATATATTATGTAAGAAGTCCAGATATAAAATCAATAAGCTTCAAAAACAAATAAATAAAGTTTAACTGACAACGGAACATAATATAGGGGAGCAAGTTAATAAGATATAGGAATATTTTAGATAAACCACATGTTATAATACACAATAATTATTTACTTACAGACCTACGTTTCAGACTTACGGAAGAAAAGTTACTAAAAAATATCTTCGATAAAATCATTTATACCTCATCCATTCCAACGGTCTTTCAAATTCGCGCGCACATATATCATAAAAGAGAAATCTGTGTTCCACCCTATGGTATAAAATTGCTAGAAATTACTCAAACTTAAACTTTTTAAACATTCTTAAAAAAACAAGCATTTTTCAAAATGATACGGCGTACGTGGTACGTACACGGCGTACGTATACGGCATACGTACCACGAAAAAAGGACTAAATTAAACAGCTTTTTAAAAACTAGAAATTGTTGGTGTTAATGTTTTTTTCCTGACTGTAATTGCCCTCTTCATCTAGAGGGCCTCCCAGGGGTACAATCTAATACCCTTACCTCAACACTTCAGCAACAAGACGCCTTCTCTGATCTATACTAATATATAAAACTAATTATAATAAATAAAGAAATAAATATAATAAATAAACCTAAATTTCACTCAATTATTAGTAAACAAATAAAAACTGTTTGAGATGAAGAAGAATACGATCAATCCAAATTAAAAAACCAGATTTTGAAGTAATAGTTCCACGTTACCAATTTTTAAAATACTTTAGTCTTGAACTGAGCAAATTCAGTGTTCCAATGTAGTAAAATGATTTTTATGGTAATACCGTTGTATGAAATGTTTGTTTTTCAATTATACCACCAGAACGTCAGCCCTACAGAATTTTGTTGCATTGGTGTCAGTTGTTGGATGCGTCTCTGTTCTCGTATGTATGCAGATTGCCCGCGGAGAGTTGATTGCTCGTCTTACAATGAGACTTGGTAAAGCCGCCAGTATTAGAGTAGATTGGCTGGCGGTGGTAGCTCTTCACTGAGTACTGCCTCTCTGTGAGCCGCCCCGTACTGCTGAGATGCCCGATGCTCGTTTCCTACGTCCGCCTCGACGCTACAGTATAAACTCTAGTAATCTCCGGCCATTGTCGTTTCCCTCGTCAAACAAACATTGCTTCTGCAGTCGAAACGGCATCATTTCATCAGATGGAGAACGACTACTGATGTTGGTTTGCAAGATTCGAAGTCACTAACAAAGAAATTCTAGAATTCAATTAAAAGAATGTTTACATAATAATGAAAGGAAATAGAAGAAAATATACGAATTAACTGATTTTTATAAATTAATATATTTCAGCAGATTTGAATGTTATACCGCAAAGAAATATTCTTTGATTTTTGTACAAAAATTTTTGTTGAAATAAAACTTTTATTATATAAAAATTGAACGATATTTCTACATGTACAGGATTTCCTAGGTATGACCTTATATCGTTACTCCAGTGTCTGTCTGTATGGTAGAAATTGTGGCCAAGCGGCTGGACATAAAGAGTTCAAAATCCGATATTCTTACAATTTCTTGACCCGCATGCAGCTTTATAGTACATTTTGATGGGGCTGTGCTCTCCTAAGATAATAATCTTGTCATGAGACACAGACTAATATTTTGGGTTTAATATATTGGTTGGTGTAGCAGTTGAGTTAATATTTTTTACTTTATTTATTTATATTATTATTATTTTATTCACAGTGAAATTATTATTTATTAATTTAGTTATTATTAATTATTCTATGTATCTGTACTCTGTTAGTTTGTGTTAACCACTTTTTAATTTAATTTTTATACATTTTATAATTTTTTATTTGTTTAATATAAAGAGGTGATTCATTATATAGTTTCGGTCCGAGATATGCGATATTTTGCTTTAATATATATTTTTTGACTTTATGTATTTTTATTTTCATGCTATTGGCGTATCTAGTATTTGATTTATGTGTTATTAATTCTTTTTTATTATTTTTATGTACCTAAAATAAAGCAGTTTTAGTATAGACTTGTCTTAAGTCAAAGATTTTAGATTCTACATATAATTTTTCGGTTAGATATATTTTTGTTTTTTTAAATACAATTTTTAATATGGTTTTTTGAGCTAAGGTTAGTTGTTTTATTATTGTTTTCAGGGTGTCCCCCCAACCAATAATACCGTATTGGATTATGGATCGGATGAGTTCAAAATATACTTTTCTCACTGTCTGTGTTGGAAGAGTATTAGTTAATTTTATGAAAGAATAAAACATTTTTCTTATTTTCTTAGTGATTTTTCTAATTTAGTTTTTATTAATTTGAAGACCTAGACTGAGTCGCTCTTTCCTATTTTCTGCCAGTTGTCTTCTGTGGTTTCGTCCGGTATAAGTATATTTTCGTTGGGCTGATTAGCGTTTTTTAATCAGAAAGTTAAAAATTTGCTTTTTTCTGTGTTAAGAGTTAAACAGTTATTGTTGAGCCAGTCTTGTATACTTTTCATTATGTCTTGTGCTGTTTCAAATTATTTTTCCAGCTTGGTTCAGTGCTGTGTCATCAGCGTATGCTATTATTTTTATGAACGTGCTCATACTTAACAAGTTGTTAATGTATGTATATGTTGAACAGTGTACATCCTAGGACCGACCCTTGGGGTTCCCACCTTTAGTTTATTAGAATAGTACAGTTGGGAGTTTAGATAATATTATTTATTCGAAAGTTATCGATTTTTTTTAATGAGATATTGATATTTCTTACAAAAATGTCCAAAAAATAAACTTGTCCACCTATTAAGTTCTTAGTATTTAAGTAATAACACATTATTTCTTCAAAATGTTATAATTTTTGTATGGAAAAATGGATCACTTTTTTAAAAATTATTATGGTGTATGAAATGTAGGGCTTTTAAACGTAGACTTAGGTTCATTATTTTTATAATTTAATGTTGATGTGAATTTTGTTAAAAATATTTCCAAAAACTATTTTGTCAAGGTAGAAGGGCTGGCCTAAAAATTTTAATAAATGCGTAGCAAAGCACACTGTGAGTCAAAATAGTACAAACCTTTTGAGTAAATTATTATTTGGAATTATATCGAATTTAATGGCTTTTTCCAAAATATTTAGTTTTTATATTTCATTTAGATATTAAATGAAAGCTCTCGATATTGAAATTAACAGACGTAATATGAATTTCAAAAAATGTTTATTATGACTTGATAATAAATAATAAATGTGTAGATATCTACGAAATCCTGAAATCTGTGAAAATTCACACTTCATATACTTCTTTTATATATAATGTACTAGATTAAGCTGACCGTTTTCATATGTCAATTTAAGTTTAAACCAACGAAAACAGTTCACCTCATCTGGGTTTCTGCCCACATTGGCATAGAAGGCAACGAACGTGCAAACTCAGCTGCTCGAGTTTCCATCATTCATGACGATACAGTCTACCTACCCCCCAACAAAACCTACATAAGAGAGATCATCAAGACGAAACTCCACACGAGAAGACTGTCTAAGATGCGCGAAACTACTCAACGTACTCAATTTCTTACAGGCAACCAATATTCGTCATCTATTATAATTATAAAAATTAATTATGTATCAATATACTAAGTATGTATCAATTATGTAACCACGCAATTTCAGACACTATAGCCAAGCAGCTGAAGTGTCTTAAAATATATAATACAATAAAAAATAAGTATAACTTCACGAACACTGGTATATTTTTCAAGTTGTTAAGTACGCAAACAAAATATTAAAAAAACACATTTATATGTTAAATTATTATGTGGAATGGATTGAAGCCATTGAAAGAAACTTAATAATAACACTTGATTTTTTTTTTTTCAGAAAAATATTTTCCGGCCAGTAATAGTAATAAAAACTTTAATAATATTTAAAAGAAAAACCGTGAAGTTGCAACAATGTAGAAGAGTGTTTCAAAGAAAACATCAATAGTGAATACTTATCGTTCCGGCATGTAACTAATTTGTTTCTAGGAAGGCAGCGTCAGGCGACATCTTGCATGCAACTAACGACATCATAAAATGTGAAACTAAACACTAATCTGATGTTTGGTTTACTCACAACGCTAAATTTAACAAGCTTTACAGAAGAATTTAAAATTTTTGAAAAAAAAACCTTAATCGTTGTATCCAATTTCCTGTTGACGCATTTTTCAAAGCGAACGTAACACCGTTTTGCAAATTACGTTTCCGAACAATGTTTCTCAAATTGAGTTTGAACATAAAGTGGGTATGTATCAGGTTGCCTTTGTCGAGATATAACTGCGAATAAAAAGCCTATATGTTGAAGAAAGAAAGATGTATCAGCACTCAACAGTCAAGAGTTCTCTCTGTCACTAATGCTGTTTTGCATCAGTATTACTCAATTTCCTTAGCGGTATAATAACACGAAATATTACTATTGTTGAGTCGAGTGGTTCTTCCGTTGCTACAAAACTTTCCCGAAGAATCATGTTGAAAGCAGCAAACGACACAACTGCGCCTATCGGTGATAAATGATCGTACAGTTTATCGGGGTTTGCAAGAGAAGTCGTCTGCTTCCGCGCTTGGATATTAATGTTTCTTTGATTGATACTGAAATGTTGGCACTACTTAAAAACTGTTCCAATGACATCTGTATAAGTCGATTCGAGGATATTTTCACCTGGATTTGATTAATGATGCAGTATTAGCTAACATTAGTCGACCTGAACTTTTTTTTATTAATGCTCCTCTTGGTGACATCAAATTCGTATCAATCTTTCACAGACTATTGTATTACATGATTTTTTCCAACTTTTTCTCTTTTACAAATTGATGAATGGATTAATAATTTTTTTCTAAATTTGAAATTTTTGAAATATTAAATTTAATTTATTGGAAATAGAATTTAACTGATCTCCCAAAGCGAAAAATCAGTATTACATTCAAGAACATTGTGAATTACAGCTGCGTCATGAGTCTTCCTACGAATAGAAATAAAACAAACTTAGGACAAGACTTATGAAAAATTGTATTAAGTTAACTTTATCGCAGTCATGTTGTTGAGTCTTCGCAATTCTAAAACATTTCACGAGTATTGGCATATAACATATCTGAAACGACATACCACGGGTTGACTATTGGAGTTGTTTTCCCAGTGATTGTTCCTTTTATCCTCATCATGTGTCCTATCCACTGTAGTCCTCTAATTTTCAACTCTTGTGTGACATTATCTTTATTTATACAGCTTCTCCCTCTTCTTAAGACCTTCATGCCTATCCAGTATAAAACATAATTTTCTCCTTTTTGTTTCCAGCTTGCCCGATTTTTTGCCAATCTCAACATCTCAACCAGTGTTTGCCACCTACCTTTCCATTCATCAAACCATATTAAAATATGGTGGCCGAGCACCTACAAGTAGTCGGTTTATGCTTCTTTGCAATACCTCGTCGCCAGTGGACGCAGTTTGATGCCCATTTTTCTTCTATATTTCTGATAATACGAGGTGTGTAAATTAAGTAACCGGACTGGCAACATTTGGGATGCGGGACTTGGAGGGGCGGCAGCTTAACATGTGATATGCCTTCAGTACGAGTTTGAACTCGCTAGAATAATTTTGTTGTCCGTAGCGATTTTTGCGTGAAGCAGTTTTTTCTAGTGCGTTCTAAAAGTAAGTGACATTCATTTCGAGAAACTTTCGCAAAACCACAGCAGGCCTACGGCGACAGTGTTTTGTCCAGGACTCATGTTTTTTGGTGGTTTAAGGCATTTTCAGAAGGAAGAGAGTTGATTGAAGATAAATCACGCAGCGGAAAGCTTTCATTTTCAAGAACCGATGAAAATGTCGACAGAATCCGGCATCTTGTGTGTTCAGATCATCGGTTGGCAGTCAGAATGATCGGGGAAGAGTTGAATTTGCCTCACTGATTTTGACACTATTTGAGCCTTGTCACACAGCAATTTCAATAAACGAGTTTTTAGTCAATAAAAACATCCCTGGGGCTCCTCAGCCTCCTTATTCGCCTGACTTGAGTCCTTTTTTTTCCTCTTTTGTATATATAAAGATTGAAAAATCACCTCAAGTGAAGTCATTTTGGGACACTCGAAAACATTCAAACGTCCGTATCCGACCAGCTGAAAGCTATTCCAGTATCCGAATTCTAGCACTGCTATGAGGATTGCTGATCCATCTCCAGCGCTGTGTGGCTTCTCAAGGAAGTTATTTTGAGTGAGACAATATTGTATTGTAATTCCATCCGAATAAAAAAAAAAAAAAATTAAAAAATCAGACCGGTTACTTAATTTACAGACCTCGTAACTGCATTTTTCATACGTCTATATTTTCTGAGAACAGATAAAATTTTCTTTTATTTTCCGGCAGTAAATTGATGCACGTTTTAATATAATTTCGGCTGACACGGTATCTTAAATTGCAAGCTCGAAGTTTCAAAGCACGAGATTCAATTTTTTTGTTTATTTAGTAGTTTATTTTCTGAGGTCATGTGTTTCAGCACGCACACATGTAGGTATACCATATAACGGACAAGAACCGAGTCGACTCCGTGTCCGTGTCAGTAAATATAGAAAGCAAAAGTTTGCTTTTATTGTCTGCATGCGAAGCTTTATATCTATTTCATGTGACCTTTGTAAAACAATTGAATGCGAACGGTTGACAGCTGCTACTTCTCTGATAATTATTTAACAGTTCAATCAGTTGCAATGGAACACTTCAGATCTATCAAAGAATCATTCAGGAGCGCACGAATATACCCTGTTCATCTACGTCAGTTGTGCAGATTTAGACTTTTAAACCAATGGTATTCTGACAACTAAAAATAGACGCTAACACTTAAATAAACAATCTCAAATAAATATTGTAACTTATAAACTAAACTACTACTAAACAAGACGGGATATTTGACCAACGCTTTCATCAATACAGATTCTGATTCTCCTGTTAATTGACATAAATTATTAATCACAAAATCAAGTACACAAAAATGACAAGCATAAACTGCTTTTGTTTTGTTGTTGCTCGATTATCTTCAACATGCTTTATATTGCCGTCTTTCTCATGTACGGCTTACTTTTTTTTTTGGATTATATGTTTCATTTTGTAATACGAAACTAACAAGTAAAGTTCATTTTTTTATGATGTATATTTAAATAGTATATTATGCAACAAGCATGAAATGATTATTCCATGCAAGTTTCATACTATGCATTTTCCACGACTATAACTTTGTTATTTATTTCATTTTTATTTATTTCCCTTTAAAAACTAACGATAATTTGACAGTTGCTTTCTACCTATTTATTAGGTTGCCTAGCAACGACCATGTATGCTGTCATACGGAATGTAAATTCAGTTAAAATAACAATACTTGTGTCAACTGATTAACTGACTGACCAAGACTAACTCTATCAAAATATATATTTGCAAAATTCGACAACTTTAACTATATTATTTAATTTTAATCAGATTTCCTTTACAAACTAACAATAATTTGACATATGCTTACAGCCAGTAGCGGATCTAGCTTTTTGGGGGCCCAGGGCTTGAAAATACCAAGGGGCCCTACACATGTTTCAATCAAAATATTTAAAAAATAAAAGACAGCATTAAAGGTTAATTATTATTTATTACATTTTTATTAATGTTAGATATTATTTTTTTATTAGCTGGCGCTTCACTTATGTTGATTTTTAATAAATATTAGTTAATTTGTGTTTTTAATTTTGTTGTGTTGATTTTTAAGGTAATATTTTTGTTTTGATCTTTTCTCTTATAAGCCGTGCTTGGTATAGAACATAATAGGTATATGTCCGAGAAGTTGGGGGCCCCTTGCGGATCTGGGGCCCAGGGCTTAAGCCCTATTAGCCCGTATGTAGATCCGCCACTGCTTACAACCTATTTATTACGTTGGCTAGCAAAGGTCGGCCATTGCTGCTTGAAACTATTATGTAATGAGCTCAACCTGTTACGTAATGAACTCATTATGTAAGCGAATCTAGATTTAGAAAAGTAGTAATTTTTTTTTCGGTAAAATGAGGCTTTTGTTAAATTTTTTTTTGCAAAAGCTCTCTTCAATCATTAAAAAGTGGGCTTTTGACAACTTACAAATATAAAAATTCCATGTAGTTCCGCTTAAACGTTTGGAATAGCCTTTATAATATATCATATTCTATAAATATTGAGAAATTAAAATAGATAATGTGTACCGTCGCCAAAAAGTGGGTCCTTATATCCGCATCTGAATTTTTTTTTTTTTTTTAATTTATTGGCCTTTGCTACTGTGGCAATTTGCCAGGACAATTTTTATTCGAGAAAATTTCCATGCCTGAACGGGATTCGAACCCGAGACCTTCGCAACGCAAAGCACAAGTGTTATCACTACGCTACGCCGGTCGGCGCATCTGAATTTGAAAAATTGTGTTGAAACAAAGGAAATTAAAAAAACTTTTTTTCATTCCGTAATCTACGTATTAAGAACTTTCTTCTAATACCATACAATAATATATATAAAAAAAAACAATTATTTCTTTTCCATGCCACAAAGAATTCTAATTTTTTGAAAAACTAATCTCATCAAATATTCCTGTTCAACGATTCAGCAATTTTCGTGGTGTGTATTCTATAACTCTGTATAGTTTTCCTATATGTAAGTCAAAGAGTTGTACAAGCGTGCAAAATTCCTTTTCTAGGTCTTGCAGTGTGGCCACAATTACTGCTGAACAGACAGACAGACAAACAAACAGACAGACAAACAAACAGACAGACAAACAAACAGACAGACACATGAGTGACATTAAGCTTGGTCCAGATTAGCGAGCCGATCTTGTAAAGTACCGTGTAATGTAACCCGCCATATAACATTTTGGTCTAGTTGGGACAGATCACGCGCACAAGCGCTCTATCTGGTTCGCTCTGTGTTGTGTTTTGGTTGCGAACACAAAGTGGTTCACCGAATTTGGTTGGACTCGTCGGGGTAGTTTTGACGTTCGCACGTATGGACGTTTGACACTAAGTTTACATGAGCTATGCCAGGTTGCATAAAAGTCTAAAAACTAGATGTAAGCTAAAACACGATGTAAAACACTAAATTGCCTAGCAACGCATTCCGCATTTTTCTGTTTTACATCGAGTTGAAGCTTAAATCTAGTTTTAAGATTTTTATGCAACTGGGAACTAAAGTATCTACTATAAGTAAATGTAAGTTAATAAATTTCTTAAATAATTTTTCGCCAGCAGTATAATTTCTTCAAGATTTTTTGTGTGTATACAAGGTGTTAGTCTGTAACGCCGCACCTCGAATAACTCCTTTATTTTAAGAGATACAAGAAAATCTTCAAAAAAAAAGTTAAATTAGACTAAAGGGCCCACTTGAGGACTATAATAAGAATTCTGCATCACTTCCGGTTTCAGCGGAAATTGTTTCAACTTTTTATCTAGCAAAAGGAGTCGGTAATTTATTTTTATTTTTTCTTGAAAGTACATTCAATCAGCTTTACAAAGATATAAAAACATCATACTTTAATTTTAACCATTTCAAATTGGCAACCAATCATTACGTTACGCGGTACATTACACGATCGGCTCGATAATCTGGATCCAGATTTATAAGGGTTTTTTGGTCATACCAACAAAACCTTAAAAAGAACTAGTTTTGGTATGGTCGTCCAAAAAAGTTATTAAAACATCATTTATTCAATTTTAAGTCATATGGATACCGAGGAGAACAGCAAGGTTGAACTATTAACTTCAGCACATGTTTCTGCAAATTTGAACCAAATATTATTGTTTTCAAAGTTCATATTAGTTATATAAATATTATCAGAATTATTTTATGTTGCATATTTTCATCTCTTGTATTAATTTCCTGTTCTCTACCTACATATATTACATAATGATATCATTAATCTACATAATGATGACATTCTGTGGTTCTAAGCTTCAATTTAATTGAGCAATATCTACCCAGTAGCACGCCTGTGTAGAAACATTCCATCTGCGATTGTGAATACGTAATGCCGCCTCACAACTCTTTCATTAAACTCGCCGTATTTTATCCATTTTCGCATTTCTAACGAGCGACTTGTATATGTTCCTTTCTCCCCCTTTCTCTAAAAGTCACAATAACGACATTTAAAAGGTTACCTGCTCATTGTTTTCGTATTTCTTTACAGAACGGCATATCTCTGTCTCATTCCTACTACTGTTTAAACATTTGATGTCTTTCACCGATTGTTACAATGAATAAATGTCACATTTTTCAATTTCACTAACAACGTGAAGGCTAAATGAAGTGGAAAATTAAAGAAATAATAATAATATCGTTTCAAAGAAAATTTCAATTGGTCTAGTTTAAAAATAAATATTTACGAGTAAAAAAATGAGGGTTATTATCTTATTAATGCGAAATTTATGGATCGAGGTGAAGCCTAGTTTTGAATAGAGTACGAAAAAAAAAAAATACTATATATAAACATTGTATACACTTTACAAAATAAACCAACAAAGAAATAAAGGTAAAACTACAGAATTACATCGCACACCACTATTTTCACAAACTCCTATGCTTACTTCGAGATTTTTGGCTTGTGCTGTCCTAGACTTTTACTAACTAAACCTAACCTAATTACCCAGTTTTTAGGTGCACAGTACTTTATTTTCGCCCATATTAGTCTAACTAGGGGCCTCAGCCCGGCTACGCCGGGCTTCTCCCCCTACGTTGACAAAACTCGTCGCTTCGCGACTCGTTTTAATATAATAAGGCATTTTGCCGCAATGTCGATTATAACACTCGGGAAGTTCTAATCTATACATACAATGTTCAAAGGATTATCCAAATCAGTTAATTAATTTACGTTTGTACCATTTAAACGTAACAATAATATTTTATTTCACTATAAAGAATACATGGATTCTGAATAAAATAAAGAAAAATTAATAAAATAGTTAAATATTATTGCATATGATTCACTATTAATTATGTCACTTGGAAATTTAGAAAAACTTTTGAGTAACACTGATAGATGTGAAATTTGCGGATTTTCGTTGTAATAATATATTCGTTGTAGTAATATTTTACGTTATTAAATTTAATATTTTGTTTAACTATTCAAAAAGGTATTTATAATTTTCAGTTTTTTTGAAAATAATTTGGTTTACATGTAAATATATTATAGTCGTTTTTTAATTTATTTAATCACTAAAATTTCACCTATACTTGTTATAATTCAGTAATGCGAAGGAATTGCCTCCTAAATTTGAATGTCGGTAGTTGTCTCGTTGTTCGAGAGAGGCGCTGATGAATACTTTTATCTACAGTGACTGTATAAAGACAGTGTGGCCATACGATGGTCTCATTTTCTATTGGTCGAGCTGAAGTCCGCCATGTTTCTACCAAATTTGTTACAGATTATATATGGTTTACATGTGTTTAGCTTGTGTTTCAACAGATTTAAGTGATATTTTCAAATAATATACGTATATTTAGACGTTTAATAGTGAATATTGTTGTGTTTGTGATGAGTAATGAGTAATGTAGATAATGTAAACTGTGCACATATTTTAAATTGTCACAAATTAAAATTAAAAATAATGAAACGATTTGTTATGTTTAGGTTTAAAATTGAAGGAAAAAAAAAGGCTAAATGAACATAAAAAAACATTATGCCAGTAAATCAATGGATGGTTTCACAATTATAAGAAGTATTTACTTTCATTAATTTTAATGTTATTCCATACTGATTTCATTTTATTTTTCACCTGACCATAATTTTAGTTGAATAAATGCATAATTGATAATATATACATCAGTTTTCTTTATTAATATATCATTTATACCATGAGTTCAAAAAGAAATTGCATAAGGGTTGGCTATGGAAAATAAAAGTAATGTCAACAGAAAGCTTTAGAATTAATTTACTCTCTGAATTAATTAAATCACTCTTGTTGTCATAAGTTATTTATTGTTACATAAAGCTTGTAGTATACATTATTTTATTTTTCCATAGCCAACTCTTATGTAATTTCTTTTTGAAGTCAGGGTATATAACATGTTCTGCTTATTCTTTTTTAATATGAAAATATCCTATTTTTTTTTTTTTTATATAAACATGCGTTTTTCAATAGTATTTCGAGATATTTTAAAAAGACACATTTGTGCAAAAAAGAAATTGTATAACACAACAAACACAGGAAATACGACGGGATGTATAATTCACCCCGTTTGTAGATTCACACCTTCAGGGGTTGATTAGGCAAAATCCTGAAATAAGTTTTTCGGCATTTGTATGAGTAATCTTTGTAAGCAAAAACCAAGTCGGTATCTTATTGGTCCTAAGAGATATTAAGGAATCCTTGAAATCACATGTCACCCTTTTTCCCCCTTTGGGGCTGAAATTTATAAAACTGTCATTTCGAAATATTTTAAAAATACACCTATGTGCCAAAAAGTAATGTTACATCTCAACAATCACAGAAAATACGACGGGATGTATAATTCACCCCAATTGTAGATTCACCCCTTTAGGGGTTGATAAGAACAAAATCCTGAAATTAGTTTTTCGGTATTTGTATGGGTAATTTTTGTAAGCAAAAAGCAAGTCGATATGTTATTGGTCCTAAGAGATATTAAAGAATCCTTGAAATCACATATTACCCCTTTTCACCCTTTAGGGGTGAAATTTAAAAAAACTGTCAAAACCATTTCGAAATATTTTAAAAATACACCTATGTGCCAAACAGTAATGTCACATCTCAACAATCACAGGAAATACGGCGGGATATATAATTCGCCCCAATTGTAGATTCACCCCTTTAGGGGTTGATAAGGACAAAATTCTGGAATTGGTTTTTCGGTTTTGTATGGGTATTTTTTGTAAGCAAAAAGCAAGTGGATATCTTATTGGTCCTAAGAGATATTAAAGAATCCTTGAAATCACATATTACCCCTTTTCACCCTTTAGGGGTGAAATTTTAAAAAACTGTCAAAACCATTTCGAGTAATTATAAAAAGATACCTATGTGCCAAAAAGAAACCTTAGAACTCAACAAACACAGGAAATACGACGGGATGTAAAATTCACCCCGATTGTAGATTCACCCCTTTAGGGGTTGATTAGGGCAAAATCCTGAAATAAGTTTTTCGGCATTTGTATGGGTAATCTTCGTAAGCAAAAACTAAGTTGATATCTTATTGGTCCTAAGAAATATTAAGGAATCCTTGAAATCACATGTCACCCTTTTTCACCCTTTTGGGCTGAAATTTAAAAAACTGTCAAAACCATTTAGAAATATTTAAAAAATACACCTATGTGCCAAACAGTAATGTCACATCTCAACAATCACAGGAAATACGGCGGGATATATAATTCGCCCCAATTGTAGATTCACCCCTTTAGGGGTTGATAAGGACAAAATGCTGGAATTGGTTTTTCGGTTTTGTATGGGTATTTTTGTAAGCAAAAAGCAAGTGGATATCTTATTGGTCCTAAGAGATATTAAAGAATCCTTGAAATCACATATTACCCCTTTTCACCCTTTAGGGGTGAAATTTTAAAAAACTGTCAAAACCATTTCGAGATATTATAAAAAGACACCTATGTGCCAAAAAGAAACCTTATAACTCAACAAACACAGGAAATACGACGGGATGTAAAATTCACCCCGTTTGTAGATTCACCCCTTTAGGGGTTGATTAGGACAAAATCCTGAAATAAGTTTTTCGGCATATGTATGTGTAATCTTTGTAAGCAAAAACTAAGTCGATATCCCATCGACCCGAAGAGATATTAAAGAATCCGTGATAACCCAATACAAACCTGGAATAAACATGGCAGCTACAGTTCATATGGCCACACTGTCTTTATACAGTCACTGTACTTTTATCTACAGTGACTGTATAAAGACAGTGTGGCCATATGAACTGTAGCCGCCATGTTTATTCCAGATTTGTATTGGGTTATCACGGATTCTTTAATATCTCTTCGGGTCGATGGGATATCGACTTAGTTTTTGCTTACAAAGATTACACATACATATGCCGAAAAACTTATTTCAGGATTTTGTCCTAATCAACCCCTAAAGGGGTGAATCTACAAACGGAGTGAATTTTACATCTCGTCGTATTTCCTGTGTTTGTTGAGTTATAAGGTTTCTTTTTGGCACATAGGTGTCTTTTTATAATATCTCGAAATGGTTTTGACAGTTTTTTAAAATTTCATCCCTAAAGGGTGAAAAGGGGTAATATGTGATTTCAAGGATTCTTTAATATCTCTTAGGACCAATAAGATATCCACTTGCTTTTTGCTTACAAAAAATACCCATACAAAACCGAAAAACTAATTCCAGCATTTTGTCCTTATCAACCCCTAAAGGGGTGAATCTACAATTGGTGCGAATTATACACCCCGCCGTATTTCCTGTGATTGTTGAGATGTGACATTACTGTTTGGCACGTAGGTGTATTTTTAAAATATTTCGAAATGGTTTTGACAGTTTTTTTAAATTTCAGCCCCAAAGGGTGAAAAGGGGTGACATGTGATTTCAAGGATTCCTTAATATTTCTTAGGACCAATAAGATATCAACTTAGTTTTTGCTTACGAAGATTACCCATACAAATGCCGAAAAACTTATTTCAGGATTTTGCCCTAATCAACCCCTAAAGGGGTGAATCTACAATCGGGGTGAATTTTACATCCCGTCGTATTTCCTGTGTTTGTTGAGTTCTAAGGTTTCTTTTTGGCACATAGGTGTCTTTTTATAATATCTCGAAATGGTTTGGACAGTTTTTTAAAATTTCACCCCTAAAGGGTGAAAAGGGGTAATATGTGATTTCAAGGATTCTTTAATATCTCTTAGGACCAATAAGATATCGACTTGCTTTTTGCTTACAAAAATTACCCATACAAATACCGAAAAACTAATTTCAGGATTTTGTTCTTATCAACCCCTAAAGGGGCGAATCTACAATTGGGGTGAATTATACATCCCGTCGTATTTCCTGTGATTGTTGAGATGTAACATTACTTTTTGGCACATAGGTGTATTTTTAAAATATTTCGAAATGACAGTTTTATAAATTTCAGCCCCAAAGGGGGAAAAAGGGTGACATGTGATTTCAAGGATTCCTTAATATCTCTTAGGACCAATAAGATACCGACTTGGTTTTTGCTTACAAAGATTACTCATACAAATGCCGAAAAACTTATTTCAGGATTTTGCCTAATCAACCCCTAAAGGTGTGAATCTACAAACGGGGTGAATTATACATCCCGTCGTATTTCCTGTGTTTGTTGTGTTATACAATTTCTTTTTTGCACAAATGTGTCTTTTTAAAATATCTCGAAATAGTATTGAAAAACGCATGTTTATATCTAAAAAAAAAAAATAGGATATTTTCATATTAAAAAAGAATAAGCAGAACATGTTATATACCCTGACTTCAAAAAGAAATTACATAAGAGTTGGCTATGGAAAAATAAAATAATGTATACTACAAGCTTTATGTAACAATAAATAACTTATGACAACAAGAGTGATTTAATTAATTCAGACAGTAAATTAATTCTAAAGCTTTCTGTTGACATTACTTTTATTTTCCATAGCCAACCCTTATGCAATTTCTTTTTGAACTCATGGTATAAATGATATATTAATAAAGAAAACTGATGTATATATTATCAATTATGCATTTATTCAACTAAAATTATGGTCAGGTAAAAAATAAAATGAAATCAGTATGGAATAACATTAAAATTAATGAAAGTAAATACTTCTTATAATTGTGAAACCATCCATTGATTTACTGGCATAATGTTTTTTTATGTTCATTTAGCCTTTTTTTTTTCCTTCAATTTTAAACCTAAACATAACAAAACGTTTCATTATTTTTAATTTTAATTTGTGACAATTTAAAATATGTGCACAGTTTACATTATCTACATTACTCATTACTCATCACAAACACAACAATATTCACTATTAAACGTCTAAATATACGTATATTATTTGAAAATATCACTTAAATCTGTTGAAACACAAGCTAAACACATGTGAACCATATATAATCTGTAACAAATTTGGTAGAAATATGGCGGACTTCAGCTCGACCAATAGAAAATGAGACCATCGTATGGCCACACTGTCTTTATACAGTCACTGTACTTTTATCATAATTTTTAAGTTTTTTTGAAATACGTCTTAAAATTAGCATTTTTACTGCAAAAAGAAAACAGCGGAAGACCTTCAAGATGATAAAAAAACACTTTCATCCTATAGTAATCCATTATATAAATAAATAAGATATTAAATTGACATCTGGGTATTTTATACTTCAAGATTTAACACAATTAAAATTACGCGATTACTAAATATCGAATATTATTCTGTCTTATCTATCCTCCTAATACACTCTACTTTATACTTTCGTTAATATAGTTAGTAAAATAGTTAATAACATACAGTTTCCAGAATTAAAATAACAAAACTGCTTAACACATCTATCCTCACCCTGAAAACTTATTTGAACGTATTCTACAGATAGGTTTAACATTTAAAACGTTCGAACGACCCTTAAAATATATTTTGATAACTCAAAACTGATTCTTACTTTATATTAATAAAGTAAGAAAGTAAGTATTAACTTACTTTCTTTTCCGTTTAATAGCATTTTTAACTGAAGACAATTTTATGATCAGCAAAAGTTTTCAAACTTTATGAAAATGTGTTAAAACCTTAAAAAACTGCATTATCTTTATCGACTCTTATGTATTTTTACACATTTCATCAATTTTATAAATAAAATACCTTCAACTGTAGTTTTTCAATTCAGTTTTAGTCTGAAATCGCCTCCTAAATAGTAGAAATATGAATAAACATATTTTATCGTCTGGTACAACCTATCCGTGCCCATTGCTCGGCACGGGTCGGTGACGATCAACGCCACGGTTTCGAGGAAAAAATGCATGATTTTTATCAATATAAATTAGTCAGTACCCCCTGTCAAAATAAAATTAAGCCTAAGCACTAAAAAAATATCACGCGGATAAGACGGCGGTTCATTTTCCTCTCTCCGCGTTACCGAAAAAATGAAGATACACCAGAAGTTGAATAGAACATACATACCAACACTTGTACAATATAATAGTAGATTAAAATTTTGTAACATTGTTCATGCATTTATAATAAAGAAGTGGTGTTGGATGTCAAATTATGGTCCCTCTTTTTTACCCTTTAATCAGCTGGAAAGTAATATTATTATTTATTATTATTATTAAATACCCGTATATTTATTTAATTAGATTTATTTAACTGAAAGTTAAGCATTATTATTTTAATAATTTTAATTCTATTGAGATTTTAGTTTAAATTTACTTGTTTTAATTTTACTATAGTTGGAAACACTGTTTGGTGGGTTTGCTAAAGCAGAATAGTACCTTGTAATAATTCTTGTTACCTGAATTTATAAAATAAAATTCATGAAACAATTAGGATTATGAAGTTTACAAATTAAATGTATATGAAATGTCAGAACAATATTATTTTCATCTGTTCATCGCAGCCTTTTGAAAGGCTGGAGGGAAATTATTGTATCTAACACATAAGAAAAATCTGTCATTATGATTTAATAAAATTTATGCGAAGTGTGAATTTTTCGGTGGGCCACATTTCTTTTTGCAATATTTATTTTTCCGATCCCAGGTTCCACCGAAGAGCATCTTTACACAAGTTTACGCAAATTTACGTTGGTGTAACGTATAATGTATAAGAAGCCTTAAGCGGCGCGGAGATAATATGTACGCTACGGTGGATAAGAAGAGTACATTAGAACATTATGAACATTATATTTTCTTACTAGCGGGTCATATAAAATCACTCGACGGGCATTTTCTGGGTTTGAGCCACATTAATAGTGAGTAAATTCGAATTGAATCATTCACAAGCTTTAGCTAGGGAAGTTTCGGCAGATTCAGATTATCAGATAAGAGTTGTATCATCTGCAAAAAGTAAACAGTCATTTTGACCTATGTAAGAAGGAAGATCATTGACGTATATAATGAAGAGAAGGGTACTAAGAACACTGCCCTGAGGAACACCATGGGATAGATTGCGATTATTCAAACATTTATTGTCAATATTAAAATATTGGTTTCGACCCTGTAAGTAGGATATCAATAGATTCAAAGGCGTTCACCTGACTCCATAACATTCCAGTTGTTTACAGGCTAGAAAAATCTCTTACTATTTTACAATTACAACTATTACTAACACATATATAATTCAAATACAAAATATTTACGAAAGCACTTACAAAAACTTATCATAAAAGTTGCTTCGAATAGCAAAAGAGAAATAAATTTTTAACGTGTTTACGTCTTCATTGTTTAGAAATATTTATATTTCAGTGAACTTCTCGTTAAAAAAGTATCGTATTTTTCTCTCAGTGCAATGTGCAAATGTCACGATTTTAATATGTTCTTCTTATTGTTTTGCAATTTTTATTTGCCGACACCATTACTGGGTTTCAGAATCGGAATGAACAGAGCTTTAAAAGCTGCACGATATGAAATTCGATAACGTTGCGAAAGCTTTACCTACAGAATGATACTTTTACGATTGTCGGAACTTGACGATTCAGAGGCATTCCGGGTTTGTACTTTGTTTTCCGTTCCGTTTATCATTTTATAGTAGGCTTACGGTTTAATGTTTTCTCTAATGCATGTAAAAGATAAAGTTTCATTTTTATTACCATAAAAATACTACTGTCTTTATTTAATTTTTGTATGTGTATAAACATCTACTTTAAAATGTTGTAAATCTTGTTTCATTTTACATATTTACTTTATGTGCAGGCAACACAAACAATAAACTAGTTAAACGAGGTTAATGTTTTACTAAAACATGTTACGCAATGTTATAAATTTACATATTACAGATTAATTTTTATTCAAAACAAACATATAATAGGTATACTTGTCAGGGGCGAAACTACTTTTCTTGGTGGTTTCTAGGACCCAAGAAAAATTCTCTAGCGGGAACAATTCGGTGGCGGGACCAATTCTGTGGAGGGATCAACTCTGTTGTGGGACCAATTCTGTGGTGGGACTAATTCTGTAGCGGGACCAATTCTGTGAATGGACCAATTTTGTAGCGGGAAAGTGAAGTTACGGAACTGATGTTTGTCTACCCAGAGTAAAACTGGAGTCTTTAAAACGATTGAAAGTGTTGATGTATAGGTGTTCACTAACAGTGTTTAAAATATAAATATTAATATTAGATGAAGGACTCTATTTTTTAGATACTTCATATTCTACTTTAATATTATATCCAACGATGCATTCACAAACACCTTTCTAAAGTTCGAAAGTTCTTGTTCACAGGAACATAACATTTCGTGCCAAAAATTACTAATTGATCAACTTTACCAACTGGTCGCTTGCACAATAATTCATATGGACATTTGTTTAGTACAGATAACTTATCAGTATGATTTATCAGATATACTGCTGTATTACAGGTTTCTGCCCACAACCCTCTTGGTAGCTTACTTGAATTAAGCATTGAACGAGCTGCTTCGACAATAGTATGGTTTTCTCGTTCCGCAGCACCATTTTGCTGTGGTGTGTAAGGAGGTGTAATAAAATACTCTATTGCTCTATGACATAGTAGTTTTGCAACTATTTTATTATCGAATTCTTTTCCTCCATCACATCTGAATTGTTTGACTGTATGATCATTTGTTTTTGCTTCATTTTAAAATTGTTCAAATACATTACTTACTTCGCTCTTTTGCTTTAAAAAGAAGATTCTTCCGAATTTGCTGTAATCATCTTTGAAGAAAACAAAATATCTTGCTTACATTTACATTTGCATGTATTAGTTCTCTAATAACCGAAAGTCTACATCTTATTTTTTTAAATGGCGTCCTGTGCATCTTGCCTAATTCACATCAATCGCACAGTTCTTCTTTGGAAGATTTTACATGTTCATTTTCTTCAGAATTTTTTTGACATGTTGTTTATTCTGATGTACAGCTGTACAGTTTCAGATGTTGTTACTAAATTTACCTGAACTGTTTTGTTTAGGTTTTACTACTTTCATGTGCAATACATACAGATCATTTTGTAGTGACCCAGTCATCACTATGTCACCACTAACTTTATTTATAATTGTAACGCTTCTACTGTCAATTGTTGTGATGTAGCCGTTCCGAGTAGCTGCTTTTACAGAAAATAAATGAGCACTTGCATCAGGTTCATACAATAACATTTCGCATTTCAGTCTAATGCCAGATCTTGTTTCTATAAACCTGAATTAAAATTGTTTCTTGACCATGAGCATGCATAGTTACACCCTGTTTTCCCGTTGAAATTATTTCAGGAGTAATAAATTTTGTATATGATAAAAAATACTGTTTATTTGGTGTAATATGTTTAGAAGCTCCACTATCACAATACCAATAATTGTGCTGATATATTTATCATTCAATGCAACCAAAGCATAAGTAAAAAACATTGTATTATTATTTGATTGATTTTTAAAATTGTCACTTCCTTTTTTCTGTGGTCATTCCGCTGCCCAGTGACCTAATCTTTTACACTTGTGACAACGGTACTTCTGTTTTGCACGGTCTGTTTACTTCTTTGATTTTACAGTATTTTCTTTTCTATAATGCTGCAAGTTCGTCTTCGTGTCGTGTTGTAGGAACACAGATATTTGTTCCACTATATTTTCTGCAAGTAATACAATTGTACGTAATTTTTCTATAGGTAAATTTAAATTCTGATTCTCTGAAGGTATTATAAATTTGAAGTTATCATAGTCTTTTTCTAATGTTGATAAAAGTCTACCATTTAAAATACTTTCATTATAGTTTTGCAATTCTTAATTTAATTTTACAAATAACTTCTGCATCTTGGCAACAGGTATGCTAATGTCTTCTTTTTCGTCACGTTTCATTTTAAAAAACGATTCTATTAACATGTCTAGTCTTTATGTACTGCTACTTTCAAATTTTGCGAGTAAATTATCCCATATTTGCTTAGCATTCACACATGTTAATACAAGTTCAGCAACAGACTTAGTTAGTTCACCTGCCATTATACTTGCTGCTTTAGCATCGTCCTTTTGCCACTCAACAAACGAAAACTTTTGTTCAAGTGTTATATCTAGTTCTGTCGGCAAAACACCGGTTCACTTACACCATTATTGTCTCCAGTCCATATGAACGTAATACCATACAGATATGCCACTTCCAATTAGCACCATTTTCAGGACCTGCCAGTTTATACACATTTATTTTGTAATCAGTAGACATCCTGCGTTTATTCTAGTTCAGGTTAAAACAATCATAAAACTTTTCACAGGCGCAATCAATTTTATTTATATGAATTTCAATCTTCACGTTGCCTGGGCCTCTAACCTGTTGTAATTTATTTAATTAGCGAAATACATAATACATATATACCAAAAACACAAATGCATTCACTTCAAACATAAACAATACATATCGACAACAACAACAGCCTAATTTTATAAATATTTTTTTTTATATTAACATATTTATGGAAGCAAATAGAGAAAGGGAATGTTTTTGTAATATCAATTATTTTTCTCGTTTTAGATGATTTACTAAAAATAACTCAATCAACGAGTCGTGGCATATGAAATTTCGATGCACGTGTGACGGACAGAAAAAAAGTAGTTGGGACTCATTTACTTTTCCATTTTATATCTTCCTCTTTCGCTCTCTCTTTCTGCACAATCCCAATCCCACATCCACTACGTGTCGCTAGTTTTGGTGTAGGAAAAGCAACCATACTTCTAATAATTTTGATGTGCAACAAGACGGTTTCCGGATTTTTTGTTCTGACTTCTCCGTTTCATTTCGTTTACCACTAATTCAGTTGACATCTGTAGCGTTCAGCAGTAATGGTTTCACCCGATTGCAACATCTTGTGAAACAACACTCCCTTCATGTCTCACCATATGCATAGAAGAAACGGTTTTGTTTGATTTCCGTTGATGTTTATTACTAGTCGTGAATTTCTCACTTATGACAAGTGCGTGCGTTTAGAGTTGTGTCCGTTGTACATTTTTTGTCACTGGTAGCAATTCTCCATAAAAAATCTTCTTACCTCTTCGGGCAAGCAACGAAAGGGTTACATAATTAATAAATAATATTGATGATCTAGTAACAACATAGGTAAGATATACCTGAGCATGCATCTGCAGCCACCACAACACCCACGCTGAGCAGGTAACGTTAGCCCCTCTAGGATATTTACGGTCTGATATATGGTAAAGGTTTTTTGCCATATTATGTTACAAAACAACCTATAGGACACTAAAACACGACGCAGAAGCGTATATACATTAAATATATGTTCCAAAAATAAATGAAAATGTCCACAATACTGACCCAGAAAAACTGACATTTTTTTAGTCTATTTTTCTAAAATATATTTATTCAAAGATTCTGTATATACAAGCGCAATATTAAGAGTTATTTAATTAATACATGTAAGTTTTTTATTTTATATTTATTTTTAATTGTTTGTTTCATGTGACCCCTTTGACATAATCGTGACTCATATGAGACATAAAAATCTAATTATTTTCCATGTAGTGTATATATTGTTGATATCTCTCAGGTAATCTTCTAGTACGATGTTTTTGGAATAATGTTCAATCGGGTTGAGGTCGGGGGAGCACGCTGGCCAACCCATTGTTGTTATACCCACTTGATTTAAAAAGTCTATTACACAGTGGGTGACATGTGGGCGCGCATTATCCTGCATTAGGGTGAAATTTTCTCTGATATATAGAGCAAAAGGTAAAAAATTGTCTTGAAGAATATCTCTGATGTACCTATTTGCAGTTAACGCTCCGCCATTAATCACTATAAATTTTGTGCGAGCTCCCAAACATATTTCACCTCACACCATAATTGAACTTCCACCAAAAGATACAGCAGTAGAAAAATTAAATGGTGCATTTTGTTCTCGTTGGCATCGATACAATCTTTCCCTACGGTTTAGTAGAGCATTCAAAGCTATCTAGATATAAGCTAGAAAATAATAAAATTTAAAAAAAAACATAATTTTCTATTCTTCATCTATTCTACAATCTATTCCTTTAAATTTGCCGTTGTCTATATTTTTTGGTCTTTCGCCTGTACAATATTTTAAAATAAAAAATAATACATGTTAGTATCTTCGATTTTTTGACTTGATCCTTCAAAATTAACAAAACATTACTTGAAGTAAGAATACTATTGGCTAACATCACTTCCAACTTACAACATAAGCGGCGCAAGAAGCTTTTAATGTAGGACAATTGTGTATTGTAATACGTGTTGCATTAGGTCTGTTCTTTTGTGTTGTTCTAATTTGTTCTTAAAACAAGGTTGTGACGTCATCAGAACATTATTTCATAGGGAACAGAAGATGGTACAAACGACCATACTTTGAACAAGTTATTGCAGCTTAACTTATAACTGTCAATTGCCGATCGCGTAGGGCATTTTGTGAGTTAGAAAACATTTGATATGCTTGATGAGGTATTAATTGCTGTTGATGATGCAGAAAAATTGTTATTGTTAAGCAGTAGTAGTGATAGTAACAATGAGGACGAGGAATCTAATGCTAAAATTACCATTGCAGTTTCTAAAACTCTAAAATGCAAAAGAGTTACAATAAAATATTATGAACAGTCAAGCTGAACAGCAAATCTGTATTCAATATTATATTACTTCCATCAATTGGATTCTTATTTATTTATTTATTTATTTATTTTATTAAAACTAATTACTGCTTGCCTCAGCTTCTTAGGATATTAACCACCAGATACATATGTGACCTATGTTAATATTACATATAAACATTTGTGTGCTTATAGTTTTAACAATATATGTATTATATGAGTAGTATTTTCATTAAATTGGATAGTTATATTTTAGAGGCTATGTTTGTCCTTTAAGAATTGGCTAACCCGGGATTCTGTGTCCGTGTTGTTGGCTAGCAGATCTTTAATTGTAGTTGATAAGGATTTTGAGTCTCTTTGCCTTTGGTACTGGTCATACTCTAGGAGAATGTGATCCACGGTTAGTCTAGTATCGCATGTACTGCATATTGGTGGATCGGTTCTCTTAAAAATGTACTTATGGGTGTACATAGTATGGCCAAGTCTCAATCTTGTCAGTATGACTTGTTCTCTTCTGTTTTTACAATTACACTGTTTTACAGTATCTCTTATTCTGTGGAGGTGATTGGTGTCTGCTGTATTTTGCCTGCAATTTTCCATTCTTCTTCCATTTTTCCTCGAATATAATTCTTCAAGTCATAGCTAGGTATATGCATATAAATTCTTGAGAAAAATGTTTTCAAAAATTTACTGATTCCGCGAAGATTATCTTATTTTTCCATATGAAACTTTTAGCTGTTACCGCGCTTATTTTAAATTCTAAGGTCGGCCCTGTCACCATTGTCCAGACTGTCAGTGTTTGCAACTTACTTCAACTTGTACCTTCTCTCAATGCAGTACAGTTTAGACAACTTCGAACCAGTTCTGAACTGACAAACGAACAAAACTTAGACAGTTCGGAACATACAAACGAACGCTTTTTTGGAATTTGGACAATACAAACGAACAGACCTATTGATACACATTGTTTTTATATACAATTGGTATATTAAAAAATAATAATGATAATTATTGACAAAGAGACATTTTAAAAAACTGATATATACACAACCTTTTCAAATACAATCAATATCAATTAACATATTTATTAAAAATACGTAACCAACGAAACGATTATTAAAGAAAAAAGAAAAAAACGTAACTTTTCTCTTTTTTTAATTATCTGCCGTTATTCTTTCGACCGTATGAGCTAGCTTCGACATTTTATTTATTTTAGATGCAATGTAAACCTTAGAACTACAATAACAAATACAAACATTCATGGTAACACCGTGATTCGAACCCGAGCACCGAGACTGTTCTAACAGGCAGCGTCCCACAAATTTTCAGTTTAGAAGAGTTACAGCAACCCATTTAAAATTCTCGTTTTTTATCTACGTCAGAAGCCTGCCATTGCCTTCCATTGCCTTCTGTGAAATAAAATCACATTTATGCTCATGTTTGCCTAAATATTTGAAAAAAAAAAGTGCCGACAGGGAACCACATATCACAATATCTTGAGGTATTTGTAATACTAGGCATACATAGCTGCTCAAAGAAAATATTTTGAAGTAACTGTTTTACAGACATTATTGTTGATTCTTGTAAAGTAAAGTTATTCCAAAAAAATGTTAATATGAATCTACTTTTTAATGTGGGAAATGATAGCATAATTATTGTAATTTGTTTCAAAAGTAATTAGCTTGTAACACATCCATTATCAGCAGTATATAAAATTCACAAGTAAAAGCATGTCTGAATCTGGTGAAATTCCGGACTCAATTCAAGTTAGTGATCCTCGGATTAGATCACGTCCTTCCGTTCTCTGCCCGAGCGCGTCACACTGCCTAATGAAGGCGAAAAGTTAATCCCTATTACAAACACGGCACGGCATCAGCCAATGCTGAACTTTTTTTCGTTTTTCACACATCCTATTGTTAACAGACTGACAGTGTAAGTTAGTACTTTGACATGAATGATATGAATTTTTTGAAAGAGGTCTCAAAATTTACATATTTTTTCGCTGATGTTAAAATATCCAGCTTTATTACGAATATTTAATATTGTGTTGTTTTAATAATAGTTAATTTCAAAAGAATTTTACATGTTTAATTTCATGAATACATTTTTTAAATAACGGTTTATAAGTTTTTTATAGGTTTCATATTTATTTTTAAGTGTTAATTAAATAATTTTTGTTTTGTGCCGGGGTTATGTGTGCATTTAAAAATATTCTTTAACTTCCTATATGTTAGCCAACTGAGGTTTACTCGCGTGTTAGTTTCTTTGAATTAGTAGCTCATTATCTGACCCAGATATTCATCTACTAACTCTACTTCTATTATTTCACAAACAGATGTTATTCGATAATTAGCTAGGGTTTTTGTTTTAGAGGAATTTTTATTTAAACATAAGAAACAGACATAAAAAACCCTTATGGCAATCGTGTAATGCGTTCCATTGTGGACGAGAAAAATGCAAAGGTGAGTGAGGGTATATTAAACAAGGAAAGAACGTGTGTTATTTTTTGTGGGCTAATTATTGTGTGTTAATTATATGTTAGCTCTATACGTATTAGGAACGCATTGGTGGTATATTTAATTTTTTTTATTTGACAGTAGATCCATATACTGTTTTCTATATTTCATTTCTTAGAATTACATTAAGTTGAGGCTTTATATATTGTACTCTTATGGTTAAAGTCAATTTTAGAGCAGCGTCTACTTACAGCAGCATGGAATTATTGGCCGTATTTGGTTGGTTCGATTCTTAACCCGCAGCAGGTGCAGCCCAGTTTGACTATACACATAAATGAAAATAAAACCAAATATACTATATTAAACAGAAAAGACATATCAACAGAAAACATTTTAGAAATAAATACAGAAATCAGAAACTTTTAATGGCCAATAAATTTGATTATTTGTGATGACAATTACGGATAGTAACAATTAAAATCTGAAGCATACAATAAAACTATCTAAAGAAAACAAAGGTGTAGAGAATTTTTATAGGGTGATGCAAGAAAAAATACTAAAAAAAATTGATGTGAAGTGTGAATTTTCACACATTTCAAGGTTTTGCAGGTATTTAGTAAGTGAATGATGATTATTTGGGATGCCAAAACCAATTTTTTATTAAAATATTTTTTTGTTAATTTTAATTCGAACGCCTAATACCATTATTTAGGTTTCTAAATATGTGCAGTATTTTTTTTATATAGCAAGGTTCATAAGGAATTTTAAAAATTGCGCCTATATGATTTCGTGTACATTGAAACAGAATTAAATTATAATTTAAATAATTTTCACTGGTTATTAAATTTACGCTTTTAAAAATTGAATGCAACATTTGCCAAAATATAGCTAGAATTTTGAAAAAATAATTTAAACAATATAAAAATTAAAAAAAAAAAAAAAAACAAAAATAATATCGTCTTTTCTTGTAGGGTTCGATCCCTTTCGGATCGAGTTAGTTGGGTGAAAAGCCAGCGTCACAACCACTAGACCAGCATACACCTTCCAGTGTAGCGTGTTACAAAGCTATAACTTGTGTACATTATTAGCCAAAAAACACAAAAAACATAATCCAATTTTTTCCAAAAACATAATCTGATCAAAAATTCCTGTTGTACTATTCCGGTTCACATCAATGTACATTGCTTATAATTTTTTCAGATTTTTAGTTTAAACCATCTGGGCTACAGGGTGTGGGACAAGAAATTGTTTGCATAATTTTGGCAAAAATCGCTCAAAATAATTTATTTTGCAAAAATAAAAATTTGATCGCTAATCCACGTATCAAGTGCTTTCATTTGATACCCTACTCAGAATCATAAAAAAAATTTTTTTTTTTCGATGTGCACATATTTGTTTATATTTTTAGGGGGATATGTTGTTTAGATGTTTTTATTTCTCCTATGTGCGGGTCAAAGTGTTGTATAAGCATGCCAAATTTCAACTCTCTAGGTTTAGCCGTTTGGCTACAATTTTTACCGAACAGACAGACAGACAGACAGACAGACAGACAGACAGACAGACAGACAGACAGACGACAAAATGACGGTATAAGGGTTTTTTGGTCATACCTACAAAACCCTAAAAAGGTTGTATAAAACTGCCATAATTAACATAAGTGTGTTATAAGGCGGATTGTGAGTACAGAACAACAAACAAAGAAAATTAGAAGCATGGAAAAGGAATTATTAAGAAAGTTTTCTTGTAGCAAAAAATGTGGAAAAGATTTGCTTCCTAGGGTTCGTAAGGAAAGGATAAAGATAGATAGTGCACCAATCTGAATGGAGGTGACAAAAGTCGAACGATTATGGTGGTTAGGTCATGAATTAATTACGGTTACCGGAATAAAATCGGTACTTAAATGAGCGACAGTAAAAAAAAAAGAAGAAGAGGTATTTCTAAGGAAAAGTGGATAAATACTGTTAAAAAGACTTACAACAACTCTGAATCAGCCATTGGAGATAGGACTATATGTATGTCTATATTAACCGTCAAAATTTGTATGGATCAGCAACTTGCAATTTGTTATAACAACTCGCTAGCAAAAAAATAATGGGGAAGATATACTTATCAACTAATCTATAATATGTCATGACAAACAAAAAAACTGACAAAGACGACGACTGTTATAATCTTATATATGTGTAATAAAAAGCCGATTTTGCAGTATAATAAATTAATAGCAAATAAAAATTTTCTCTTGCAAAATGCGACTGAGTGAGTAAGTTTTTCGAAAGTCTATGTGACCAGTTCTTTCCCCAATTCTCCGGTTGTTATTCTTCACTGTCAAAAAATCAGAATGACTCTTCGAAGACATAGATTTACAAATACTCGTACTTTTCTGTTTATAGATTTTGTAACGAGCCAAGTTTCGCAGTTGTACAAAAGTATCGACGTATACCATATAGGTTATCGGTTTGCGAGATTATGACAGGGTTGTTAGGGGCCTCGTGTCCCGGTGACCCGACTAGACTTTTCGGGATAGTCCGATATCCCGATTTAATAACACTACACTAATAGATCGGGCATTAGCCCGGTTACATAAAAGTCTTACAACTAGTTATAAGCTAAACCTAGATATAAAGAAGATGTGTTGCAATATCGTGATATAAAACTTAAAACTCGTTGCAAGTTAAAACGCGAAATTCCGCGTTGTAAATCTTATCTCGAGCTTTATCTAGTGTCAAAACTAATATACAATAAGGTTATATTTTTAAATTAATAGAAAATTGTATGTAAAGAGCGGATTAAAATCAAATAAATTATAAACAAACAAGTAACTGGTGAACAGAAGTTAAAAACTAAATATTTATTATATTTAAAAAAATAATTAGTGTTAAATAATATAAGCTTATATCATGAATCACTGTATGGCGCGACTGAAATAGTTCATCCATTATGACTTTATACCTGTCAAATGTGATTTAGCCACAACTAGAATGAATTTATTTTGAACCAGTATGACCAAAAAATCCTTATACCGTCATTTTGTCGTCTGTCTGTTTGGTAAAAATTGTAGCCAAATGGTTAAACCTAGAGAGTTGAAATTTGGCATGCTTATGTATCTTTGACCCGCTTATAGGAAAAATACTAAAACATCTTAAAAATATATCCACCTAAAACTATAAACAAATATCTGCTCCTAGAAAAAAATATATATTTTTATAATTTTTTTGCCAAAATTGTGCAAATTTTTTTTCCTCCCACACCCTGTAGCCCAGATGGTTTAAACTAAAAAACTGAAAAAATTCCAATTAATGTACATTTGTGTGAACCGGACTAGTACAACAGGAATTTTTGATCAGATTATGTTTTCGCAAAATAACGCATTTTTTGTGTTTTTTGCTTGATCATGTAAAATGTTTAATAACTTATGTAACTCACTAAACCAGCATGTTTTGATAGTTTAATGGTTAGCGTTTCCGCGTTCTAATTTGCAAACTAAGGTTCGAATCCGGGACAATTTTATTTTATTCTTTTTTTTGCATTTTTATTTTGTTTAAATTATTTTTTCAAAATTCTAGTTATATTTGGGCAAATGTTGCATTTAATTTTTAAAAGCCTAAATTTAATAACCAGTGGAAATTGTTACAATTGAATACACGACATCAGAGGGGCGGAGTTATGACTTAAAACAACCAATGGAAGCCATAGGCGCAATTTTCAAAGTCGTAATGAAAATTGAAATATAAAAAAAATACTGTACATATTTAGAAACCTAAATAATGGTATTAGGTATTCGAATTAGAATTAACAAAAAAAAAAAACATATTTTAACATAAAATTTGTTTTGGCAACCCAAATTATCATCATTCACTTACTAAATACCTGCGAAATCCTGAAATGTGTGAAAATTCACACTTCACATCAATTTTATGTTTTAAAGTTACAGCAGTTGTAAGTAAAACTAGATATATGAATCATTTATGCAACCGGGCATGGATGTTATAGAATACCAACACTCATACCCTTTTCACACTAGATCTTTAAGATGAGCGAACTTAAAGTTCACCGATGTTTAAGATCGGTACACTTGATGTTTAAATCTCTGGTGCTGTCATCAGCTACAGTAATTTTGTCCTTAAGTTACCGTCATGAAATTACCAGTTTTGAACTGTCTGCGCAGACGCACATTTTGAATTATTATTAACAATTAAGGATATTTCATTTCATTCTACAATAAAGGCACTACAATAAAGAATATATTACACCTGTATTAACATGTAAGTCGATACATTTTATCTCAATTATTGTAGCTCTGTATTTTATTAAACACATTATTGAAATAAATAATTTTAATAATGTGTTTATACTTATTATAACAATAAGTATAAACTTCTTATAACGTCGATATAATACAGTATTCTTGTTTATGATTATATAAAATGTTGACAGCACAAATTCAAGCAGTATTTTTTTATAATAGAAATTAAGTTGGCAATGTGTACGAAGTTTAAGACGCAGATCTCTGTCTTAAACATAGGTCGTGTTTAGACGAGGCCGTACGGTTTCACATTAGCGTTTAAAGATACATTCACTTTAACATCCGATCTTAAAGATCTAGTGTGAAAAGGGTATTACTCGTTAGTATTTCCTAAAGCGTGTTCTACATCAGTGTTTCTCAATCAAAACCGCACCACGGACCAGTAAAATAAATAATTTTCTAGCGCGGACCACTAATAATAATTGTTGGTTCATTTTTTGCAAGAAAACAAATATATTTAATGTGCTATTAAATAGATAAATTTAAATATTTGTAGAAAATCACAGAAAATTTACAGAAAATAAACAAAATATAAATTATTTACATTAAAAATGTGCATAAAAAATAACCAAAAACACGCAAAGAACACATACAAAAATTTTCGCGGACCACTAAAATTTTACTGCGGACCACCAGTGGTCCGAGGACCACCTGTTTAGAAACACTGTTCTACATTATACTTTATACGTCAATTTTCTAAACTTTTTCTTTGAACTAAAAGTTGTCAAAGTTTTAATGCAATTTATTTTTCAATTTTTTGGTAGATAATGAAATTCTTACACGTGTTTCAGTTCATTTAAAGTTCCAACATAAATATATAATTGTTATCTTGTCAAGTGTTTATAACCTAGCTATTAGATTTGTAAAATTACTGATTTACGTACAAAACACAATTGATATAGTCACCTATTCAAACCAATGATCAACTGAACACTATTAAACACGTGGTAATACAAAATATTTACAAGCGTAATTTTAACGTTGGTACTGTTATTAAACTTGAAAATATTTTCAAGAAAAGTTTGTCCAAATCTAGTTTTGGATAAAGTTGACCTTGACTACATAAAGTGTTCTACACTGTACAATTTCACTGACTTATTTCTAGTACAAGTTCTAGTCAAAGAAATAAGTATGAAAATTTGACGAAAATTGTATAATGTAGAACACGCTTAATACGTATGTATCTTAAAATCAGGCTCGTCCATATGGGGGTTCCAGTGGATGCAAGGAACCTCAGCTCGGGCTGTATAGGGACCACAGAAAAAATGTATACCTTGCATGACATGAAAGTTATTAGAGTTTTTATTGCTGCTACATTTATTGAGGTCGCAAGATTGCACCTAAGTCTCTATATAGAAAAGGTTGGCTCTTCTAATAATTTGATGTTTTATTGTCTAAATAAATATCAAAAAAGGTAGTACCTACTTATACTTTCGGGCCATCTAAAATGCCACTAGTCTGGTTCGATTGCCACCATACCTGACGATCCTACCAAAAGATAGTAGTCGTAGGCAATTTAACTAAAATTTAATTTATCGCTAATTTATTATAAGAATATTATGTTATAGTTTTCATGCGCTAATGACATTTAAAACAGAATTTAAAAAAAACTTCATAATATATTTGCGATTTAGTGGGATGTAAAATCGTGTCATTTCCTGATTACATCGTTTGGTAACTGCTGTTTTATAACAATCTTGTAGTCACAGCCGCGTTGTATGATGGTTTAGTAAAACATTTAATTCGCACAGACCGCTATTAAATTTTATGTGATATTTCCGGATTTGTGAACTACCCTACAACATTCACTGCCGTCATTTATGGCTATATTATCCCTTTTAAAATTTAAATAAAGTTTCCTATGCAAAGAAATGACCTACTATACCGCAATAAAATATTTTGTTTAACTTACATAGTTGAAGTCTTGTTTAATTGTAGTTGAAAATTTACTCACCTGAAAACAGAAAAAGAGATTAGTAACATACATTTGCTGAATATTTGAGGCAGAAATAAACAACAAAGAATATCAGTACTGGAAATGTTACTAATTCACCAGAGAGTTAAACTACATTCACAATAAATATGAGATGATGTCACACTTGGTTAATTTAAGTAGCAATGTCATGATGTGATTTAACAAACATCAATCCATAACTCAGTTAGTACATTTATTTATTTAAAGTTGGTAAGGTTTTTACACGTTGCCAGCTTGAGATTTTACTGTTCAGTCGTTTTTAGTCAGGTTTGACATTTACTTAAGTGAGGCTAAATTTAATTTTTCATTAAATAAAATATTATTGTAATAAAAATTTCGAAAGCTTGTAGTAGACGCGCTCAAAGAATGGTTTTGTATCTTCTTAATTATTTTGAAAGAGAGCGAGATAATGGTGGACCTTTAATGGATTTGAAATGTGTAAAAGATGTGTATATAAGGTTTTGTAATTTGTATTGTGACTGAGCAAAAACAATATTTCAGTTTGTATCTTGGTCGATAAATAAATAGTATATTACATTAATAAAATATGTTCTATTTACATTTGTTACGTTTATTTTTTTTTCTAATTTTAACCTACAGGTCTGTTACATCGAGTCATAACGGTTTATTATCATCAGATGCAAGCGAAAAGTAATTTTAGCATACTCGTGAAATTTACACTTGCAGCTAGCGGTAATAAACTGTTCGACTGGCAATAATATTTGAATATTCATTATTCGAAGTATAATTGCATAGAACATCTGAATTTCGAATATTAAAAAATTTCTATTCGAATAATAAAAAATTTGACTCTTTATCATTGTTTTTCGATATCTTTAGGTGAGTCCGGGAAGAAAGCTCGGAGCGTCCGTGAAAGGGTCTAAACGCGAGCGGTCTTTATTCGAGCGGTCTGGAGTTAAAGAGAATTACTCGGAACACTCCAAGTTTGCTTCCTGAACCCACTGTGTCTATATGACACCATGCGGAAAATTCAAGTAAATTGTATTAAAAGGATGAAAATAACGATTCTTATGCACTAAAATTTTATTTATTTATTTTTTTTATTTTGTGCTACATTACACACTTAATATAATTTAAAGCATAGGCGATTCAACAACATTAAAGGTAATTTAGTTTATTACCTTACCTACACAAATTATTTACAAAAATAATAACAAACCACCTAACTAACAAACTTGATTTTTATCAACCTATTATGTTCAATATCGAATTCAAAGTCGGATTCCGAAAAGGCTTCAATACAACCGACCACCTAGAAGCCTTTCAACACTTATTGAAAGAACTACCGAATATAACGTTCCCGTTCATTTAGCATTCAAAGACTATTAGAGGGTGAACAATTCCATCGAAATATGAGCTATAATACAAGCCCTCAATAATGCAAGAGTAGATTTAAGATACACAAATATGTTAAAATTATTTATAACAAAGCTTATCTTTCATGTCAAACTTGATGAATACACCAAGACAACTAAAATAAATATTCACAAGGATGTTAGGCAAGATGACATAATTTTACCCAAATTTTTCACCTTAACCATGAAAGACATATTTAAAAAGCCACCTTGGGATAATAAAGGCATTAATATCGATGAAATATGCCTAAGTTACCTGCGCTTCGCCGACAATGTTGTTCTTATGAGCGACAATGTCAAAGACAGAAGATATTCTGTGTAACCTTGTTGAAACAAGAAAAATATGCCCCGACGCCTTGGAAATCAAAATCGAGCCACTAAAAAATGTTAATGAGTACATATACTTCGGGCACATATTCCAACTTAGAAAAGGCTACCAAACAGCTGAAATTACAAAAAGGGCGAGAGGTATTTAGGAAGTTAGGATTCGTACCTAAAAATCCAGAACTGCCCATCAACCTGAAAGCAAAACTGTATGACTCATGCATATTTCCTATCGCAACCTACGGTTCGGCCTTTGTGTCTAATATGATTAATATTGGACACATAATTGCATCCCTCAAATGGTACTGGGTTCGTGATGCAGCCAGACAAGTTACTAGACAATAGACAAACAAAATAGTTCACTCGCGTGGCCTATTTTAGGAAGGCCTATGTTCAGGAGTGTACAAAAATTTAAGACTAAAAGAAGAAGAAGAATTGCATGGATTGAACAGGAAAAATACAACTAACGAAATATTCATAGGACAAATATTTATTTTGAATATAAAATATCAAGGAAAATTATTTACTAATTGATTTTTAAAACAAAATAATTTAATAATAGTTCGACTTTTTAGAACATAAATAAAGCGTGAACAAATTTTACCACAATTAATCCACAATTGTCCTTTTAATTTAGTATTGCTTGATAAAAAGATGTAATGGGTATTAGTAAAAAAAGGAATAAAAAGCTTTATAAATTTCGACATCGTATCATAGACTGTAAACTGATGAACATTAAGTTAGACCGACGAAAACAAAAAAAAAAAAAAAAAAAAACGTGAAACGAAGAAATTCAAACAGTTGTAGCAAGAACCAGGGTGAAATAAAAAGAAATAAGGACAATTAAATACTCAAAATTCGATAGGTTCGCACCAAAATATGGTAAAAGGACTTAAGGATTAAGATAAAAAATTAAGTTTCATTAGATTTCTGATATTGATTTTATAAAATAACTTATGAAAGAGTGTTGTTAAATTTTCATTTTGTTTTATAAAATACCCTGAGTACTTTATTGTGAAAATTGTTACAAACTTTATGTTATTACTTCAGTATAATTATACAAACAATTTGTTTAAAATAAAATGTTAAACTCTAATCAATATCCCAAACTATTACAATTAAACTTTAAATCTATTTTAATTTCTAATTATAAACACACAAAATGTAACATAATTCTGTATACTTTATTTAAGTTAACATAGCAATTTTCACAAAATTACTGGTCATTATTTCTAAATTTATATTTCATCAATTTTCAAATAAAAAGCCAACCAACTGGATTGTATACTTCAGTTATTGCAGTAGTTTTGTATAGTTATAGTAACATGGAGGGATAACTCCATGGAGAATTCTAAACACAAATTCGCAAAATGGGACTCATACAAATATATTCAATTAAATGTTAATTTTCAGTCTAATAATCTGATTTTCCTGAAGGGATATTATGTAGCAGAAATACACAATATGTTGCGTAGAAATATATAATTCGGAGCAATAATGGTTTCAAAATTTTAATGGTCCATCAGATTATATTATTCTTCTTATGTTGCTGTTCTAACGAATGTCAGATATCACTTAAAATCCCACGCACTATTTTAAAGAACGTAAAAATATCACTTCTCATCCTGCGATGTTCTAAAGATGTTAATCTTAAAATTGCCAATCTGTTATCGTAACACAAATGTCTAATCACTGGACACAACTTCGTAGGACGCCGTTGAATCTTCTCCATTAAGTTTATATCTCTCTTAAAGACGGAGACCAAACTGACCCACCAAACTCCAAATAAGGTCGTATGTATGTAATATACAATTTTCACACTTATTCCGGTGATGGTTGATAAATGGATCTTGATATCAAGTATAAGACATAGTTAGCCCTCATCACTGATTTTAAAACTTGCGAGGACCATTGCATGTCTGAAGTGACAATTATTCCAAGATCAATTTGTTCAGTGACTTGTTTAATTGGAACAGTATTTAATTTGTAGCAATATTTCAATACCTTTAGAAAAATAGTCTGCAGTTTTTTCTAAAAAATTCTCATAAACTGTCTCCTGCCACTTCATTGTTAAATTTTCTATCTCGAAGATCATTCTTGAGTATTGATCAGACAATTAGAAGCTATACAGACAACGTATTAATAATTGCTGTAAACGAGGAAGACATCCAACAACTACTCTATAAATTCTACTTATTATCTAAAGACTATAACATACAAATATAACTGTATAAAAACAATTGTCTAACTATATTCAAAGCTCAAATACGATGCAATCTTGTACTTGACAACTAAATAATTAAACAAGCCATTTAAATATTTTGGCCACGACATATACTGTTTTACTAATTTCTATCCCAGACCGGGGATGTTTGAGATATGTATGTCAATAGTAGCAACGGCTTTCTCGTATTATGTACTCTCTGCTCTCTTCAAATCTAACATATTCTATAAGAAAATAAAGTGTACAGCGATTGTCGTAAATGGGACTTGCTGGCAGCAATCGCTGGACAATCCAACAAAAGCAAGAAGAACAGCTCAGAATCTTCGAAAGGAAAGTATTGCGTCAAATATATAGACTGGTGCAAAGAGATGGAATGTAGACAGCTCAAAGTAATGAAGAGATAAGAAGTCTCTCTATGGACTATGATGTTATCGGGTTTATGCAAAACGCTGGCTCGGGCGCACGATCAGGTTGCCAAATGACACGCAAATTATTAAATATTTTCTTCTCTGTCAGTTTCAAGCTGCTCTGAAGGATCTTAACACTGATCTTCAAAATATATTCTCTTAACGAAAACAAATATCTAGACCTCTTATTTAGTAACAATTATTGAGCTGCAGGCACTGGGTAATGTTGTAATTATTAACAACATTATACCATGTAGAAGCTGTTGTAGAAATTTAGGTCTAATGTTCGATAATGATATACACTTTAAAAGGCAAGTTAACATGCTCATAAGTAAATCATTTCTAGTGTTAAAACAACTGTCTATGAACAGAAATTTCCTTCCTGTAAAAATTAAACAAGTTCTAACGGACAGTCTTGTATTGTCACTGTTTAACTACTGCGATATAGTTTACGATCCCTGCTTATCGGTGGCTGATTCTGAAAGGATACAAAAAGTTCATAATAGTTTTGTTAGATTAATTTATAACTTAAATCGAAGGGTTATTTTAACTGCGTATCGAAACATATTAGGTTGAATATAGTGCGTTCAAAGGTGAGTTTGCAGTACAGGGCATATGGAGTAGTTCTCTTTCATACTCTCTAATGGGTTTACACAAGGACGCTATCCTTTTCATGCTTGTCGACGTTTCCAGCTCTAAAACGCGCTGATCTGTGAAGACGCAGTATTCTACAAATGGCGATTTGTTTTTGTTGAGTGTTATTTTGAGTTTTATAAGAGTTGATTTTTGTAAATCATACGAGTTTTTCATATTATTATAATTGACACGTTTTACACTTTTACAACATTTGGCAACACCGCTCCCATTTGCCATAAGAGCTATACTGCAAACTCACATTTGAACACACTATAGTAACATACGGAAAATGAATTGTTGCTCTTTTATTCACAAACTAATAAACACCGGTATTCCTCCATATTTGTATACTAAAATAAACTCTAGAAATAATTTACATCTTCTAAATTTCCACAATAAATTTATGAAATATGCGATTGGAAGAACAAATGTGTTGTATTTAATACTAAGTGTTAAATGAACGATCCATAAAAAACAATTAATTAAAAGCGTTATATTAAAATGTAAAAAAAAAACTCATTCAACCGAATTTATTTCAAATGCCTTGTATTTAAAACTTATTGACGAATGATTTCTCCAAATTTTTCACAATTTACTTCGGTTCTAATTTTTATGGACGTTCCAATCATTCTTTATCATAAGATAACTCATAATCACTACGAAATCTTTCAAACCACATGATAATTATCTTCAGGGTCACTAAAGGATCACCATAATCAAGGACAATTATTTTATGAGTTTCTTTTGCAGTTTTCTGAAGTTTAAAACGAAACATCATTTTCATGTACAGTTCATACTCATCCTTTAAGATAAACTTGTAAAACTACTCTATGCAAAATGAAAGCTCAACGTAGACTAACTGAACGAAGAACTTGCTGTAGGCATTGCAGAAAACGTTGCACGAATAATTTTAAGTATAGTAATCCTTCTGATTTTTATAAGTGTAGTGGCGGTACACTTTTGTCGCCGCCCTCCTGTTCCCATCGCACCCATAAAAATAAAATATATAACTATCTGGTAAAAAGAATTATTTTGTAAAATTTGGCAGACGGCACTCTATAATTTTGCCGCTCTAGTTTCAAGCCTAATGGGTCTCATGGAAAATCCGTCACTGCTTGAGTTACTTTGTGGTAACATTCGCATCACATGTTCAGACCAATTCTGTAACTCTGTTACTATGATAATTGTAACTAAATTCGTCACTATGAGCAAGGTCAGTTACTACCATGAATGAAAGCAATTATACTTTTTATAATATTTTATGTTGTAGTAACGTAATTACACAGTAACTTTTTACAGAATTGATCTGATCGTATCAGTGATTATGTAATTAAAACAACATTGCTATGACGGTGGTCAACCTCCATTATTAAGCAGTACACTGAGGACAATAATTTTTTTTTTTTTTGGGTGATTTTATTTTTCAAAATACTTACCTGATTGTGTGTAATCAAGCTGCAGCTCGCATTGTTCCAGACTAATTAAATTATAATTTTGAAATAGCACGAAAGCAGCATTTACCCAAAGTAATTTATGGAGTGAAAATAATGAGGCATGTTTCCTCAATATATCAATACGTCCATGTGGTACATGTAAAAGAACAGTATAGATTGTAATTACGACCCCACTACTACGTGAATTACATTTATATCTTTACATCTGTTGGTTTAATTTAAGGTATTGATTTCGCATTTAACGTTTGCACAGTTGCCAGTACTGAGTTTTCATCTCGTAAACGTTGCTTTCAAAGATACAGCTCCTGCATGTTGCTAACCCTTTGTGTCACGTGCTTAATTCGGTAATGATTATTTTAATTAGGTTAATTGCTAATGTTAGAAATTTTACAAAAATAACAACAACATAGTTTTCTGTTGGACTAAAGCTATGAAACCTACAAACCTTGTTTTAAGTAAGGACATGTTTGTTCTAAAACCAATTTCGGAACAGACTCCATTTTAAAATTTTTTCGCGGGGCAGAATATTTAAGCGAAGTATACTGATCAATTTCTGTCTTCGTAGGAGTAAAAAATAATAATAATATTTTTGAGCGACCATATCCAAAACAGTTCTTTTTAATCATCTAGTACCGGCCATAAAGTAAATCTTTTTTGATTCACTTTTTTTTTCCCCCTGGATGCTAGAGCCATCTAAGTGTCATTTATCAAGTTACAAAATCTCCATGGTTACATTGAAAGAATTGCCAGTCGAACATTTATAATTACAATAATTGTTCAGTAACCATAAATTATCCAATGTAAGTAAATAAATATAATTTTTCCAATAAAAATTTCTTTTGTTCGCCCAAAAAATATAATGTGCTCCTTGGCCAAAAAGATCTTTTTCGTCCTTATCTGTTTAAAGTCCTCGGCTGTGCCTCGGCTTTTAAATTCAGATGCGATCGAAAAAGTTCTACTTTTGAGCCATAGTACAAAAATAACTATTATATAGTTACACAAGTCATTTGCTTATATTAAATAAAGTAAGGGGCCTACCACGTACCCTTGAGGCACCCCATTTTTTCAATTTAGATTTTGGTAAAATTATTGTCGAACTGAGATATTTTTACAATTTGCTCTCATATATAGGTGTTTAAATACGACATGAATTATATGCTTAATCCTTTGATATCTTGAAATTTTAATTTTTGACATGATATTGCGTGATTTGCAATTTCAATTGCTTTACTATGTTACGGCCTATTCTAGCTGACAACACTGCTTATAAAACTAACTCACACTGACCTACCTTAACGTACAAAAACTTATGCTATTCTCATTAAAGGATACAGTATTGTGTATTTTTGCGAAACAACTGACTAGCCTCCTGACAATCTACTTAAAAGTAGCCGTTCTTGCTACAGAAATATAAATTAACATCTGAATTCTCGTATTCTGTCAAAAACTTTTAGGTTATGTCATTTTGACACATGGGAATAATCACATTCTTTTGCATTTTGGAGTATGAATACTTCATTAGAACCTGGAAATTACAGACTATTAGCGTGTATTACGTATATAAGGAACATACTTACAACTTGTAATAAACTACAATGTTGACATTCGTGATTTTTAACGCCGATAAAACAGAATGTTGTCATTTTTGATAACAGTCTGAGTCACGTGGTTTTGCCCACGTGAGTCTAGTGTCTATTAGACAGTTATAGTGGTGAAGGGGGGACATATATAATGGAATGTTAAATGCCATTTTGGCTCTTCAATGTCGTAATTCAAGAAGTATAGAGGTTCCCTAAGGGGTGGAGACTCAGTAACACGTGCCAAATTTTATTCCACAAGTTTTTGTGAAAATTATTTGAGAAGATAATGCTGGTTCACCTGTGGATTCGCTAAGCGGAAAAGGCACGTGATACATCATGTTTTGGGAATGCAAAACGCGACTTACGTCGGAATTAGGAGTTTTCTACCCCTAGATGGCAATTGAGTTACGACGTGTCGCCACTAAAACACCGAGTGGCAACATGGAAGGGCCTAAGTTGAGTATTCTTTCTCGAGCGAGGATCCTGCTTTCGAGATTATCCTGTCCCCCACATGTAAGGGTTGAAGAGCCGATTTTGGAGCGATCCGTGGAAGATGTAGCGTGAAAATTATTGTATCAATTGAGACCTGTTGCTACAGGGTGTTGCGAGAATTACTGTGTTTCAGCTGAGTATACTTTGGAAATGTTTGAAATTTTGTAACAGAAGCGACTCTGCCCTATTAACGTATTGGAATTCCCGTTTGGGGATGTTTTTTTTGTGATTCTTAACGTTAATAGTGTAGAGCTGCGTCTGGTACACCCTTATGAGTTATGGCCATGATTATTAAGTGTGTGTTATTTTTGTACTGTATTATTAGCTGAAATGCATTGAGGTTTCTCAAGTTTTGTTGTATCTTGAGATATTTTTGAGTTATTGAGATAGTTTTGGATTTATTGAGTACGCTGTTGCGTGTACGGTTGGGCGTGTCGCCACCGTATATATTTTTGGAGGTACAATAATTTTTGGTTCACGAATCGCTCATTTTTAATTTTTGCCGCGTAATGTAAATTCAGTCTGTCTGTATAGTATTTTCCTTGATAACTGGAGGTTGTGAATTAGCTTTCAAACACGCAGGTTACTCCTTACTTTGAATACTTACTGGTCAAGTATTCGTGTTACTTGCTGTTCACGTTATCGAGGATCGGGTTTGTATTATATTGGGAGGAAGTAACGCTAACTTCAATCGGGCAGAACCTCAGCCACAAGCATCGTTTTTTTTATTTATTTTTTTTTTTTTGACCAGTCTTCCTTAATTTTTTTGTCTCGATAATTTTTTTAAAATTTTGATCATTTCCGTCGAGTCAGTGGGTAGGGTGGTCGTCAATTTTTTTGGGCATCTCGCGGAGATTTTTTTGTTGACGTATCACGGGTTTTTAAGAGTAAAAGGGGATATGTGGAGTCAGTCTCTTGACAACGATGGATTCTTGAATCAACGCGACTTCGTTGCCAATAGACTGATTGGGATTTCAATAGTGTTAAGGCGAGAGAGAATTGTAGTAAAAATTTAAATCGGGTTTTTGAAAAAGCGCTGGCTTTCCGATTCTAGCCCTCTTCCGGATTTTTCCTAACGGTATTGCCAACCGGAATACCGTTACCATTTTTCAACGTAATTAGTCACTGTTATGTAATTTATGTGCAAAAGTTCACGCAGCCCTAGGGCAGTTGTAGCATAAGTAATCCAATCACATGTTACTGGGTATTTATACCGCATCACAAGTAATTCAGTTTGTCAGTTTAAATTGTAATTAATTACCGGTTAAAGATTCAGTTGTTTCATTTCCTTTGACCGTTCGTGAGTACTTAGTTTCTAAAATTTTGGATTTAACTTAGATATTTTGCTCGTAGATTGAATGATTTTTTTTGTATTAACTTTGTCGTACTCCGAACTAAAAAGGGAATATTTAACTAGTCGTTGATCTTGTAATTCTTAATATTTTGTTTATAGATTTTGCGTATTGAGTATTCATTTAGTGAATAATTTATTTTGTTTATAGATTTTGCGTATTGAATATTCGTTTAGCGGATATTATTTATTTGTTATTACCATTTGTTAGTTACTGATTATTTTTTTGTTAATAAATTTAGTTATTCAGAATTTTGGTGTTTCTATTAAGAGAACTCTATTCCTTCCCCTGGGGTTTTATTTTTCTTCCAGAATTTAGGGCAATAGAAGCGAAGTGACTGGCGCCGTATAAATTTTAGGCCGCACATCGACATTGATAATTACAGGACCACCCTGCATAGTCACATTTACCTCTAGACTGGGCTGGCGGCCTTCTACCTTGCCCTGGACAGCTGATAGCCACTGGAGTCACTTCACAGTGGTTACGGAATTCATATTTTTCCCCATTTAGGTTTTTAGCGACCGATCAGAGAGCTGAGCGGACGCTGGCGTATGCCAACTATATAACGCTGGAGTCTGGCCGTAATATACGTTATATATTTCTGGCGCCCAACGTGGGGCCAAACTAACGTGGAGCTCACATTTGTTAAGCAATGTGGGGCTTCCATTTGTTAAGGAACGTTAGATATTTCGGGCCTTTGCCGAAAAGGACGTTACATATTCTGACTTGAGGTTTGTGGATTTAGGCGTTTGCTGAGAAGGAATCACGTATTTGGATGCCCGAGATGAGAGGGGCTGTTTTTGAGAAGACCATATTTTTATTTCAGTTTGGAGCTGTTTGAATTTTTTTTATGTAATAGGAAAATATGGGTCTTATATTGATTGGTTGTATTCCTTTTGTTCCTAAACCCAACCCTAAAGAGTTCTCGTAATATGAAATTTAATTTATTTGTGTGAAAAGTTGATTGGATTACTTTCGCTATGTTATTCGTCGTTTGTATTGCTATGATCTGTTCGGTATTTGGACGACATATTGTACACATTGTTTAGATTTTGAGTTAGTCTCAGTTGATGAGCTAAATAGTTTTTGTTGTTGTAAGAGTGAGTAAGTTACTGTGTCTGAGTTGTTAGTAACATTGAGTGAGAGGACTCTAATGTATATCCCTGTGAAAATTTTGTGTTGCATTGTATGGCAACAATTGTTGATAGAATTGTAATTGCAACATTGGTTATGTTGAATTATATTGGTGACAAGCCGAGTGACTCGGTTGTCAAATGGGTTCAGTGTCTGGTAGAGACATTTGTATTGGTGAGCCAGTTTAGGGCGAACCATTGAGATTCACACGGGATTCGCTTAGCGGAAAATTAGTTTACTCATATTTACGGTATTAAGTACCGAGCTGGTTTATCCAGGAGAATCACTCAACGGTTAGAGTATTGGAGAAGAACAGTAGACTTGCTCCGAGATTTTTGTTGTACAATATTTGATTCCTGGTTAGGAAATATTTTGGACGTGACCTAGAGTACACGGGTCAAGACCGAATCAGATCTAGTAAGTTGAATATAGAGAAATTCACTGTTGTTAATGCGTTTGTCAGATCGTTTTTGAGTTAAGTAGGAATTGTCGTAGCGGACATGTCAGTTGGTTGTCGTTTGGAGAAATCCCGTATTTTTGGGTGAGATATTTGAGATAGCAAGTTAGAATTGCAGTTATTAGTGCGTTTGTGAATAACGCTTTGTATTTTTGAGTTGAAGTTAAGTACGTAGAAGTGAGTGTAGGCAGTTAGGACGTGTGCTACGTTGTCAGTGGATTTTCAGGCGTAGGCTTTCTTCGTGATGAATGTGTAAATAGGCATGAAAGAATTAGCAGTTTATATGTTAGGAACTAGTTAGGAATTAGCAGTGTACATAGTTAGCAGATTAGATTAGGAAATAGTGGAACCAAACCTATCTTTTTGTAGGGCGCCGGCTGCCTGTAGCTCTCTGTAGCTTGTCCGCAGTAGGGCGACGTCAAACCTACCCCCTCCTTGCCGTGTTGGCAATATTATCACCTCCATGGCCGGTTGGCGATAATACCCGTCCCTTCCCTGTCGACATCATCAACCCTTAATCGTTCCGCGGGTTCCACTATATAAGTTGTATATATAGTTAGAATGTAAATAGTTAAGGTTAGCAATTTGAGTGAATGAGTCGTGTACATGAATGCGGATTGTGAAAGATACGGGGTCTTTAGAGACCCGCGTCTCTTTTTTAAGCAAAGGGGGAGTTGTTACGGCCTATTCTAGCTGACAACACTGCTTATAAAACTAACTCACACTGACCTACCTTAACGTACAAAAACTTATGCTATTCTCATTAAAGGATACAGTATTGTGTATTTTTGCGAAACAACTGACTAGCCTCCTGACAATCTACTTAAAAGTAGCCGTTCTTGCTACAGAAATATAAATTAACATCTGAATTCTCGTATTCTGTCAAAAACTTTTAGGTTATGTCATTTTGACACATGGGAATAATCACATTCTTTTGCATTTTGGAGTATGAATACTTCATTAGAACCTGGAAATTACAGACTATTAGCGTGTATTACGTATATAAGGAACATACTTACAACTTGTAATAAACTACAATGTTGACATTCGTGATTTTTAACGCCGATAAAACAGAATGTTGTCATTTTTGATAACAGTCTGAGTCACGTGGTTTTGCCCACGTGAGTCTAGTGTCTATTAGACAGTTATAGTGGTGAAGGGGGGACATATATAATGGAATGTTAAATGCCATTTTGGCTCTTCAATGTCGTAATTCAAGAAGTATAGAGGTTCCCTAAGGGGTGGAGACTCAGTAACACGTGCCAAATTTTATTCCACAAGTTTTTGTGAAAATTATTTGAGAAGATAATGCTGGTTCACCTGTGGATTCGCTAAGCGGAAAAGGCACGTGATACATCATGTTTTGGGAATGCAAAACGCGACTTACGTCGGAATTAGGAGTTTTCTACCCCTAGATGGCAATTGAGTTACGACGTGTCGCCACTAAAACACCGAGTGGCAACATGGAAGGGCCTAAGTTGAGTATTCTTTCTCGAGCGAGGATCCTGCTTTCGAGATTATCCTGTCCCCCACATGTAAGGGTTGAAGAGCCGATTTTGGAGCGATCCGTGGAAGATGTAGCGTGAAAATTATTGTATCAATTGAGACCTGTTGCTACAGGGTGTTGCGAGAATTACTGTGTTTCAGCTGAGTATACTTTGGAAATGTTTGAAATTTTGTAACAGAAGCGACTCTGCCCTATTAACGTATTGGAATTCCCGTTTGGGGATGTTTTTTTTGTGATTCTTAACGTTAATAGTGTAGAGCTGCGTCTGGTACACCCTTATGAGTTATGGCCATGATTATTAAGTGTGTGTTATTTTTGTACTGTATTATTAGCTGAAATGCATTGAGGTTTCTCAAGTTTTGTTGTATCTTGAGATATTTTTGAGTTATTGAGATAGTTTTGGATTTATTGAGTACGCTGTTGCGTGTACGGTTGGGCGTGTCGCCACCGTATATATTTTTGGAGGTACAATAATTTTTGGTTCACGAATCGCTCATTTTTAATTTTTGCCGCGTAATGTAAATTCAGTCTGTCTGTATAGTATTTTCCTTGATAACTGGAGGTTGTGAATTAGCTTTCAAACACGCAGGTTACTCCTTACTTTGAATACTTACTGGTCAAGTATTCGTGTTACTTGCTGTTCACGTTATCGAGGATCGGGTTTGTATTATATTGGGAGGAAGTAACGCTAACTTCAATCGGGCAGAACCTCAGCCACAAGCATCGTTTTTTTTATTTATTTTTTTTTTTGACCAGTCTTCCTTAATTTTTTTGTCTCGATAATTTTTTTAAAATTTTGATCATTTCCGTCGAGTCAGTGGGTAGGGTGGTCGTCAATTTTTTTGGGCATCTCGCGGAGATTTTTTTGTTGACGTATCACGGGTTTTTAAGAGTAAAAGGGGATATGTGGAGTCAGTCTCTTGACAACGATGGATTCTTGAATCAACGCGACTTCGTTGCCAATAGACTGATTGGGATTTCAATAGTGTTAAGGCGAGAGAGAATTGTAGTAAAAATTTAAATCGGGTTTTTGAAAAAGCGCTGGCTTTCCGATTCTAGCCCTCTTCCGGATTTTTCCTAACGGTATTGCCAACCGGAATACCGTTACCATTTTTCAACGTAATTAGTCACTGTTATGTAATTTATGTGCAAAAGTTCACGCAGCCCTAGGGCAGTTGTAGCATAAGTAATCCAATCACATGTTACTGGGTATTTATACCGCATCACAAGTAATTCAGTTTGTCAGTTTAAATTGTAATTAATTACCGGTTAAAGATTCAGTTGTTTCATTTCCTTTGACCGTTCGTGAGTACTTAGTTTCTAAAATTTTGGATTTAACTTAGATATTTTGCTCGTAGATTGAATGATTTTTTTTGTATTAACTTTGTCGTACTCCGAACTAAAAAGGGAATATTTAACTAGTCGTTGATCTTGTAATTCTTAATATTTTGTTTATAGATTTTGCGTATTGAGTATTCATTTAGTGAATAATTTATTTTGTTTATAGATTTTGCGTATTGAATATTCGTTTAGCGGATATTATTTATTTGTTATTACCATTTGTTAGTTACTGATTATTTTTTGTTAATAAATTTAGTTATTCAGAATTTTGGTGTTTCTATTAAGAGAACTCTATTCCTTCCCCTGGGGTTTTATTTTTCTTCCAGAATTTAGGGCAATAGAAGCGAAGTGACTGGCGCCGTATAAATTTTAGGCCGCACATCGACATTGATAATTACAGGACCACCCTGCATAGTCACATTTACCTCTAGACTGGGCTGGCGGCCTTCTACCTTGCCCTGGACAGCTGATAGCCACTGGAGTCACTTCACAGTGGTTACGGAATTCATATTTTTCCCCATTTAGGTTTTTAGCGACCGATCAGAGAGCTGAGCGGACGCTGGCGTATGCCAACTATATAACGCTGGAGTCTGGCCGTAATATACGTTATAACTAAAATCAATGATAACATATTGTAATTTTTTTCACTTGAACCTTTTAAAAATGATGATATTAATTTTAACAAAAAATATTAATAAATAAGTTATAGAAGGTTATACAACGTGGTAATACTCTAGTGCATAAATTAAATCAGAAATCAGACTTACCCGTGACATATAGAGTAGTCACATATCCATAAGACGATAAAAGTTAAAAAACATCGAGCAAAGTCCGGAAATGGAACAAATAATGTATTCCACGTCAAAATATTAAAAAAAGTATGTCAAAGTTAAAAAATATAAAACCTTATTTAACTGCCAAAAAGATTCAGGTTATATACCCACTACTAAAAATTAGAAAGAAACCAAAGTTAAGTTCAATTATTGTCTTTTCAATTAATTTTCAGCTGTATTTATTTAAACAATGTTTAATTTAGACAGTGTTTAAAATGTAGTCTCTGAATAGCCATGTTAGTTTTTTAAAAACTTACCTATAGATTACTTATTAAATGACGAACACTAATAACGCTAATGTTGATGTATCCTAAATATAACCAGTGGCGAAGAGATACCTTCGCTAGACTTGACCTTCCATAAAAAAAAAATAATAATACAAAATAAATAAATAAAAAAAAAAAATTAAAAATTAAAAAAAGTTTTAGATAAATCTTTAAAAACATAACAAATTATGTCCTATACAAATTTTTGTCCAAGACTTGGTTTACTAGTTACGAATTTTTTTAAATTTTAAAGTTTAATAACTTCCGTTGCCGGTTTCGGACTTTTATAAAAAACAATAGGGTTCTTTCCAATTAACAGAAGAATTTTTTAGTATCATAACGAACTCTCCACGTTAAACCGTTCTTGAATTATCGTGTATACACACACACACACACACGCACGCACGCAAGCACGCACGCACCCACACACACGCACGCACGCACGCACACAGGCACGCACGAACGCACGCACGCACGCACGCACACACACACACACACACACACACACACTGGATTTTGACACACACTGTGGATTCCCTGGATTCCCTTATATATTAAGGACGGGCAAGTAAAAAATAAAAAAAAAAAATATGTATGGAGTAGCTGCAATATGAGAGTAAAACATATAAACCTCTGCTCCGTTCTAGCAATTATATAAATGCAATGAAAGTGCTGTGCATAAAATATACACAATATTAATTAAACTCATATATAAAATATTTCAAAAATGTGATTGTAACGTGAAAGTATAATATAAAAATATTTAACGATTTTAATTAATAAAATATAGGAGAAAATAACTTTGTGAATTATATTACATATATAAAAATAAATAAATACCAGTTTTTTATATGAAATACCAACTGCTTTTATACATTTTTTCTTTTAAACTATGAAAAATTTACTTCGGATAATATAATACATAATAAACTATGTTCGGCATGTTACTATTTTTCATGGGTGAAATTTTTATCGGAAAATTTTATTGGGTTCGTGCAGTAAACGGTGAATATTGAAAATAAGTGGAAACATATAAGTAGATAGATTGAATTTTCTCGTAACTAATTCTGGGTAACTTTACGAGTAATGATTTTTATGATGTATTCGTAATAATATTTCAAAATTGCATGGAGTATCCTAATAAAATCACTGTTTGGGTTTTATGCGGAAAATTAGAAAAGTTCACGATCTGGAGAATATATGTTGGTGCTTTTGGCGTATGTCTTTGTCACATCTGCTTTTGTTAGAAATAATATATGTAGAAGTAAACGGAATCCCTGAGCAAAACGAAGGAAACGTTGTAAGGGACTTATCAAGAAAATTGGTGAAGTAATTGGTTCTGAATACCAAATCGGCATATATTTCTCCATAATTTGTTCTTTTTTATTATTATTATTATTATTTTTATTTTTTTTTTTTGTTTGTTTAAATTTAATTCAAAGCACTTCGACTGTTAAGTCATTTGTGCAGTCACATAGGTTACATGTACATATTTTGTTAATTCTATAATTCTACTTAACATGTAGATTTTGTTACCACACCCTGAACTACGTTCATTGTAGTGTACGGCCATACTGTGTTTATTAATATTATTTGTAACATATAAAAAAATATTATTATTTGTATATCTTACCGTTAATAAACTATTTGAATTGAATTGAATTGAATAATGTATATCTGTATTCTATATCTATAATCTTAAATCTATATTTTATATCTATAATAATCTATAATATATATGTAAAATTTATTGTATGATTGTATACCGTATTAGTGCGAATCTAACGCGACCCCGAATTTAACGCGACACCAAAATATTTCATGAAGATATTTTGAAAAAAAAAAAGTTACCCGAAAGTCGCATCGGTATCGTTAATATGCTGCTTTCAGTCTCCCACAAAATGTCATCTTCAGATCCATTTAAATTATTTGAAATGCAGCATTTCTTAAAACCATCATTGATCAGGGACGGACTTTGGCCTAGGCAGTTTAGACAACTGTCTAGGGCCCTTATTATTATTTTTTAGGCCCGTAAGACGGTTTTATTATGGATTTTTTCTATTCTTTTATGATTTATTGGACTAGTAGGGCCCGCAATGACAACCTTGCCTAGAGCCTCGATTTTCCTTAGTCCGCCACTGCTATCGATTCAGGTTCGATCTTGTGCCAGGCGGTCGCAATCCATTTTCCTTAAAGTGAGACTGAGGATTTCTTTGTTTTTCCTGAAGTGGTCAATGGGTGGTTTCCCGCTAATACTCAATTGTTGTATTCTTTTCGTAAGTTTTCTTTAAATGGTTTATTGACCACCATATTCAAGTCTTGCAAGTGAGGTGTCATAATACCTGGTGTTATCGGAATTAAATACCTGATTTTTTTCCTTAACACCTGACGTAAGGTGTTGTCGAAATGCATCAAGGAGCGAGGTTTTCTCAGAGAACCTGGCCGTTTTCAGCATATCACATTTAACCAGTCTAATACCAATTCCTCTGTCATCCAACCTTTTTCTGGGCCCGAAAAATTATTCCTGAATGAAGCTTTTCTTTGGGCTTTGCTTTAGGTTTCAATATATCGTAAGGTTGAAGCTTCTGTCCACCAGCAGTAACGGCAAGCATAACAGTAATTCTGGACTTATCGTAACCAGTTGACTTCAATAACTTTCAACCGTTTTTCACCTTTCTTATGGTGGTGTGGGGGCATCGGCCTACTAATAAGAAGGGTTATTTATTTTACGTTCCATTACCTAGACCTTGAATTTAGCGCGAGTCAATTTTTTCACAGAAAATAATTGGTCAAAAACTATCGCGATTTATTCGTGCTAATACGATATTTGGTTTATTAGCTCTGTGTCGGTTAGGTAATGGATAAGATTTAAAAATCACACACACTGTGTGATTTTCTGATAATGAATCTTTTAAATTATTTAGAATGTTTTGCATTTTGCGGTGTGTGATGTATTTTTGACAATCGTTTATAATATTTGTACGTTTAATACACCCAATTTTTACTTGTGTTACATTTTGTAGGTTTAGTTTTTTATATTATAACTGACTTTTTAGGTTTACCGGGGGATTTTCATATTTTTTTGATTCAACTCTTCTGTGGCTTGTTTGGCTGCTCTGTTTGCTTCTTCATTTCTTTATATTCCTGAATGAGACGGTACCCAGATAAATTGTTTCCTTTTGTCCATCTCTTGTTTGATTGTGTGCAGAATTTCTTGTATTTCGTTTATTTGCATGTTTTTGAAAGGTTCTTGTAGATTTTCTAGGAAACTGAGTGAATCGGTTCATTTTATATAGTTGGATAAAATTTTTCCCCTTCTTTGATACCTTCCCCTTCTACTGAGAAGATACATAATTGTTTTGGTAGGTTGTAAACATATTTTTTGTTCCTATGAATATTGCTGCTCTGGTTTTATTTGAAAATTTTGTGTAGTAGAAGATACGTTTGGTGTTCTTATTGAATGTTTTTGAATTTGTTTTGGTAGATGTTAGATGGAGTGTTTTTCTTTATATATTTGGTCAGAATAAAGTTAATCTGAAATGGATTCGTTCTTGTACATATTTTAAATCAAAAAATTCACTTAAAATTATATTAAAATCTCTTATCTGTCATCTAGAATCCACACCATAATATAAAAATTAATAAAACTGAATTAATTCAAAAACGTTTTATAAAATATATATTTTTTAAATTCTATAGAAGTGAACTGTTACCCTCTTACAGTAATCATCTGGCGAGACATGAATTTTATATATAAAATAGTAAACAATATGATAAACTGAACTGACATTCTGAGTCTGATTATCTTCAATACGTCAGGCTTTCAAACATGAAAAATAAATACCTTTTATAATAACAACAAATTTAGATCAAAATTCTATTTTAATAGATCAAATAGCTTCTCTCATCCCAAACGTGCCTATAAGCTTATAAGTAACATAAATTTTGTATCATTAAATGTAGCGTAATATTATTTATACTAGATATGTTAAAGCAAAATCGATGCCCGTTCCCCTTTAAAAATGACTCACCTCTACTGTGGGGATTACGACACTTTTTAATCCGTTCGGAACCAATATACTTATTAAGTTGAGTAATCCCTTATTGGCTGTGGTTTTCCATTTAGGGGAGCTTCAGCCCCGGATCCAGTCTCTTAATACCTCATTATTACAGCTCATAATAAATATTTGATCTCCTCTTAAAGCATTTTTCATAATCCTCTGGTTTTATAACGTTCTGTTTACACTCATATTTTCATAAATTTAGTTATTAAATGCTTATTATGGATTTTTTCTTCGTCATTGAATGTGAAAACTTTCTACTTAACCTATTATTGGATGATTTATTATATTATTAAGTTTTCATTGTCAATGATCAAATTATTATATGGAAAACGGAAAACTATATAAAAATGATGAAAAACTAAAAAAAAAAGTGCTTTGATATTAGAATGTATTTATATAATTTAAAAAAATGTTTTTCTCTCTTTTATAAAACAGTGTACTGAAGAAGATAAAATACTTATCGAAACCGGTCTATTCAATCATTTGAATTTTATTTAAACAGACCTTTTTCCTGAAAAATATCCAAAATTAAACTAATTGCATTATGTTTCACCGTTGAATATTTGATATTTCTGCTCAATATATTTCCATCACAATAGTTATGCTACAATATGCATAGAACATTATAGTACTGATTTACTGTCGATATATTCTTCCTATATATGCAGTATAGAGGAAGGTTATATATTCTATTGATAGAGATATTTTTCCAAAGGTTGTCATAGACACATATTAAAGATATATGTTTGACGATAGGAGCGCTGCGATAGCTTATAGAGGCCAACTGATATCTTTATACTTACAGGGAAATGTCATTTATAGATATTTCAAGAAGTTCAGATCACTATAATAATGAACAGTCACGTGACTGATATTTAATCATATTTAATCTTAGAGCTTTTACCAGCTAAGTTATTTACTTGAATTAATCATGACATTTCTCATAAATTCCCGAGTATATTTTTCGTAGCAAGACTATGAGAATTAGTTTATTATTTTTTTTCAATAGTTCTTTCCTTATATACTAATATATATATATATATATATTTGGTTTATTGCTTACATAGTTTCCATAACTTTTTCATCCCACATTTCTTTTGGGCGTTTTTCTTCTACCTGTTGTGGACTTCATAAATTATTCTTTTAATTTTTCTTCCCATTCTTGAAAAATATTTAATCATCTAACTTGTCATCGGCCTTTGTGAGGTAGAGGTCCCTATTTCACATGCCAAAGTTTAGGATCCAACTCCCGGTTAGGCCATGAATTTTTGTGTTCGTCTTTATCGTCTCATCTTCATTAAATTAAAATTAATTAAAAAAGAAAATCCTAGAAAATGGCCAATAAATCCAAGGCCAAAATCTATAAAAAATTTAACTTGTTCTTCTTATCTTAAATTTTCCTCTGTACTCTTAATTTCGTATATGATCTCTTCCAGTTTTTCCTTCAATTTTCGTAGAAAAATCATTTCTATTCTTCTTATTATAGTACTATTTTTTTTTTCTGGATTATGATTCGCTAGTATACGTAGGAATATCAATTGGTACTTTCTTAAAAATGCCATTGTCTTTATCTTGCCAAAGATTATCGTCTAAAAAGTATACGGACATTTACATAATAGAAGTTTTCAGTTTTTTAGTCTATAGCGGGTAAGAACTCCTATTACTTAACTACCTTTCACTTTTCTGTAAAGACTTTCCATTAAATTTTAAAGAAATTCTTGTAATATATTTCTTTGTGTCCGATGAGCAGGTTTAAGTTCATAATGATTTTAGCCGAGCTGGTTTTACACTCACCTGTCATACAATTCATTCAAAAATGTTCTATTGGGTTTTAATCGGCACTATGGACAGGTCAATCTAAATTGTATACTTTTTGCTAGCCAGTCTGTGGCAGCATTATCTTTATTGCAAAGTGCGTTGTCTTATTGAAAATTAGCTGGAGTACCTGTACTTCGTACGGTTTTTATAAAAAAGTAAGTAAAATATTTCAGTTTCAAGTAAAACAAATTATTCGTTTCTTTATTCTAAACCAATTTTTTGTACACATTTTTTAATTTATATTTGTGCTTCAGTAACAACGACTATTGTTAAGCACCTTAATATACATTATTGAATATACATAGATAAATATGATGGGTATAATCTTATATAAAATTAAATTGTACAATTTGGTTTGTTTCATGAAATTTAGGGCATCTTTGGCTGTGGAAGGTGATAGAGCTTCCTTCAGTGTTTGGGTAGGTTAGTGTTTCTTCTCTCTTGATCATATTTTGGGCGTTCTAACAGGAGATGGTGCATTAGTAACATATGGCCTATTCTCATTCTGGTTATCACTATCTGGACTTTTCTATTTTCAATATCAACCCAAGGTGGTTTTTTGATATATCTGAGATGATTGTTCTTTGTTGTTTTCCAGTTGTCAAACCATTTTTCTTTGATTTTCCTTTTTATTTGTGCTATGAAGTTTATGTGGGGGGTAATTATATATTTTTGATGTTAAGAAAATATAAGTTTTTTTTACGCCAAAATATAGTTTTTTTATAGTATTTTGGAGTGAGAATTATGAAAAAAAAATGCTTTCCTAGAAATACTTGGTACATAAGTAGCTCCCCCCATAGCTTCCCAAATATATAACTTATTAAAAACTGCACTGAACAGATAGAAAAAGTTTCTTTTTTCATATACATTTTTGTTGTTAAGTAAATTATAAATGAGATATTTCAACCTTATATGTAACACTCCCCTTGCCTTCTTATTAAAAACTGCATTGAAGAGAAAACAAAAATGTTTCCTCATATACATTTTTGATGTAAAGTAAAATAAGGGAGATATTTCAAAATTTTAGCTTTAGGATGTCGTCCCGTAACTCTGCAACCATTCATCCAAATGAAAAAATACAGGAATATAAAAGATTGTTTTTTTTTTATTATAAATTGTTTTTGTCATACATTATTTTGCTATTCAGTCCGTAATAAGTAAATAATAAGGGAGATATTTTAAGTTTTTTAAAAATTTTAATTCCAAAACAACACACTAGAAAAAAAATTGTCACCTTATAGCCTATCTTCGAATTTTGGTTTCACTATACTCTCATATCAAATTACGTAAAAATATTTCCACTTGTTTTTGCTTGAATCTCGGACAAAAATTATTTTTTTTGAGGATATTAGCTTATAATCATCTGAAACGTGTAGAAACCAAACTTGAGGCTAAAAGAATATTTAAAAAAGATATAGCCTCCTAATTTTTTTTTTTTTTATTTAGCAAAAAATACATCGGCATTTAAGGCCATTAGTATTACAGTATTTCTATTAATTTTACATTGTGTTTAACATTACTAATAGTACATTTGGAAATATATATATATTGGATTTAAATTATCGTTCACTTAGGTTTTTAGGATAGTTATATTTTGTTTTTTACTGATATTTCTTCTAGGAATTTAAGTTTCTATTGTTTTGTTATCGTTAGCCAGGGCTTGTTGTAATGTGGGGGGGATTTTATGTGTTTTCCTTTCGTTATTATATTTCTTGCAGCTCATCAGAATATGTTCTACTGTCAGTTCTGTGGCACATTCTTCGCACATAGGTGGTTGTAGTCTGTAAAATACGTATTGGTGTGTAATCGCCGTAAGTCCAATTCGTAGTGTCGTCAATATTATTTGGTCTCGTCGGTTTCTGATTAGGGTCTATTTCTTCGTGTCCTGTTTTATATGTAGTAATTTGTTGTTGTTCGTCAGTCTCCATTCTAGGTCCCAGTCTTCTTTAATTTTGTGTTTAATCCGGTTCTTGAAATCATAGATTGGCATAAAAATTCAAACCGCAGATTTCAATCCCTAACCATTTTTTATTTACGATTTAGCAAAATTTTCAAAAAATATTTTAAAAAAATTAAAAATATGTTTAAAAATATTGTTAAAAGTAAATTAGGACCTCAGAATTTCAAAAGTTTCAACAGCAGGTCTTTATCGCATTTCGTTTTTGAGATACGTCCAAGCAAAGATGAAAATTTCTATAAATCACGCCATACTAAAATTTGATATAATTTTAAAATACGCAAAACGGATCAGACCTCTAATTTTTTCTAGACTAATTGAATTACGGAGAATCTAAAAATTCTAACCTCAGGTCGTTTCCTCTAACCGTTTTTGAATTGTGACAAATTGTGTAAATTATGCCATTGTAAATAATGTCATAATCTCAAAAGCATTAAATGATTAAAACCCCAATTTTTATTTAGACTAAATAAATTATGGATAATCCAAAAATTCTAACTGCAGGTCTCTATATCTAAACGTTTTTCAGTTGTGCTTTCTAAAATTTGTTTTGAGTTCTGATTCAATTTAATTCACAACTTTCACAAATATTGTAAATTATGCAATTAAAAAAAAGTATGCAAAAAAAAAAATATTTGTTATCTTATTATAAACAATTTTTGTTATACAGGAAAACGTTTCTGTTAAGTTAATAACGTGGAAGATATATGTAGATTGTAGATTGTAGTGCCCCCCCGTAACTTCCCAAATATTCATCTAATGGAAAAAATACATGGAACAAAAAGGTTTGTTTTCTTATTGTCAACATTTTTTTTTTTTTGCTGCGTTTGCTGTTAATTCAATAATAAGGGAGATATTTCAAAAGTTTAGCTTTAGGGTGTCCCCACGTAACTTCCCAAAGTTTCATCTAATTGGAAAAATACATTAAACAAAAATTAAGTTTTTTAATACTGTTTTAAACCCAAAACACCCCCTAGAATAAAAATGTTGAGTTGTTTTATAGCCTATGTTCGTAATAAAATATGTCCAGTCGTTTTTGTGTGAATCTTGGACAGCCAGACAGACACACAGACAGACAATATTTTTTTTGTGGATATCTTCTAATCATCTGGAACATGTCGAAACCAAATATGAGACCGAAAAAATAAAAGATATAGCCTCAAATTTTATTAATATAAATAAACATTCGTCATTACGGTGGTCCTACCAAAGTGCTGGGAGCCTTGAATTATACAAAATGTTTAGATAATCATTGGTCTTCATTTTATAAACAATATCAACCAACGATCCCAATCCATATCAGTTGAAATATCTCCAAGTAGAGGGCTCTTTTCTATATTTACAAAGATATCCTTTTATTTGTTGTGGGATAATATATATATAAAATAATCAGCTAACTTCGGCCAGATATTATATACAAATAATTAAATTATTATAATTACTTGGGATAAATATATATTATTTTCGATGTTTTCGAAACAGACATTTGTGACCACATAGCTCAGTGACCTATATTATATGGAGCGTTTAAACATACAGTGAACAGAGAGGCTGACGTTAGGATTGAAATACTAAATCTAATTATTCTGAGAACAGTGTAAAATTACATAATATTATTCGTCCATTTACTTTTTCCATATAAAACAGTTTGCAGCTTTTCCTGCGATAAGTATCAAATTAAACAACGGATTTTAAATAAAAGAATGTGCAAAACCAAGCACAGCTCACTCTGTTTCAAATAATATAAATTGGTAAGCGTTGGAAGCCGTTGAAAATTAAACGCGTACAAAATTCAAACAAAAAGAAACTTAAGTAATATTGTACATGTTTCGTATTTGAAATGTTCCTTCTTATTTCTTCAATTCCCTGCTCAACGTTGGGTGCAATAAACTTGTGCATTCTAAACGAGGTATAACCAGTGCGGTATTTAACGAAACGTGACCAGGAACACGATAAGAGAAAAACGACATTCTGCAGTAAATGAGAATCCTTTCAACTAAAATTTATATTTTGTCTATTGAGAAATATTCCCCCGTGTTTTTAAACTGACCTCTTTAAGATGATACTGTATTCCTTAAACGTTTGCTTCAAAATTACGGATCTCACTGAATTTAAATAACAGCTTTTGTAATTGTGCATTAACGCGAAGTTTTCGATTCTCTTTTAGACCGTTGCCTTTAACTTTACGTCAAACAGAAATTAAAAATAAAATTCTACAATTTTGTACTTAAGGGTGCGCACAACCGTACAGTTTTCTATACAAGACTAACAACCTGAAATAAAATTAGTAACAATCTATACATCAAAATTTTCAGAGAATTTTTATCTACCTAATAGGATATTTTTAATTGTCAAAAGAATTGTCATGTAATTTTAAATAAACAACTTGCGTTATAGACGCCATCTTGTAAACCATTCGACTCATATTTATGTACCATGCGGCAAATTGTAGCTAAAGCTTCGTTCTACAAATTTGTTTGGAGAGAATTTGTTCTATTGTGAAAATTACTTATAGTTATTGTACTTGGTAATCTACTTTTGCCGCCACCTCGAATCTTCCACAGTTCTCAATATAGGTGCGGTGGATAAAACTGTTCCATTTTATGTAAAGAATACATGTACCAAGTGGCATTTCATTATCATCAAGTATAATATTTTGCGACGAAGGCTCTAAATTATAAACAATCATGTCGAAAAAAATGTTAACGTATTATTTGAACATTTCTACACAAAACTATATAAATATAAAAATTATTTGAAACCCGCAAATATATTTAAAAAATTACAGAACATTGTTGTGTAATACCTATTATTAAGTTATTTAGCAATAACATTTTTACAATAATTTTTTCTACAATCAAAAATATCCTATTAGATAGATAAAAATTCTGTGCAAAATTTGATGTATAGATTGATACTAATTTTATTTCAGATTGTTTGTTTTGTATAAGAAATTGGTAACCTCTGGGGGTTATACGCAGCCTTAAACATAATTTATACTGCGATTCTACATCATTATCATCAAGTAGCAGTCGAATTCATTCCAAGCTGAACATAGGCATCCAGATTGATTCTCCAACTAGGCATTTTAATTATTGTTTAGTAAAGAATCTTCAAGTATTTTGATTATGTATCACGCAAGTATTTTGATAGCCTAGAAAAATGTTTATCAAGGACGAAACTAGTTTTTCTGATTTCTCGACATCTTTCATTTCTCGAGAAATGAAAAAGTAGACTTATTTTCTCGAGAAATCTCGAGAAAAATAATTATTAGAATATATAACTTTTTAAATGTTGGAAATATTGTAGACGATAAAAACATGTTAAAATTATAGTAAACTTTTAAGTACTTAAGTATTCATTTAAATAACATTAGAACAAATGGATAACGGGTCTTTAAAAATTATCATGAAAACAGCACGTAAGTGCATATTAATTGAAAATACATATGTATAGAGAAATTTTCAACAAATTAAGAAATTAATAATAATAGTAATAATTATTTTATTAAACTTGTAGGTAATCTTTTATATAACAGTTTTAAACTGAGCAAAAAATGAAATGTAATTGACTTTAATAAATAATACACTAAATTAAAATAAAATATGGTAAAAATAAATGCTAACTAGCTAAATATTATAAATCGTTTTTTATCTGTTGCCACAGTTGCGTTGCGGAAGACAGAAGATAAATTTTATCAAAATTAAATTATAATCAGTGACTCACTAAACATTATATTTTTTTAAAATAGTTTCTTAAAAGTACAATGCGTTTAACGTGGCGTCGAGAAAGAATTCTCGAGAAAAAACACTAGACGAAACTAAAGATACCTGATCACGAAGAAAGTCTGAGATCTCAGAAGATAAAATATAGACCAAGTAAAACTATCTTCTTCATCATACCATCATTTATGATGATGAACTATGATCCTGACAAGGCACTTAGCTATAAAATTTCTATGAGTTTTCCACTTCTCCCTGTTCTTTGTTGCATGAAGAGTCTCATGGAGTACCTTTTTTGCGCCATCTTTGTGATTATTTTATTCGAATTGGTTTGCTGTTTGATTGACCTTCGGCAGTGGTTTTCTCACTGCCTGTTCTGCGTGAGATGTGAACTAAGAAATCAAGAATGAGTGTGCGAAATACCTGGATAGACGAAGCTGCAGCTGTATCTCATTTAGTATGGAGATATTTGCGTGACGTCCAGTCCATAGTATTCGTCACCAGCAGTATATTTCAAAGCCGTAATTTTTTTGCTGTTCATTTGTATGGACTGTATGAGTATGAAACATGACTCATACAGTTTATAGAAAACACTAGGATATTGATTAAAGTAATGTTAACACCTTATGCAAATATTTATATCCACTCAGATTTTAAATAGTTGCTCCAATGAATTGTATCCTTCGCCTTATTTCTTGCTTCCCAGCTTTTACAGATTTTTTCGTGTTGATGAGCGAACCAAGGTAAGTAAAAATAAGATTGTATTATGGATGAAAACTAGAAGACCGAATCAGAAATTCAGAATATCGACAGAAATGAAGCGAAAATTGAACGTGTCACGACTTTTCAACATTAAGGAAAACGACTATAGAAATTATTTATTCAATCCCGTGTGTCTTGGGCTATCAGTACCAAATAACCGGCAATTCTCTCAATATCCTTCGGTCTTCTGGTAGGTGACCTACCTTTACTCCAGATGTGTTTTGCGAAGTGCATTCGAAAATGTTTCTTGTCCAATTACAATCAACCAATCTCACCACATGTCCGACCCATTTTCCTTTTAGATTTGATACTCGCACTATCATATTGCAAGCAGCTGAGTATTTTCTGATCCATGATTTTTTTTTTTTTTTTTTGGTGTTTTGAAAATGAATATATACCTTTTCCAAGGATCTTCACATGAAACGTAGTTTCTCTGTACATTTTAATGTTAATACCAGCGTTTCATCCTGTTATATAACTAATTTTTATTAATTCTTTATATAACTACTGTTGTACCATATATAATACCATAATAACTACTATGAAATCTCGTAAGTTAATCGGTTGTTAAAGTTTAATATGGATCAAAGTGCTGGAGAGTAATAACAGCTAATAGTTCAATATGTACCTGCGTACAGAACTGGATAGTTTGCTACTTAGTAACTAAACTGCTTGTATAACTTTTTTCCATATATTCAAATCAAGGCGTTTCTAGGTATTTTCAAGTTAATATTTTATTCTTGAATGATATGTTCTGATAATCTTATGTTGAAGCTGTTTCTCATCTGATATACATATGTCACATTGCATGTCTAAAAAGTTAATCTATCTACCTTCACAAGGGACTACATTTTCTACTCTGTTTCTACTAAGTATTTATTACCGACCGCCAACATGTATAAGGGAGGTATTGTGATCAACCCGATTTTGACATTTCGATATTTCGATGGATCTCCACGAATTGAGGTCCATTCATAACGTTTTGACTATTTTTAACATGATATCTGTCGGTCTGTCTGTATGTCTGTCTGTCTGTCTATTTTGCCATCAATTGCACGAGTTGATCAACTTTTGGTAAAAATCGGTTGACCAGAATTGGGAGTTTACTCGGGTTGATTTTAAAATTTTGAAAGTTTTGTAAAATTTTTTGTAAAAGTGGAATGTTGATGACATTCCATTTCATTACTCCAAAAGTGTATAAAATTAAAAGGATGTTTGTGGCATGCTTGCTGTCCTTATTATTAATATTATTATTATTATAGGGTTTATTAGGGCTTGAGAAGCATCCACTAATCTCAAACTTCAGCAACTTTTTGAGCCGCGTCATACTATCCGGGAAACTCACTTTCATTTTAGTAAATCTTTTTCTACAGATTTTTTAGGTTCTTCTTCGGTTTCCATAGATGACATTTACAATTAGAGAACAATTCGTTACAAATCAGAAGCAATATCTATGATAACCTCCAAAGTCTCCATTTTTTCATACTTATATGTAACGTTTCCATGGTCATGATAAATAATATCTCTGTTAGAAAATATTAGGCCAAGTTATTTCTACTCTGCTGCTAGAATGTATTTTATACAAGTACTTTATGATGGCGGTTGGTCCTGTGGTGGCCACAGCTGATTTTTAATATTGTTTACGGTTTTAAATTCTATTTTAAACTCTTGGTTTTTTATTAAGTAATTTATCAATAAATTCAATGTTGTATCCATTATTAATTGCGATATTTTTAATTAAATCATTATGAGAATCTGTCTTATTGAGAGAAATAGTTAGTTATCTGTGGATCATGGAACTAAAGGCAGCTCTTTTATGTTGGATCGGGTGATTGGAAGAGTTGTGGACCACTGTATCATTATATGTGGATTCCTAATGTTGAACTCATGAATGTTATTGACTTTCCTAATGATTAAATCTAGGAAGTTTATAGAATTATTAAATGTATCTAGATACTCTGATGAGTAGTGTATCTGTGTGTGTGAAGTGTGAATTTTCACACATATCAGGGCTTGAAGTATGTAATAAGTGTAACAAGCTAACAAAATGCTGGACGACATGTTTTTTCTATAATCACATCAAAATCATTAGTTTTTTGATAATCATTTTTATTCGTTATTCGAGTACTAAGAACTTTTATTTAAATTTTTTAAACTAAATTTATATAAATTGCGTATATTTCGTTACAATAAAATTTAAATAAAAATTCCAGCGCTTACTTCTGCATTTGCTTTGAATTTAAGTCTTCATTAAATTAATAAGTAATATATTGATAAATGAATTCATTTATTTTAATTTCAGAAACGTATTTATCGCTGTTGGCAATACGTTATTTGGTTATTAGTGTTGCACTTCTATATGTTATGTTTTTCGCTATAATACATTAAGAACAAAAAACTAAAATAATTTAAACAATACGTTGTATCATGACCTATAACAGTAGACGGAACTTATACATATGAACTCGATATTTTTAATTTCAAAAGACACTATCTTAGCCAGAAACTAAAAAATCCATACTACAGTCATAATTTAGCAATAAATTAAAAAATAATTAATTTTGTCAAAATCACAAAAACTGCAATAGTTTCCAAAAACACAATCTGATCAAAAATTCTTTTCGTACTATTTCTGTTCAATAATATTATACTTAAACTTACTTATTTCTTAGATTTTTTTCAAATTTAAGTTTAACCCTTTTGGGTTACAAGATGCGGGACAGTATTTTTTTTATAACATTTAAGGAAAAAAAGTGTTAAAATAAAAAAAATAAATAAATAAAAAACTAATTTTTGTTCCTTTATCCAAATATATTTTTCGAAAAACCAATTTGATCAAAAATTCTTTATCAAAAGTTATTTATTATATTTATGGTGAAAATACAATAGAAAAATAATCTTCCGAAAATAAAAACTTGCCTGTTTATTTGCGCATCAATATATTATTTCATTTGATACCCTACTAAAGAATTTATTTTCATTTTTTCAAAAAAATATTTATTTAAATTTATTCATTAAATATATATTTGTTTATATTTATCTCGTCGTGTGCTTTTTTGAGCTCTACTTTTCCTATGTATGGGTGAAAGATTTGTACAAGCGTTCCAAATTTGAACTTTCTATGTTCAGCAGTTTGGCTACAATTTCTACTGTACACGCAGGCAGACACATGAGTGACGTTATAAGGGTGTTTTGGTGGTTATGCCAACAAAATCCTAAAAAGAAAACCCTTCAAGTCGGGACTTTATTGACAGGTTTTCATGTTTTGCCTTAATATTTATTCTTGTGAATATGTGTGACACATTTACTAAATAAAGAAATTTCATTTGCAGAAAACTCTCATTATACATATTTCTAAAAATTTTATTTACGTTTCAACACCAAAAATCTCACATGTAGAACAAATATTTCTAAATTCCTGACAACTTGGGATATTTATGATTTTGTCCCCGTTTCCAATCCCCAAATATCACGCAAAAAGTCGAATTCAATAAGACATAATTTGGACAAAATGCAAGACACCAAATTTTTATTTTACACAAATTTATTCAAGCACGTCATTTATAGCATATATTATCATAAACTGAATTGACGAATACATATATGGTTTTGGTATTAAATAATACAACAGAAACAGAAACGAAAAGGAAAGTATTTAATATGACATACCAGAATATTTACCACATAAATTTTTCGGTTCATGCATTTTATTTTGTTCTTCAACTATATTTCTAGAACCTTTATGGGTCAATAATATTGGTAAAATGGTGGGGTTTTTAGGATTTCGCAGATGTAAGCCAGAAACGCTCTTACTGTTACTTCTGCATCTGTCTGTCTGTACGGTGGATATAGTGGTCAAAAGTCTGAATCTAAAGAGATTTTGAAAATTTGACACGCATATAAGCTTGCAGTAGACATTATTTTATTTTTCCATAGCCAACCCTTATGTAATGTCTTTTTGAAGTTATAGTATAATAGTATTTAATTAGTAGAAAATAAATATTTTAACTGATGGCCATTAACGAAAATAAAAAACTACGTCACAGCATGTGTTATGTAGTTTTTCTTAATAATTTGAGATTGACTACGCAATTGGATATTAATTAAATATTGCCAATTTTTGTTCCATTCCATACATTGGATCCCTTAATAAAATTCATAGAGCCCTTGTAAATTATAATTAATTGCGTCATACATTTAAAATCATCTTTGAAGTTTGAAAATAAAAAATTAAAGCCATATTTTTAAACGTTGTACGCTAGTAATTTTGAAGTAGTTAGAAAGTTTGAAGAGTGTCATCTATTTAAAGTTGGTAATTACATAATCACTTTGTTTTTAATAATTAATTAGAAGTATCGTCTCGTTATAACCACATCAAAGTTGGTTGTGACTTGAATTTAATAATTTTATAATGAAATAAGTTCCTACATAAGAAATAAGACTTAAAGAGTTGTCTTGAGAACAATATATATAATGCATTCTGCATCCTTTGATCAAACTATACGAATTAAAACTTGTATTACTTAATAATTTATGTTAATTTAATGGTGTTTCATTTTTAATCAAATTTTGGAGTTAATTTGAAATTATAAGAACAAGGCCAAGAGATTAATTTCTTATTAGAGATAAAGTAGAGGTTAAACTTTTTATAATACTGACACATAAGAAAAGTTATGATAAAACAATAAAGTTTAAATTAAAAAACCCGAGTGATTTTTTTGCGATTTGCTTTGTGTCTAAGTCTTCATTAAATTATTACGAAATATGTTGATAAATAGCTTATTTTTTCCAATTTCAGAAACGTAATTCTCACCAGGGGCTGCTTGGATATTCTGGAAGTTTGGAAATACTCTGGACATTCCAGATACGAAAAGTAACTTTCTCGGCTCCAAAAATTGTTTGTTCGATATTGAACATAGGCTCCATTTTTCGCTTCCAACTTCGCAGACCCTTTACTAGTCTCAACTAGGGTTGACCATCTGAGCTAAACTATCTTTTGTTACGAATCGGTTAGTCCGCCCGGACAATGACTATAACCTTCACAAACCACCCGTTGCGGGTATTTTTTTGAAAGGGGCTACTAACTTTTTTTTAGGGATTTTAAAGGGTACATTACAATCTATATTTGTGAGAATTCAGACAATAAAAAAATTAAGAAACCTTACGTTACAACACGTAAGTTTAGAAATATATTTTTATGGTTCATTGTTCAAGGAGACATTTGTTCAGAGTTATTAACTAATAACTGACATCCCCTTGAACAATCTTAAACCCTTACTCTTAGAAATGTGTAGAAATGCCTTACAAATACACCCGTCTCTCTGAAAATGAGTTGAGAAGTATTCGGTCCGGGTTAGCGTAAACATCTAAGTTGTTGAATTCTTAGAGGTACTGTGTCGGCATTATCATTATTTTCATACAAATATTTTTAACATTTAAAACTGATTGTAAATATTACATTTAATATTTTTTTATACTCAATATTTAAAAACTACATTCTCTTACTTAATGTCTGTAAACCTTTAAGAACTTAAGTGAACAACTTAGATCCAGACGCATCACAAGATGCCTGATAAGTCGGTTGGTAAGTACTAATATATATATAATTTAATTCACATATCAAAATGATGAACCCTGGATAACACTCACGCCTAGTACCCGAACTCCTTTAGTCAGGAATCTCACTTCAGTTTGAGATCAGACTTTGTATTAATATCACAGGCTCGTTAGCTATTTGATTATAAATGGTACGATATTAAAGTAACGTATCTGTGGCTCGTTACACTTTAAGGCTTGGCTTACGCTTCTCTTTCCATATCTCACAGGCTAATGGACAATGTTGCCCATTAAATAATAATAATAATAATAATAATAATAGTAATAATAATAATTTATTGATCCAGTAGATTACATACAAGTAATATTGGATAAGTCATTTTACAAATTGTCAATAATTAATATTACTAACACAGTCAAAATTTTAAAAATAAGATAGTAAATAAAAATCTTATAAAAGTATAAATAGGTATATAGATAATAAATTACAATATTTATGTTCGTCAATTTACAAATTAAATAAATAAATAATTAACAAAGTAAATAAATAAATAATTAACAAATTAAATAAGTCAGTTCAATTCTTAAAAGTGTGTTTACTTATTGTTGCTGCATAAGATACTCATTTAGATTATAAAAACACTTACTGATTAAAAATTTAACTATCCTTTTCTTAAATAGCGACAAGGTTGTACTATATTTTTCAACTGCTTTTCTGAGTAAATACCCAGCGCAGTTCTATCTTCGTCTTGCCACCACCTGTACAATATCTGTTACTCCACTTTTTCTCAGTATCTAGGTGTTACGTTTCTTATCTTGTACGGGTTTTTTTGGCATTTTACGTTTCGTGGATCTATAGCATGCTGCTAATTTAGGGTTTACGTAACATATATTTAGGCTTGGTGCCCCAAAGAACCCCATCACCGCCGTCAATGTCAGTGACTAGGTCCCGAACTCGAGCGAACTGCTCAGTCGTCAGGGTCAGTCGGAGTGAGCTGATTACGAGATGGGAGGCGACACGCGAGTAGAATGAAATGGCCGGCATGTGGTTTAATAATATAATGTGTACCACAAACTATTATTAAAAGTGTAACAATTAATTTAATAAATTTATTGTCATGTCATTTTACATCTAATTTGTGTGTTTTATGTTACTCGTCAATCAGGAATTTCTACATATATATCTTTCTACTCAGTATTAAGTGTGGTGATTTCCCAAAATACATATGTGTAGTGCGTACTGCACAGGGCCGGCATGAGGGTTTGTGGCGCCCGTAGGCAAGATTTAATTTGAGCGTCCCTAGGCAGGGCGTAACTAGCTTTTTTCGAGCCCTGGGGAAGACCTAAAAAAAACGTCTTCACTTCTAAATTACAAGTGAAGACCTAAAAAAAAAAAAGTCCTCACTTCTAAAATTAAATTTCACTATAAATTACTTTTACATTCATTTGACATTTGGCGTCCTTTTGAGTCTCACGTCAGCGCCCCCCTCGCAGCGGCGTCCGCATTCACCGCATGCCTTACATGCCCGCTTCCGCCGACCCTGGTGCTGCATGTATTACACAAATGCATGAGCCCTGCAGTTTAAACGTTGGTTCCGCACCATTTTGATTTGTTTCTGAGGAAATTATCGTGGAAAAATAATTCTGTAATGAGCCCTCCGCTTTTCCAGAGGGGTAGGACTGGGAAATTAATTTAAGAATTTTACCGGCACCGGGAGTTTAACGTGGTACCTTATACACAACTAGTCACATATTGCGCTACAATGGTTCCCGGTATACTCCGGTTGAAATATGTATATTTTTAGACATGTGACCTAATAATGAAAATAGTAAAAAACTAATAATTTGCCAAATTATTTTTTAATTTCGCGACTTGTTACATTACCCTGTACAGTTCCATTGTTTCTCCTACATGTTTGATGAAACAAAATGTTCCCTCATGTAATGTTAACATTATTTAAACATATTGTTCAAGTTTCGTCTCTGCTGACCAAATGTAACAACAGTGGGAACCGCAGACATAAAAACATCGTGATAAGAATGTATCCGTGAGTGGCTGAATTTCAGTAGCATGTCCTGATATTGCTCATTTATGGACCTTCTTTATTCTGTTGCGTGCACACGTATGGCAAATGTCAACAACCAACACCGTTTTATTTGAACGTTTTTTACAGTTTGCACACGGAAATTTGTGTACATACATGATTTTTATTTAATTTCTTTAATATTTATACGTTATATGCTAGCTTGGAAAATATTTGAAGGGTAAATGCAGACGAATGATTTTATTTTATTCTGTGCACGATATTTTATTATAGTTGAAGATAAGTGCGCTTTGTTTTGCTACTAAATTGTTACACTTTGGTATACAAACAATTATATACGAAGACAAATGGAAAAGTTCGAGACTTCAAGTTCTTTATCTTGATGTGCTATATCTTCGGTAAAGATTGGCTTACAGCAGTGTTCAAAAAGACATTATTATATTGACACCAAAAATGACCAGAAAAGTGTACGATATTGTTTAAATGGATCACTAACTAACTTGAGCCAACGATCGCACCAGATTTATTACATCCGCTCTTGTTGACCAATTGGAATAACGATTTAATTGCATTAGACTGGAAAGAAGGATTGATCGTAACGCTACCAAAGAAAATCGATTTGAGTGAAAACAAAAATTGGAGAGAGATAACATAAATTTTAGCTTATATTCTCTACACTAGATTAGCTGAACACATCGTTCCCAACCTTAGAGCAGAACAAGCAGGCTTCCATCCTCAAAGATCCTGTATGATTCAAATCAATACCCTCCGAATAATTGCCGAACAATCTGTAGAGTAGAGTTCGCCATTACATTTGGTATTTGTAGATTTTGAGACAGCTTTTGGCATTCTATTACACACTACAATTTTGAATACCTTGATAAGCATTGCAGTACAAGACAAAATAAAAAAAAAGTTATTAAGTCTATATATTGACGCTTCATGTCAAATAGGTACTACATAGAGGGAAATTCAGGGATAGGTGCAAGGTAACTTTTTCAAAACACGGTATTTTTTGCAATTTTTTACACAATCTTGAAGACCTCCAACATATAATGATATGTGTTCTAACTTATCCGCGTTAGAAGAAGAAGCCAAACTGATGTCACTTAGAATAAACGCAAATAGAATATATCACGTAAGTGGAGAAGAAATAGAAGTGGATTCTGGTATCTCGGTATTATATAAAGATGGCGGAGCTGCAGCAGTTGTGTTAAAAAAGATCCATAAAACTAAGCACGCCTTTGGAGCACTACCAACACAATTAGCAATAATAATAATAATAATAATAATAATCTAGCGTAATTTCCGCGGCTGCATATCGCCAGGGTTTGGGATGCAGTCGTGTGTATTTAGCTCCACTAGTCTCTCGTATGACGCGGCTCAAAAGGTTGCTGAAGTTTGAGATTAGTGGACGCTTGTCAAGACCTGACAAACCCAATAATAATAATAATAATAATAATAATAATAATAATAATAATAATAATAAGTTGCTGAAGTTTGAGATTAGTGGACGCTTGTCAAGACCTGACAAACCCCATAATAGTAATAATAATAATCCACTAGTCTCTAGTATGACGCGGCTCAAAAGGTTGCTGAAGTTTGAGATTAGTGGACGCTTGTCAAAACCTGACAAAATAAATAAATACAATTAAAAGTAAAATTTTATAAAAAGCAAGACATGAGTTAGTTGGTTTTAATGAAGTTGTAAAAGATACTCATTAAGATTATAGTAACACTTTTTTATTAAGAAGTCAACAAGCTGACATTTAAATGTTTTAGGTGATCCATAATCTTTGAGGTTTGCGACAAATTGTTATAAATTTTCTTTGGCTTTGTGCCTCGTGTTTTATGCATGTATATCTGACCTTCTTTCATAATCTGACAAATTTTGTCGTACATATACAGAGGCTTGATACAAATACATACTTGGTAAAGTCAATATCTTTAGATTTTTTTTTTACACAGGATTTTCTTGGGCTGCAATCAACCATATTGCGTAGAATACGTTTTTGTAGCCGAAACAATCTGACGAGTTCTGAACCTGTACCCCAACAAAGTATACCATAATATAAACGAAGCTTCGTATATTTGACACGATTGTTATTGCCGTGCTTCTGTACTGCTCTGAAACTTGGAGTATCATTATGGTAACTAAGAACAAAAACAGATGTTTGTAAATAAATGTTTCAGGAAAATACTACGTATATTCTGACCACAAACAATCACTAACGTCAAACTCTTGGTGTAGACAAATAGGAGACATATATCGACTGAGATTAAAAACCGTAAGTGGATGTGGATATACACTCAGAGGTTCCAACAAAATAATTAAAGAGGCTCTAGATTGGAATCCTCAGGGAATCCAACCAAGAGGAAGACTGCGTTTGGAATTACTTGGCGAAGACCGTTTTAAAAGTGGCGGAGAGAGCTGGGAACACCTGGAATTAAATAAAAGCGCTAGTAACAAACCGCGTGCATTGGAAGAGTTTACTGGATGCCTTATGCTCCTTGTAGGAGTGAAAAGATTAATATTTAACTAACTGATAAGGCTGTGGGCATTTGAATTGAACAGGCATTTCACATCTTAACTGAAGAATAAGCACGATAGCAAAAAAAATCGACATCTTGGATGCCGATTTACAGTTAATCAATAGGCTCGAGAATTTGAATCAAAATACCTTTTGAATGTTATCGAATAAGTGATCGTATTTAAAAATATGTTATTTTTTTAATTTAATGTGTGGTATCAAAAATAAGTGTAGATTAATTAACAAATATTAAGTAATAAAATTTCTTGCCACACCATATTACGCGGTGAGGTTGGTCTGAAAATATTTGATAATACGCACAAAGATGTGAACCGAAATAACGCACTTGGTATTTGTTGGGCCCGCTAGGCGCCCCAATTTTCCAATCCTTCAATTTTAATTAAATTAAATGTAAAAACACCGTTCCTGTGTAATTATCTATGTTTTAAGCCAGCTAGGGCCATCTACAAATTATTTATTGCACTTTTATGCAAATCTAATGCATTGGTTGACCGTATTTTACATGTCGCTGATTGTCCATTTTTAATTAACCTGTCGTTGTGATAACGGTTTGGAGCGCGAGAATAGACCGCATGTTTATTATAACCAAAAAACAGTGTTTTTCTTCTCGGCTTGTTCCATGTTCTGTATTTAACCCAGAATTTCAGTGATTATCAAACCGCGTTCGTCAGCCTTACAACCTGACGAACCAAATCAGTGCAACTTTAAAATCTTTGTGTGAAAACCAGCTCAGCTTATCTCATCTCCAGACGAGAAAACTCCTAACACTGTAGTTTTATTCCTTTATTTATGTATTTGAAAATATCTTGTTTGAATTTTGTATATATGAGAATATTGTTTACTCTGGAGTAAGTTCATTCCGAACTTACTTCATTTCCAGGTTTCATTTTATAATTGTTGTTAAATTCTTTAGTATAACCTTCTGCTAATAGAATTTAGTAACAGTAATTTTGCATATTATTGTTAATTTGCAAGTATTATTGTTCTAACATTCATAATTGTAGTTACTATTACATGTGCCTTTAGCTGATATTTCTTTTATTGTTAGTGCAATATCCATTTATTTGTTCCATAATTATTTGTAGTTCTTATTAACAATGCACTAAAGGTTGGTTTTCACCACAACACTTTTATATTTATATTTCTAGTGTTATAGGATTTTTTACTGTAATATTATTATTGTATTGTGTCCGACAAAGTACACCAGTCATTTTTGCACCGCACCATATCTTGCCAGGTGTACTTTACATCCAGTGAGTTGAGTCCACGTAAATTTTTGTGTTAGGTACATCGTCGATAGGGATCACCGAGGGAAACATCGAGCTTCGACTCCTCCTTTCACCTTATTTGTGGGCCTGGATTTTACCCTTCTTTCCCCAGCTAGGGCTAACTACCCCTTTTGTGCTAGTCTCCTAGAACAGCCCCTAGGAGCAGAAGAGTTAAAATCCCCCCTCTCTCCTTAAGGTCGAAACCGCTGCTACTCAACCCACCGCGCGTACGTCCACAATACGATAGACCACTCCATTTACCGGCGCGCTGCGCTACCAACATTTATCGGTCCTTCGAGTGAAAAAATCGTTGACCTGTGTAGCTCTGTCGTGACCTACGGTTACCACCAATCGTAGGCGGGCGCTACAGTATTATTGATAAAATTTTTTCGAAAGGTATTGAATTAGTGTGTATTTTATTTGTTTTGTATTTCATGCATGATATTAATGCCTCCCTCGGTAGCGTAGAGGCAGCGACCCTGCTTCTTGTGCTAAAGGTCCCGAATTCAAATACCGGTCAAGGTTTGGAAACTTGTATTCGTCCTTATCACCTCATCCTCAGATCCCCCCCATCCAAAATAAATAAATAAAATTAAATAAAAAGTTTCACATCATAAATTTATCAACGCTCCCAACCTGGATTTACGTCACCGTGCTAGTTGTAGACCTGAAACTTCACCCTTCGGAGTGAAAGCAGTACGGCACTGAAAACTACGGTTTGGTGAGACTACTGCGGTACGTTTATGGGCTGAAGAATTGAGAAAATTAAATGAAAGTTTACATAAAAGCTTCACCAAAACATATTGTCCCTATGTTTGCCTTATTTATTTATTAATTAGTATGAAATTCGGAAATTTGTGAAAATTCACACCTCACATCAATTTTTGTCGATTTAAACGTATCAAATCATAAGTACATTTCTAGCTGAACCTGCAAGATTATCTTCTTCATCCGAATATAACAACACGTTACGTATAGGTCTCTTTAACTCGGTAAACTTAGCTTTACAATTGCGTTCATTAAAGTTATGCATAGAATAACAGTCATTGAACTAAGATCGTATTAAAATGTATATAAGCACATAAATTAAATTTAATAAACTACATATTTGACTTTGTATTATTCTAGTTTATAGTTCATAAACTATGTATTCAGTGAGTAAATGTCTGGCACGATGACGGTATATTTCAGCGACGGTCGCTTATCTGATGTGGTAAGTTTGCGCGGGTCGTCTAGTTCACTGGGTCATTTAGATTCTGTACTTGTTTGCGTTGTTATGTATTCCCATTATACACTACAACGCAATCATATACGTTAAATTATTTACTATGCTAAAATACATTATGTTTTGTGAATTAATTTTACATTTTCTGAATAAATTATCTCTAAAACCCATTTGAATTATTTAAATTGTTGATCTTTGTAAATCAGCGTATTAATAGACACAGCTATTTGGGAGGCCCACGGGCATTTATATAATAGCATTTCTTATGTCTTAATTATAAATTTGAAAGTATGTTTCAGTTTCGCTTTAGACACAGTTAGCCGAGTTGATTTTTGGGCCGAGTCACACACTTAATTTATCTTGCAGTTAAGGTTCAAGTTTTTCTAGGTAATTATTAATTTGATTATTTCATGAGAGTAATGAAAATAAAATGATCAGTCTCTTATGGCATCCGTGTAACGTTGTCCACTATGGGCTAAAAGAGTGTACACGTTAGCGGTCGTGCATTAAAACAAGGAGCATTTGTCTGTTTTGTAGTGAAAATATTGTGTCTAGTCATAAAACCTCTAAGACTTTCGGTCGCCATCCGTTGTGAAGTCTTTGGAAATTTTTAATTTTTTTTTTGAGATTTTAAAGTTATATTACAGTTAAAGGATTTTAGAAATCAGAAAATATAAAAATAGAACCCATAAATTACTAGATTAACTACAAAATGCCTGATCAATTCACATATCATAATGATGAACCCTGGATAACTCATGCCTAGAACCCGAACTCCTTTAGTAAGGAATCTCATTTAAGTTTGAGATCACAGTTTGCAATAAATTCACAAGCTCGCTACCTAATTGATAACAAACGATGCGATTTGAAATAGCGTACCACGAATCCGCTAAACACTTCCAGATTCACGAATCTCACTACAATAAGCAAAACAAGATTTTATATTCTCCAAATTTCTGTCTATCGTGTTCAGAAGCGATTTTTTGAAGTTATTTAGGACCCTAAAAAATTACTTCCATCCGAGTCACTTAATTGAGAATGCCGGGCTTGACCAAAAAATCAATATTTTTACTGAAAGACGAACGATAAGTCAGAACAACGGAAAAAAGGATATTTAACCTAGATAACAAATTTCAACAATATTGACTACGAGGATTGCCTCTTAAATTTCGGGATTGCGCTAAACTAGTGCTCCCATCTGCCAACTCACGCTTCTATCGTAAAGTTTGACATTTTTGATTGTGTATGTACTCAGAACATTTTGACGTACGAGCACTATTTGTGTTTACAGTAACTTGAAAAAAATCATCTCGGATAAAAATGGAATTAAATCGTGAACATTTTCGAGCGATTATTTTTTACAACTTTCGACGGGGATTAACGGCTCCGTGAAGTTAGCAGTCCACTGAAAGCACTAACGAAAATTCGTCGGCCATCCGTTAGTGCTTCGTTAGTGCCTGTTAGTGCTTCATAAAAAATCGTAGCCACCCTAACCGTTTTCGATTAAAAAGCAATTCAAAACGGACTGCTAACTTCACGCTTCGTTGGAAGCACTAACGAAAATTCGTCGGCCATCCGTTAGTGCCTCGTTAGTGCCTGTTAGTGCTTCATTAAAATTTGTAGCCACCCTAACCGTTTTTGAGATATTGAGCATTCAAAAAAATAAGCGTGAAGTTAGCAGTCCACTGAAAGCACTAACGAAAATTCGTCGGCCATCCGTTAGTGCCTCGTTAGTGCCTGTTAGTGCTTCATTAAAATTTGTAGCCACCCTAACCGTTTTTGAGAAATTGAGCTTTCAAAAAATCGACCGTGAAGTTAGCAGTCCACTGAAAGCACTAACGAAAATTCGTCGGCCATCCGTTAGTGCCTCGTTAGTGCCTGTTAGTGCTTCATTAAAATTTGTAGCCACCCTAACCGTTTTTGAGTAATTGAGCATTTAAAAAAATAAGCGTGAAGTTAGCAGTCCACTGAAAGCACTAACGAAAATTCGTCGGCCATCCGTTAGTGCCTCGTTAGTGCCTGTTAGTGCTTCAATAAAATTTGTAGCCACCCTAACAGTTTTTGAGAAATTGAGCTTTCAAAAAATCGACCGTGAAGTTAGCAGTCCACTGAAAGCACTAACGAAAATTCGTCGGCCATCCGTTAGTGCCTCGTTAGTGCCTGTTAGTGCTTCATTAAAATTTGTAGCCACCCTAACCGTTTTTGAGATATTGAGCATTCAAAAAAATAAGCGTGAAGTTAGCAGTCCACTGAAAGCACTAACGAAAATTCGTCGGCCATCCGTTAGTGCCTCGTTAGTGCCTGTTAGTGCTTCATTAAAATTTGTAGCCACCCTAACCGTTTTTGAGAAATTGAGCTTTCAAAAAATCGACCGTGAAGTTAGCAGTCCACTGAAAGCACTAACGAAAATTCGTCGGCCATTCGTTAGTGCCTCGTTAGTGCCTGTTAGTGCTTCATTAAAATTTGTAGCCACCCTAACCGTTTTTGAGATATTGAGCATTCAAAAAAATAAGCGTGAAGTTAGCAGTCCACTGAAAGCACTAACGAAAATTCGTCGGCCATCCGTTAGTGCTTCGTTAGTGCCTGTTAGTGCTTCATTAAAATTTGTAGCCACCCTAACCGTTTTTGAGATATTGAGCATTCAAAAAAATAAGCGTGAAGTTAGCAGTCCACTGAAAGCACTAACGAAAATTCGTCGGCCATCCGTTAGTGCCTCGTTAGTGCCTGTTAGTGCTTCATTAAAATTTGAAGCCACCCTAACCGTTTTTGAGAAATTGAGCTTTCAAAAAAATAAGCGTGAAGTTAGCAGTCCACTGAAAGCACTAACGAAAATTCGTCGGCCATCCGTTAGTGCCTCGTTAGTGCCTGTTAGTGCTTCATTAAAATTTGTAGCCACCTTAACCGTTTTTGAGATATTGAGCATTCAAAATAATAAGCGTGAAGTTAGCAGTCCACTGAAAGCACTAACGAAAATTCGTCGGCCATCCGTTAATGCCTCGTTAGTGCCTGTTAGTGCTTCATTAAAATTTGTAGCCACCCTAACCGTTTTTGAGAAATTGAGCATTAAAAAAAAATAACGTGCAGTTTGCAGGTCATGAAAAGCACTAATGAAAATTCATCGGCCAACCGTTAGTGCCTCGGTAGTGCCTGTTTGTACTTCATTAAAATCGAAATCCACCCTTACCGTTTTTGAGAAATTGAGCATTAAAAAAAATAACGTGTAGTTTGCAGGTCATGAAAAGCACTAAAGAAAATTCATCGGCCAACCATTAGTGCCTCGGTAGTGCCTGTTTGTGCTTCATTAAAATCGGAATCCACCCAAAGTGTTTTTGAGAAATTCAGCATTCAAAAAAATAAGCATTAAGTTAGCAGGGCATAGAAAGCATTAACGAAAATCCGTCGGCCATCCGTTAGTGCCTCGTTAGTACCTGTTAGTGCTTCATTAAAATTGGAATCCACCCAACCCGTTTTTTAGAAATTGAGCATTAAAAAAATAAACGTGAAGTTAGATGGTGATTGAAATACTATATTTATCTATAGATGGGGGTAGATTTATCTAAGATATATAAATTAATTAATTAATTTATTTATTTATTTTACATTGACCTATTTCTGCAACGAGGCTAATCGCCGATGCCAGGGGGCGAACTCCTACACCTGGATGAGGGGTGAATGATTGTGAAATGAGAGTAATGTATACATTATTCTCGCCTGAATAATATCACCAACGGAGAATCGAACTACCGATCGCACAATCCAGACTGTTTTCACCAGTCCAAACTACACGACTTAATGCGCTCGACCACTCCGTTGGCATCTAAGATATGTTAAGAATCTTAAGATATTTGGAAATAATTTTTACTACAATTTTACGCCTTCACACATATTGTATTTTCAACCCTATCTAATTAATGTAGGGCGAACTTGCAAATTAACTTCGATGACAGAATAAGCACCCAGAATTATCTGATAAGTTGAAAAACGTATAAATGAAAAACAACTAATTAATTATATCACAAGTAAAATTAGAAGAAGTCAATGTAATCTGTGTAAAAAAATCGTCTAAATCCTCTAATGTAAATAAGCAATTTTTAATAAGTGTTGGACTAAATATGACTGACGATTTAGGTATGAGAAATGATAAGCAAAAGATCTAGTGTAATAATACACGATATTGAAGGAAAGTTTCGATGTTAGTATTTAATGTAATCAATATAATAATATACAAATAACAAATCATCAAAACACAATTTCAAATTTACTTCAACTAAGCAGAACTTTTGAACCAGCTATTGTTAATCCGGCAGCCCGCTCTACCACCTAACGATCAAACTGACTCATCAGATTAATTTATTTACTGTGATTTTCTTTCTGTGATTACTTCTGATCTATAAACGATAGGTTCATGGGTCAAAGGGAGGGTCAAAAGGGGGGGGGGGTCACGAATATCAATATTACACTTATATGTTACACTTATATGTTACACTTATATGTTACACTTATATGCTACAGCATACGAACACAATAATTTTGGGTATAATAATTTTTAAATATATTTGTGACGAACGAACTAAACGAATATTACCATCGACTATCATCAACTGCATTGCAAACTAAAATATATAGCACCAAAGACGCGGAGTATAATACCTTATCTATCTCAATTGTGTGCGGCTTGCTTTATATTTATTAAAAATATAAAATATAAAAAAATATAAATAAACTGCAAAACTTTATATTTACCTATTAAATCTTTTGCCATACTTACTTGCATTGACAGCAAAAACCGCTCTATTTTTCAATTCGATGGTCTACCTGCACTTTTCTCCTTCGACCGTTAGGTTTGTGAGCCGCGTCTTGAACGCGAGAAAGAAAATACATAATAAAAATAATTGGACATCTTCTTCTTCTCTATATATATAAAAGAGGAAAATTGTCTGTTTGTTTGTTTGTTTGTTCGCTATACATTCCTAGGCCGTGTAACTGATTTAAACCAAATTTTGCACAGTTACTATTTAGAACCCTGCGGAATTGATTCTAGGTCAATTTATCGAATACAAATTTATCGAAAATTAATTTATCGAAAATCAATTTATCGAAAGCAAATTTATCGAAAATCAATTTATCGAATGCTCAATTTATCGAATGGCACGTTAATCGAAAATGCTTAGTAATATTATGTTATTTCGTAAAAACAAATTTTCTTATTAATATAAATTTTCGCTATAACTAGGGAATAGGTCATACCACTAGCGTCATACCACACATGATTTGTTCAATTTACGGTGATTCTAAACAGGTGGCTTTATTATGTTATTGTGAGTTTGTTTTGTCATTAAACTAGAAGATGGGTAGCTCGCTTCGCTGGACTTCTTCTAAGCAAACCCTTACTAACCTAACCTAACCTAAGATAGTGTTTTGTCATTAAACTAGAAGATGGGTAGCTCGCTTCGCTTGGCTTCTTCTAACCAAACCCTTACTAACCTAACCTAACCTAAGATAGTGCTTTGTCATTAAACTAGAAGATGGGTAGCTCGCTTCGCTCGGCTTCTTCTAACCAAACCCTTACTAACCTAACCTAAGATAGTGTTTTGTCATTAAACTAGAAGATAGGTAGCTCGCTTCGCTCGGCTCCTTCTAACCAAACCCTTACTAACCTAACCTAACCTAAGATAGTGTTGTGTCATTAAACTAGAAGATGGGTAGCTCGCTTCGTTCGGCTTCTTCTAACCAAACCCTTACTAACCTAACCTAACCTACGATAGTGTTTTTATATTCAAACACTATGTCACTTTATTTACCTTTTTTTAAACCATATAAAAAATTTTATGCAATTATTTCTTAGTCTGTCTACTTTTATTGACCTCTCAAATATTTACTTTGTTTTTTTCGATTTTTTTTTCGATTAAATGACGATTCGATGAACTGATCATTCGATGAATTGATTTTCGATGAATTGATTTTCGATAAGTTGATTTTCGATGAATTGATTTTCGATGAATTGATTTTCGATGAATTGATTTTCGATGAGTTGATTTTCGATGAATTGATTTTCGATGAACTCGTCGGTTACTGTTTTGATGATTTGTTATTTGTATATTATTATATTGATTATATTAAATACTAACATCGAAACTTTCCTTTAATATTGTGTTTTATTACACTAGATCTTTTGCTTATCATTTCTTATACCTAAATCGTCATATTTAGTTCAATACTTCTTAAAAATTGCTTATTTACATTAGACGATATAGATGATTTTTTTACACAGATTACATATTTATTGACTTCTTCTAATTTTACTTGTGATATAATTAATTAGTTGTTTTCATACCTTTTTCAACTTATCAGATAATTCTGGGTGCTTATTCTATCATCGAAGTTAATTTGCAAGTTCGCCCTACATTAATTAGATAGGGTTGAAAATACAATGATATGTGTGAAGGCGTAAAATTGTAGTAAAAATTATTCTCAAATATTGCGCTCGGAGTGGTCGAGCGCATTAAGTTGTACAGTTTGGACTGGTGAAAACAGTCTGGATTATGCGATCGGTAGTTCGATTCTCCGTTGGTGATATTATTCGGGCGAGAATAATATGTATACATTACTCTCATTTCACAATCATTCACCTCTCATCCAGGTGTAGGAGTTCGCCCCTGGCATCGGCGATTAGCCTGGTTGCAGAAATAGGCCGATGTAAAATAAATAAATAAATAAATTAATATATCTTAGATAAATCTACCCCCATCTATAGAAAAATATAGTATTTCACCATCTAACTTCACGCTTATTTTTTTGAAAGCTCAATTTCTAAAAAACCGGTTGGGTGGATTCCAATTTTAATGAATCACTAACAGGTACTAACGGGGCACTAACGGATGGCCGACGAATTTTCGTTAGTGCTTTCTATGTCCTGCTAACTTTATGCTTATTTTTTTGAATGCTCAATTTCTCAAAAACGGTAAGGGTGGATTTCGATTTTAATGAAGCACAAACAGGCACTACCGAGGCACTAACGGTTGGCCGATGAATTTTCATTAGTGCTTTTCATGACCTGCAAACTGCACGTTATTTTGTTTTTAATGCTCAATTTCTCAAAAACGGTTAGGGTGGCTACAAATTTTAATGAAGCACTAACATGCACTAACGAGGCATTAACGGATGGCCGACGAATTTTCGTTAGTGCTTTCAGTGGACTGCTAACTTCACGCTTATTTTTTTGAAAGCTCAATTTCTCAAAAACGGTTAGGGTGGCTTCAAATTTTAATGAAGCACTAAGAGGCACTAACGAGGCACTAACGGATGGCCGACGAATTTTCGTGAGTGCTTTCAGTGGACTGCTAACTTCACGCTTATTTTTTTGAATGCTCAATATCTCAAAAACGGTTAGGGTGGCTAAAAATTTTAATGAAGCACTAACAGGCACTAACGAGGCACTAACGGATGGCCGACAAATTTTCGTTAGTGCTTTCAGTGGACTGCTAATTTCACGCTTATTTTTTTGAATGCTCAATATCTCAAAAACGGTTAGGGTGGCTAAAAATTTTAATGAAGCACTAACAGGCACTAACAGATGGCCGACGAATTTTCGTTAGTGCTTTCAGTGGACTGCTAACTTCACGCTTATTTTTTTGAATGCTCAATATCTCAAAAACGGTTAGGGTGGCTACAAATTTTAATGAAGCACTAACAGGCACTAACGAGGCACTAACGGATGGCCGACGAATTTTCGTTAGTGCTTTCAGTGGACTGCTAACTTCACGGTCGATTTTTTGAAAGCTCAATTTCTCAAAAACGGTTAGGGTGGCTACAAATTTTAATGAAGCACTAACAGGCACGAACGAGGCACTAACGGATGGCCGACGAATTTTCGTTAGTGCTTTCAGTGGACTGCTAACTTCACGCTTATTTTTTTGAATGCTCTATATCACAAAAACGGTTAGGGTGGCTACAAATTTTAATGAAGCACTAACAGGCACTAACGAGGCACTAACGAATGGCCGACGAATTTTCGTTAGTGCTTTCAGTGGACTGCTAACTTCACGGTCGATTTTTTGAAAGCTCAATTTCTCAAAAACTGTTAGGGTGGCTACAAATTTTAATGAAGCACTAACAGGCACTAACGAGGCACTAACGGATGGCCGACGAATTTTCGTTAGTGCTTTCAGTGGACTGCTAACTTCACGCTTATTTTTTTGAATGCTCAATATCTCAAAAAAGGTTAGGGTGGCTAAAAATTTTAATGAAGCACTAACAGGCACTAACGAGGCACTAACGGATGGCCGACGAATTTTCGTTAGTGCTTTCAGTGGACTGCTAACTTCACGGTCGATTTTTTGAAAGCTCAATTTCTCTTAAACGGTTAGGGTGGCTACAAATTTTAATGAAGCACTAACAGGCACTAACGAGGCACTAACGGATGGCCGACGAATTTTCGTTAGTGCTTTCAGTGGACTGCTAACTTCACGCTTATTTTTTTGAATGCTCAATATCTCAAAAACGGTTAGGGTGGCTACAAATTTTAATGAAGCACTAACAGGCACTAACGAGGCACTAACGGATGGCCGACGAATTTTCGTTAGTGCTTTCAGTGGACTGCTAACTTCACGGTCGATTTTTTGAAAGCTCAATTTCTCAAAAACGGTTAGGGTGGCTACAAATTTTATTGAAGCACTAACAGGCACTAACGAGGCACTAACGGATGGCCGACGAATTTTCGTTAGTGCTTTCAGTGGACTGCTAACTTCACGCTTATTTTTTTGAATGCTCAATTTCTCAAAAACGGTTAGGGTGGCTACAAATTTTAATGAAGCACTAACAGGCACTAACGAGGCACTAACGGATGGCCGACGAATTTTCGTTAGTGCTTCCAACGAAGCGTGAAGTTAGCAGTCCATTTTGAATTGCTTTTTTTTCGAAAACGGTTAGGGTGGCTACGAGTTTTTATGAAGCACTAACAGGCACTAACGAAGCACTAACGGATGGCCGACGAATTTTCGTTAGTGCTTTCAGTGGACTGCTAACTTCACGGAGCCGGGATTAACCCAACAACAGTGCATCGATGAACTTAACTCGACTTTTGGCCATGAACCACAATCAAGGACTACTGTTTATCGATGGTTTTCCGACTTCAGTCGTGGCCGTAGTTCCCTTAAGGACGAATTTCGTTTTGGACGAAGGTCGTCCAAAATCGGTTGTTGTTCCGGAAAACATTGATGCTGTGCGTGAACTAATACTGCAAGATCGTCATATAACTTATCGTAAGATTGAGGTATCCTTGGGTATCAGTGGTACCAGCATACGTTTAATGTTGCATGAACATTTGGCCGTCAAAAAGATTTGTTCGCGTTGAATCTCACATAACTTGACAATCGGAGTGAAAAATGCCTCAATCGGAGTGGAAAAAGTGCTTCGAAAATTGGTTCAAGCACATGCAAAAGTGTACTGATATTCATGGAGAATATTTTGAAAAACAATAACGCCACTTTAGTTGATAAATAATTGTTTTTGGTCTCAAATCCCGAAATATAAAAGGTAACCGTCGTATAGTTAAAGCGATACATCTATTAAATAACAGACCTTGTAATCGGCAGGCCATTGCTTGGAAATGTGTCTCTAAATACTCTATTATTAAAAAATATATATATAAAAATTACTATTAAGAAAATTTTAATTCTAAGAGTTTTCAGTTTCAAAAGTATGCATTATTATCAGATCTGGGATCTATTTTACCTGCAGTGTAAATTGTAGGAAAAATACCAATCCTGCACAGCATTCTATTGAAATTCAGCGAAACATCTACAACGCAACTAACATAACATCTATGTAACGCCGGTTGCATATCTTGCATGTATAACTTGTTCTATGTTTTCATAGTTAAAACCCAGCAAGTACTAAAACAAATGGAAGCAACTTACATGCCACTCTTATCAACAACAATAACAAACAACACAAAACTTAACGTAAAATTAAGAACATGCATGACAGATGATTTATAGACGATAAACTTAATGAAAAGTAACTTGGAAGTCATATAGGATTAGGAAATGTTATATAAAACTACTTTTTGCGGCTAATAAAACTTTCATATCTGTCGTATAGATTATCAGCGACGTAGAAATTAATTTTATTATTTACAGGGGCGTATCGAAATGCTGTTATTGCTGCTATAAATCTTAATACAAATCGTAAAACTTTTACGCAATGTTTGTCCTGGAAAATTTCATATTTAAGGTTAATACAATTATTCATTAACATTAATGTTAAATGTTAACGAGTACATATTCTAAGAGCACACAATTAAACTTGGGATAGGCTAAAAAAAAAAAAAAAAATAGTGGGACTTAACTGGGTGGCTTTTGTGAAGTTAGAATTCGTATTTAAAACCCCAGAAATAACTTAAGAGCAAATTTTAAAAATCTGTTCAGTAGTTTCATTATATAATGATATTTGTGCGTGCGGGTGTTATAAAATCCATTTTTCTATAAAATCCTTTTTTGGCACTCATTTCAACACTCATTTGAGTACTATAATGAAGTCTATTTCAACACCAGAATTTTAGTTATTGGAGGTTGGTAACACAGAATGAAATATCAAATTCTGATACAGTCAAGATAACCTAATATATTCGAGAAATGTGAAATATTAAATTAAACGATAAAATTACTGTTTTTGTTATACGTACCCCTAATTATGAGAGTGGTCTGTCAATAAATGAAAAAAAATTACGTTTTTCAGAACTTTTGTTTCAACTCTCGTAATCAACGACACAGGTATTTATTTATTTTTTATACACATTTACAGTTATAGCGCATGAATCCCTCACATTTGTGGATATTTTAGGCATATTTTCACACGAAATATGATTTTGTTGAATTTTTTGGGTGGGTTCGACCACAATATTTGCTTGCGGGTGCAAATTATTAGATACAATTTGTTCAACTTCAATTTTATTTTTTATAGACGCTACATATCCTTCCGCCAATGCAGTGGATTTCCAGCACTTGATCTACGGAAACAATGTCCTGTATACTGTTCCGGACTGGGTAACTTTAGAAATTCAGCGATAAGTTTAGATGTGTTTCCCATTGTATTAATTCCAATCGGGCTCAAAATTCAGTAACTGTTTCGATAGGTTAAAAAAACGTTTATGAATTACATGTTTTGGACGTAGCTTAGCATACTGTTGCGCTAATTGCACCCATTTATTTTGTTATAGTGAACATTCTTGGAGAATAGTTTTTAGTTTTGAAAATCGACACCATAATTATATCATCTTTATACTGGATGTCATCAACCGTCATGTTTACAAGTTCTTCTCTTCTACAGGCTCCATTATAACCCATAATTAATATAACCTACTATTGGAAAGATATGTCTTGCATCAATCTTCAAATAGGTTATATTCTCTGTCGTATGCCTCTCTTGACGTCCGGGGAAGTAAATTTTGCAAGGTAATTACTGTAATTTCCTGTAATTCGGGTGGGGTACAATGAATATCTTCTTCAGACATGTTCAAAATTTTCACTAAAATATAATTACACGTTCGTCAGAGAGCTATGTTGCAAAAAACAAAACCTCATCTGACAGCACATTTCAGAACAACAAATTAGTGATACCAACATATAAAAAATATTGCATAAAATGATACTGTTTGCTATTAATACAAATTTATCAAATTAAAGAATAAATGGCAAAGTAGAAAAAATAGTATAAAAAACTCGTTTCATAAGGCCTTTTGCCGCACTCGTCTATAAGAAAACTCGTCGCTTCGCGACTCGTTTTCTAACCTACACGCGTACGGCAAAATCATGCCTTATGAAACTTTTAATTACGCTTTAATTAAGTGTTTTAATATACAATTTTGCGGTGTGTATTTAATGCATTACTCGAAAACTGCTGATCCTATTTACATGTGTCTTTTGCTTTCTATTCGTAGCTATATTATCTGGGTAGGTTTTAGACTGTTTTATTAAAATCGGTTTAGTAGTTTGGTAAATTTAATGATATATGTGCGCCGGTAATACAAAATCCATCTTTTCGATTTATATTTAAGGAAATTTCATGAAATTTTCAGTGACAACATATATTTCTTCAGTGGCAAATTTGGTACACGATTTACACGCATTATTACATACATTTATTAGAAATAAAAAGATTATTAAAATTAGTTCAGTAATTACGACGAATTTTATTAGGAAAGTAATCTTGGGTCAATTTGAATCTTTCTCCCATACTTACATTCCCAGATTTTTCAATTCCGAGTATAGAGATCGATTATTAGATTTATTATTAATTAAAAAGAGTGGAATATTGAGATATTGAAAATGATTGAAATAGGAATAAAAGCCATTTTTATATGATTAGAGTCGTGGTTGGAAGTCTGTGAGGTGACAGTATCGTTATGGGAACAACAAGTAGGGCGCAATTAGCTTTTTTCGAGATCTTCCCTTCTAAATTTGAAGTGAAGATCTAAAACATAAAAGGTCCTCACTTTTACATTTTAAGTGAAGACCTAAAAAAAAAGGTCCTTACTTCTAAATTTCAAGTGAAAACTTAAAAAAAAGGTCCTCACTTCTAAAATTACATTTCACTACCTTACTTTTATAATCATTTGGCCATTTAGCGCCCTTTCGAATCCCACATCAGCGCCCCCCTCGCACTGGCGCCCGCATACATCGCATGCCTCGCATGCCTTTCAGCGCTGGCTCTGTGGATAACAATTCGGCAAACATGTTTTTTACTCATCCGAAAACCTTTTTCGGCCAAGCACACAAGTCCTTGTATAGTTTATCAAACTAGAAGCTAAATCAACAAAACTGACCGACGCTCCAACGTAAAACGGGGACTTCAACCCCGGTTTGTTTAGTGCATAAAATTTCAATAGATACATAAAATTTCTTTAGAGAACAATAAAAATATTACTGTGAATCTTAGTTTCATATTTAAAAAGTTAAAAACACTTTTTAAATATTTTTGTAGAAAATCAGTTGCAAAATTGTCTATAATGCTATCAAAAAATTATTCCAATGCAAAACACTGCCGAAAATTTTACACAAAAATAATGAAATTCAAATCAGTCTGACATATAAAATTGACAGTTGCGACCTTGAGATATTTGCCGTACTTAAGGTGCATTATATGGATCCGGATAATTTGTCAACGACCATTATCAACAGTATATTGACATGCACGTAATTAACTATTGCTATTTACATAATCTGCGATTACTCTACTGCGATTACCATTTTAACGATGCAAACCAATAAAATATAAATTTAAAAAATCTGATAACTTCAAATACACACACCGGCCAATTTAAAGGAACAGACATAAAAATCTAATTATTTTCCCTGTAGTGTACATAGTGTTGATATCTCTCAGGTAATCTTCTAGTACGATATTTTTTGGAATAATGTTCAATCGGGTTGAGGTCAGGGGAGCACGCTGGCCAACCCATTTTTGTTATACCCACTTGATTTAAAAAGTTTGTTACACAGTGAGCGACGTGTGGGCGCGCATTCACCGGCATTAGGGTGAAATTTTCTACGATATATGGAGCAAAAAGAACAACATGGTCTTGAAGAATATCTCTGATGCATCTATCTGCAGTTAATGCTCCGTTTAAATGGTGCGTTTTGTTCTCCTTGGTGTCGATACAATCTTCGTTAATTGTTTAGTAGAGTATTCAAATCTATGTAGATATAGGCTACAAAATAATAAAATTAAAAAAAAAAAAACATAATTTTCAATCTGTTCCTTTAAATTTGCCGGTGTGTGTATTAAGTTCTACTAATAATTCATATCGATATAGGAAATATCATGTATAATAAAGCATGCTAATTTTGTATCAAAATTCACCTTTGATTGGTTAGTTATTATGTTTTGTTTTCTCATCATTTCAATAATAAAAAAAAAAAAAACTCTGATATTCTCGTACCACAAAGTTTTCCAGGTACCACTAGTGGTACGCGTACCACTGGTTGATAACCGCTGCTCTACGGTTATGCAGCAACTTAATTATCACTTGCAGTTTTTTCCCCACTTCGGTAAATAACCGCTTTGTCAAGAAACATTCTTTTTCACGCTAGCCCTGTTTTGTGCTCCATTCAATATTTTCTCTGAAAATTGGCTAAAGGATAAAGGTGGGAAATTGTACTTCTCTGTTTAGCCTTAAGTCGTTGCGGCTTTCTTTATTACTAATCCCAATTTTTTTCTTATTCTCTTTTTATAATTCATGCGGAACTAAGAAGAGTAATGTTTTTATAGTTGTTGCCTTCTCTTGAGTCCATCGACTGAGAAGGTCTTTGTTATAAAACTTGTTCGGAAAGTCTCCGCCGATTTATAAGATAGGTTAAAAATAAAAATTTCTATAACAACAATTAAGTTTATTAAATAATGTATTCTCCATTTTATTTTATAACAGTTCGCCATCTTTCTGGCAGTTTCGTAATCCCACTCTCATAGAAAGTCCTCCAAGTGCTGTTTGCAGTCTTCCAAACGAATTTTGTAAAGAGCGGAACAGGTGGTAATCTGACGGTGCCAAGTCGGGACTATATGGTGGATGAGGCAACACGTCCCAACCAAGTTCCAACAACTAGCGTTATCCTGATGGAAGACTATTCCTTTACGATTGACTAATTCTGGGCGTTTGTATTCAATTGCATCCTTCAAATTATCCAACTGATTGCAATATTTTTCAGAATTGATTGTATGGTTACGTGGCAAAAGTTCATAATAAACAATGCCCTTCCAAACAGTAATGTTGGTTTTGGGGGTGGTTCATGACGGTTCATTGGAATAACCCCACGATCGTTTTCGCACTACGTTGTTGTAGAGGATCCATTTCTCATCCCCCGTTGTCATACGCTTCAAAAATGGCTGGTTTTCATAACGTTTAATTATTCGTTTAATTTGTGGGGTACCCAAACATCAAGGCGGCTAGTTAATCCAAACCGCATCAAATGGCCGTGAATAGCTGAATTTGATACTACGAGTCTTTCTGCTATTTCACGAGTGGAAATACGCTGGTTTGTTGCAATTATTACCTTGATTTGATCGGCATCAAACGTGGATGGCCTACCAGAGCGTAGCCGATCTTCAAGAGTAAATTCACCCCGTCTAAATTTCACTAACCATTCACGCTCTGTTCGTTCACTTACAGCTTCGTCTCCGTATACACCACATATCTTTTTCGCGGCTTGAACTGCATTCTTGCCCTTGCGGTGGTAAATAAGCTTTAAATGCCGAAAATGAACTTGTTGGTTTTCCATGTTTGGACCAACCCCAAATCAACACGATTCAAAAATATATTTATAAACAAAAAGTAAAGTAAAGGCAAATGTGTACCCTTTCAGAAAGTGTATAACTTAAAGAGGTTATGTTATTCACTTAACCTAACTAAACGCTGATACGCGCATTGTATTAAAAATCGGCGGAGACTTTCCGTACAACCCATTATAATTCAGTACAATATCACTGTACGACATTATTCAATGATATATTTAGCAATTCCAGATATAAACAAATAAAATCACAAATAACATCATTGATTGGTCTGAAATTCAAACCCAAATTCTATGTCGAAAGAATTGACCTGTTATTTATTAACAAACATAATTTTTATTATTTTTACTCAATCAAAACAATTCAAATTTTTTTATAAAATAATTAATAATTGTTATATTTCAAAAGATTTATTGTTTGTTTTAATTAAAATTAATTATTCATTCTATTCTAAAAATCAGCTTGTAACCATATTTATTTGAAATAAAACCGATACGACAATTTATATGTGTATCATTACTAGAAAATTGTTTTGAATGTTAAGCAATCATAGTACTGACATATATATGAACATTTATATTTCACATCAATGTAATTTATCACGAAATCATTAGTACCTAGCTAATTATCGTCACACATTAATTCATATCATGAATATTTAAAATGATGATGACATTTATTTAATTGCTTTGAACGTTTATGTACAGTTCAATGCTGCGCCTAATTTTTCCCCAATTATCACCAACCTATTCAAAGGTTCCTCTTTTTACGAGTATTTTAAAAAGGGGAAATGATATTTATAATGCAGTTATTAATTCAGGGTTCGTTTATTACATTTTTATGAAATTACTGTATAATGTAATGTAAAACATGGATATGCCTCTGTAAAGTTAAAATTCATAAAATTTAAACTCACAATATTGGCAGATTTTTTTTACCGACCGCCAACATATATAAGGGAGATATTGTGATCATACCGATTTTGACATTTCGAGATTTCGATGGATCTGCACGAATTGAGGTCCTTACATAACGTTTTGACTATTTTTAGCAAGATGTCTGTTAGTCTGTCTGTCTGTCTGTCTGTTGGTCTGTCTGTCTGTCTGTAGGTCTGTCTGTCGGTCCATGTACACGTGCAAAGCAAATTCGGCTAAAAGGATTTTTATGAAACATCATATTTAAGCTTTTGGCATTAATGGCATTAGTTGATCAACTTTTGGTAAAAATCGGTTAGCTAGAAATGAGAGTTTACTCGTGTCGGTTTTAAGTATTTTAAGGTATACTCTATTGCTGTGGTGTTCAACAGAAGATACTAAATTTTTGCCTCCCCAATTTGATATATCTATTTCTGCACTCAATTCCCCCCCAACTTATTTTCTGAATTTTTACCTCCCCCATCATCAAGTGATTTTTTTTTTTTTTGTACTTCTGCCCTCAGTTAAAGTGATTTTTAGAATCTTGTTCCCTCTGCCCCCAGATTATTTTCTGAACTTTTACCTCCCTCAAGTATTTTTATTTTTTTTTTGTACTTCTACCCACCTTGATGATTTTAAAAAATGTTGCCCCCGCCTCCTGTTAATATTTTTGACCCCTATCGTATTCGGGTGATTTTAAAAATTTTTGGATTTTTATTGTTTACTACTTTTTTTATGTAATTTGTAGTAGAATACCTACTCAGATGCGTTATTTGTTAAAGATTGATGTAATTTTAATTATATTATAACTTCGAATCTAAAATTTTAGAGGTTAGAATATGTTAATGTTAGTACAAGTTATCTCTCAACGCTGCGTTTCATCTGGCGTCAAGTTACTCCAACTTTCAGCGTTAATGTGCACGAAAACTTTCGTTCAGAATCGCAATTCGACAAAAATTGCCGTGATTTAACGTTAACCCTTGTAGTGACTTAACGCAAACTTTCAGAATCCCACTGATTAATACAATTAGTAGCTTAATACAAAAATGTATATTTGGACCTTCCAGAAACTCTTCGTACCAAGCTAGGCTTGCACCCATTTCGGTATAGGCCCGGTCAAAGCTGGTTACGAATGTTTTTTTTTTTCGGCAGCGAAGTACGGCTTCGAGATGGCAACGATTAGTCGAATTATTGAAATAAACGATTATTTTGTTTCAGTTAATCGATTAATCATATGATATTTTTGGTTTAGATCAATTAATAATTAATCAATTAATTTATTATTAATCGAGAACTTTGTTTTATTTTCAAGAAATTACCTTGTTGTATTATTTAAACACTGGTCGGTAGATGATTGCTCTTTTCTTTCCAATAAAGTCTCTAGATTACTAGGCCTTCAGAACACTCATTCTCGCCTATCTGGAGAATTAAACTCGACCGCTACTTCTGCACAATATACTGCTATAGTGTGTGTTTAGTCAGTTCAAATGCTCACGAGCAAAACGCAATCTTCCAACTCGATAATTTGCGAGAAAAGCCTGGCAAGTTACAGGTCTTCTGGAGATAAGCCTTTGTTCCTGTGATGATATTGCCAAATTTCAACCTTTGAAATGACGTGCGAGAAAAGTTGAGAACAAGTCGCAATCGCGTAGAACAAATCAGTCTTTTGGAGCGCTTGTGTCCGGTGGATGCTGTTCGCTGATGATGCTTTATCGCGTAATTAATAGAATTTTAACTACAACCAAAACAGCGATGTTCCAATACTGCGGTCATCTTCATATAATGGCGCAACTCGTACAACGTCTTCCGGCCACATTACTTGTAGAAGTTTAGAAATATCTAAGATAAGTAACTAATGGAAATATTTTATTTTAACAATGAGTTATTTGTGTTTATTTATTTATTTAAATTGATGTTGCGTAACAGAGCTGCGCTAGAAAAGTGCCACCCCAACAAAAGGACAACAAAAAAAAAAAAAATTCTTATGGTTAAACAAACTTATACGTATCAAGTTGCATTTACATCAATTACAGTTTTATATAGATACATGTGTGATGTATGTTAAAACTTACGTACTAAATATGCGATATTATATAGTCTTATTCAAACCGGCATTATTTATTGTTACAGCCTGTTTAATTAGCAACAAAAAATATTTGTTTATGTAGACATTGTATTACCTCCTATTACTTATACAGGGGCGGCTCAAGACGATATGCAAGCGATGTGCCGCATCAGGGCGCCACGATAAAGGGGGGATAAAGAAAAAATTTATAGCCTTTTACAATATCAAAATAGTTTTAATTAAAATAATATTCATTTTTGTAATAAGTATTGTGACCTTTATTAAATCTAACAAAAATTACTTTTATTTACTGGGCGGCACTTCAGGCTTCTAGTAAAAGGGAGCGCCATGCAAGGAAATTTAGAAAAAAATACCTTTTTTTACTGGGTGACACTTCAGGCTTCTACTAAAAGGGGGGCGCCGAAATGGAAATTTAGAAAAAAAAAATAATTACTGGGCTCTTACATGCAAGGAAATTTAGCGAAAAAATAAAAATCTAAAATTCTTCTTCTTTTGATATGTTTTTTTTTTTTTTTTTATAACAATGTTTTTGTTACTATACCAAAGATGTAAATTCTGTTTTTTACAAGACTCAGAAAATATTTAGTATTATATTAAAAATGGTAATTAAATATGATTATTTTATTTTGTTTTATTTTATAATATTTATATATTTAGATAACTTTATATATATTTATATATATATAAAGTTATCAAATAATATTTAAAAAAAATATATGTTATATATGTTAGGGGTGCCTAACCTAATTTTGAATCGGGGTGCCAAGTACCATTGAGCCGGCCCTGTACTTATAATTTCCTAATAAAACGGTTAAATAACTTTTTATCAGCCTTTAAAATATAACATTTAAAATAGACCCATTTTTTAAATTTTTTTGTTGGCCAGTGAATATGTTTATTTATGTCATAATTGATTACTTTCTACCAATTTAATCGAAAATCGATTATAACATTTCGACTACTCAGATCAATGAATCGGTTAATTATTTTTTATTGCCATCTCTAGTGCTAGTGAATAACAAAAGAGAATTTTGATAAACAGGAAAAATAAATCCAAATTTGTTTAAGGGAATGATTTGTGTTGTTCATTGTGGTGCTTCAGCATGTCTGATATACGTTCGTTGTTAAATCATCATTAGTGTATTGGTGGTAGAATGATGTGCAAGCCTATAAGATCGATATAATTCAAGTAGCATCATGTTGTTGTATGTATGAAGCCGTGGAGGCGCATCCTGCACAGCTGATGTAAAATTAAGCCTAAATGGAACACTTGGAGTAACACCGAGTGTTTACACCGATCGTACATTAATGCTAATTTAATACGCATATCGCCCGCACATATAAGAGGTCTCATGTGAATACTGCCGCAAATTCCAGCTATTCTGCTCTATAATGGAAATCATCTGTTTTCGACTAACAGCTAAAGATACAGTCCGTTAGTATTATGTTCACATCTTTTGTTGTTACCAGTATAAATAAGAACAGTAATTATTATAAATAATTTTTTATCTTTTTTTAAGTATAACCAAGAAATCCGTATGCCGTATCATGTGGCTGTCTGCATGTGATCACAGTGGACCCTTCTGCAAACTTTTTATGATTTTCGGCACTCTCTATCGATCTAATCATATCTTAATCATTTAAATAAAAGACTCTGAGTGTATAACAAAGTATCATAAAAGCCGAATTTCCATCATAAAGGATCCTTATGCTCCAAGTTACAGATAGCGCACGAGTAAAGATGTGAAAGTGAAAGATTGAAGACACTTTGAAAACTTGTAAATAAAAATACTTCCAATTTCAAGTCGTTATAAAGAATATAAATTTTCGTAAACCGTAAAATATAATATTATATTTAAGTAAAAGTTGTTTCCTTTTAAAAGCTCTAGCCAAAGTTAACTAGCTTGACATACGTTCCAATTTAAAAAATCAGAGTTGTCCTGTATTTTCAGTTTGTTCCAGAAAATAATAATATTACTATTTGGCTCTATGGGTATCCTTGGTCATCATTTTTTCCCCCAACTTGCTCACTAACCGCGTTCTTAAGATAAATCATATTTTCTCTTTTTTGACACATCTTGCATATATAAAAGACACCGTCTCTTTGTATATCTGTCTGGAGAACTGCTGATCCTATTTTCATGCGGTTATTTTCTATTTGAAGCTACATCATCTGATCGGGTATTCGGCTGTGTTTTATTAAAATCGGTTTAGTAGTTTCCAAGTTATAATCATACTAGGGGCCTCAGCCCGGCTACGCCGGTCTTCTCCCCTACGTTGTTAAAACTCGTCGCTTCGCGACTCGTTTTAATATAATAAGGCATTTTGTCGCACTTGTCGATTATAAAACTCGTCGCTCATCTTTTTTTAACACTATTTTATGGAAATTCCCCCTGCAAAAGTCCTAAGTTTTATCGTTAATTCACCTTACATACTTAATTAGTTTTCTTCTGTCAAGAAATACGTTCAAATTTGAAATCTCGTCACATATTAAATTGAAAAAAATTTGACAGATGTCACCTTTTGAAATCTTGTAAGCATATTTTTGTCTCAAAATGATCCAATAATGGCCAAGATCCTTTGAAAAATATTTTCCGATGCTTCAAAATATTATCTCGCACGTCAAAAAAGCTATCTTGAACCATTATCACCACTTAACACTTTCATTAACCCTGAAATTTTTAATATATATAAATCTTTTTTAACACTATTTTATGGAAATTCGACCTGCAAATGTCTTAAACTTTATTGCTACTTCACCTTAAATCCTTAATTAGTATTCTTCTGTCCAGAAACACGTTCAAAATGTGAAATCTCGTCCCATTTTAAAATGCAAACAATTTGACAACTGTCTCATTTTGAAACCTTGTAAGCATATTTTTGCCTCAAAATGCTCAAATAATGGCCCACATTCTTTGAAAAATGTTTTCTGATACCTCAAAATATTATCTCGCACCATTATTACCATTTAACACTTTGATTCTCGTCGTAAATATTCTGGACCGGCCGTCTTGTATTAAGAATATTTTTGAATTATCGTCTGATAAAACCTGTCCGTGCCGATCAATGGTGACTTTGATTCGACACGGTTTCGAGGAAAAAATGCATGATTTTTATCAATAAAAATTAGTCAGTACCCCCTGTCGAAATAAAATTAAGCCTTAACACTAAAAAAATATCACCCGGATAAGACGGCGGTTCATTTTCCTCTCTCCGCGTTACCGGAAAAATGAAGATACACCAGAAGTTGAATAGAACATACATACCAACACTTGTACAATATAATAGTAGATTTGTGCGCGCAGGTAACACGAAATCAATTTTTTCGTTTATATTTAACGCATTTTCTTAAAATTATTTGCGGTAACATAAGTTTCGGCAGCGGAAATGTTGGTACACGATTTAGGCACTAATTAAATATATATTTTTAAATCTGTTCAGTAGTTCCAAAGACATAAAGCTGTTTGTGCACACGGGTAATATACCATCCATCTTTTGGATTTATTTAATGCATTACTTACGAACTGCTGATATAATAATAATAATAATAATAATAATAATAATTTATTCAAGTTTTTTGTACATTAAATATACAGTTACTTAAGAGTAATTTAGCCCATCATGCCAGTTCAGTTATACTCATACGGAATTCGTCAACACTGTATAATGCGCGGTTAGAAAGGAATATCTTCATTCTTTTTTTAAATGATACGATTCTTATACGTATTTTTTTCCCTCTGCGCTAAATCATCTCGACTGATCTTAGGTTACGTTTTATTAAAACTGGTTCAGTAGTTATATTAAACATTTGGTTTCCAAAATTATAATTAAATATGTGTGCGCGGGTAAATCAAAATTCATGTTTCCATTCATATATAACGCATTTTCCTGAAATTATCAGCAACAACATATGATGTTTCGTAAGCCTCAAGTTTGCTACACGATTCATAAACTAATTATAAATGATAGAATTTTAAAATCAGTTAAGCGGTTCGATGGTTACCAGAATTTTTATTGGGAAAATAATCTTGGATCAGTTTCAATCCCTTTTCCGTACTTGCATATCTGGGGACACAGTTGTAGATAAGCAAGATGCCATTCACTATTCCGTCAAAATCCTAAATTTTCTTAACCCACCAGGATTACCTCATCACGGTCTTTACACCAATTTGAAAGTCAGTGCACTAATAATGTTGCCGAGGAACAGAACCCGCCAAAATTATGTAATGGAACACGGTTACAGATGAGCAGTTTAAGAGACTATGTAGTACAGGCAACCATTGCGACTAGTTGTGATTCAGGCGAAAAGGTAGTAATCCTTAGAATACAGATGATTCCTATAATTTTACCATTTCAGTTCAAGCGTCTCCAATTTCTTGTCAGAGATTGTTTTACATTGATTATTAGTAAATTGCCGGGTCAATACTTGAAGATGTAGACTTGCGGGGTCCAGGCTTTTCGCATGGGCAATCAAATGCAACGTGTACACTTGTTTGTTCTGGGAACAATATTTACCTGCTAGCGCCTAATGATAGAGCAAAGATGTTAGCTAAAATTTTTGGAACTAACACACAGGTTCTTGTTTTACAGCACAGCATCCGATAGATGCGCTACTTGCCACATAAAAACATCAGTAAAACACGTCATCGTCGAGTGTCCCCAATATGACGAAGAAAGAAGAAAGCATGCGATTCCCAACAATCTCTGCGACGACCCTGTGCAACGACTGTCCTGTGCAACGACCTAGTACAACTACAGAAAACTCTTAATTTTCTGATAGCCACAAAATTAAATAAATATATTTAAATGGCAAATAAATGTACTGCGCACAATAAGAATGGCTTTTTGTGTCTAGTAAAACTAAAACCGTTTTTTATAAAAAAGCTTTCAAATAAGTAATCCTGTTCAATTTAATCCTGGGCTTTCACTTGTTTTTAGTATTGTCTTCTGTCCGGCCACCTAATTACGTGTAATTAATAAAAAATTCGTATTATAAATTATTATAAATTGTTGTACAACTACTACATACAATTTAACTACAACTACCACATTAATCATGGACATAACACTTTCTTTCTTTGTTTGCATTTCCTTGATTAGTTGGAACTAAAATAGAACTATAGATCACTGGTTAAAATATTTAAAATTAGAACTATGAGTTTTAATACGTACTGTTTTAAAAATATTTTTCTTAAATATGAATAATATTTCCTTTTGTGAGACTGGGGAATTGCACACAAATACAAATTTAATGATCATGAGAATAATGATCATGAGAAATTCATGAGAATCATAGCAGACGCTTATCAAACTTTATATTATTTATAATAATGCTACAAGTTATTAGATGGCACTAACGTTGAAACCTTGACTCTAACAAGGCAAGGTAGGACAACAAGGACAAATATTTCCAAAGCAGTACAAAGGTAAGACATATAAGATGGGCACAACGAGATCACCTAAAAGAGGAATGTTCTGCCCAAATGAAGACGGTTAATTACCTTACTTCAGGCGTGAACCCAGGATTTTTTCTTGGGAGGGGGGGGGGTTTAGAAGACGAAATTGTATTAAAGGGTAGGAATTGGAAAATTATTTGAAAATAATTTGTGGTCAAATGCATTTTATTTTTCAAAATGCAAGCGTTGATATAAAAAAAAGGTACTCGCTTCAAAAATATAAGTGATTACCTAGAAAAAAGGGTCCTCACTTCTAAAATGCAAGTGATGACCTTAATGAGCTCTTGGGGAGGTTCATCAGTTATATTTTGACTAAAACAGGTAAAAACTACGTGTTTTGGAGTTCTTGGTGGACTCAAGCCCGTAAGTGCGCTTGTTTTACCTCATACCACAATGGGACAGCTGCATAGATTATCATGAAGCTTGTTGAAAAATAGTCAATATACTTAATTCTAATTTGTTCGTCATTAATAACACGTCAATAAAAATGTGTAAGGAAGTAGGGGTGCCACCTCTTCATCTTTCAAAATCAAGAAAGATCTGATTTTAAGACCTGCAACCTTGGCAAATTTATTTCTACTGTAAGGTTATTGTAAAAAACTAAAGGTAATCAAGAAGTGTGTCTCCCTAGACACTTCTTAATTATTTTCATATTTTGGCCTTCATATGATGGCGACAGGCAATATTGCCTTTGTTTTCAATTATGTATAGCAAAAAATGTCATTATACTTAATTTAATTTTCCTTCTTTCTATCTATTTTTTGTAAGAAACAGTTTAAGTTAAAATTCATTAAAGTTTGTACAATTCTTGGTAGCGAGGTTATGGTATCTCTGAAAATCCACAGGTAAATGCTAAATTTATGCTAATTTGAACTGTAGTATGAACGTATGAAACGGTAATTTATTTAACATTACGCTTAGTGGAACGTCTAACAGAATAAATCACATAAAACTTGGTGTATGGCCTAAGACAAGATCAGTGGAGAGATTAGAAGCCGCGGTTATAGTCTACGAGTACGATTCCCATATATCTTAGAGCTATTCAAGAAATACTACATATCAACAATATCTGTTTGTGTATCTTTAAATGCCTTGTGATTTAGACCTGTTCGAGGAGAAATGTTTCAAAATTATCGTTTCTTCAACGTATACTTTGTGAATGTATATTTATTTACGAATACAAACAACAGATGAACGATTTCCCTTGCCATTTTTGTTTTATTAGGGTTACCTTTTATGTTTTTACAAACATTCACTAGATGGCAATATTTAAATTTGTCATTAGTATATTCGTAAAATTTGACATTTGTTATTGTGTAATCAGTGGCAGCTTATAAATTGACCGAGTATTTTGTTAACAGTGAACGTTTAAAAAAAAGAAGTTTGTGAAAAAATGGATATTACTCGTAAAGGTTTTCGTTGGATGATTTTTTACGATTTTAATAAAGGCCTAACTCAACAACAATGCATAGATTCGCTTCGTTCAACTTTTGGTAATGAAGCACCAACAGAAAAGACTGTTTACATTGGTTTACAGAATTTCGTCGTGATTCCGTCAGTGATGAATCTCGTGAAGGCCGACCAAAATCGGTTGTGATTCAAAAAAGCATTGATGCTGTGCCCAAAATGATTGAAGAAGATCGGCATGTGCCTTACCGTGAGATAGAGGCATCCTTTGGCATATCGCAGACTGCAATACATTCGAGTTTGCATGAACATTTAGCTGTGAAAAAGATTTGTTCCCGATGGATTCCGCATAGTTTGACCGAAGCTAAAAAGAAAAGGTTCGTGTTGATTGGTGTAAGTGAATGCTAAAAAAAAATCAACTTAGGCACTGCAAAATCTGTATACAACATCGTTACAGGTGACGAAACTTGGATTTATTCATATGAACCGGAAATTAAGCAACAATCCATTGTTTGGGTCTTCCAAAATGAACCGAAACGCACAAAAGTTGTTTGTTCACGAAGCACTGTCATGAAAACGATCGCTTATTTCTTCGGTTGTATAGGTTGTACATGTTGGAAACATTCCTTTAGAGGATCGGAGAACAGTTAATGCTGAATGGTATACAACAATTTGTTTGCCAGAAGTCATCGACAAAATCAGGAAAAACAAGGAAAAACGTCGCATCATTCTTCATCATGACAATGCAAGCTCCCACACAGCACGTCAAACAATTGATTATTTGAAGGAGAAAAACATCGAATAAATGTCTCATTGCGCGTATTCACTGATTTATCCCCTAACGACTTTTTTTTTTTTTGTTCCTCAATGTCAAACGAAAAATGCGTGGACAACGATTTTCATCATCTCAAGGAGCTGTTGAAGCATTCGAAAATCATGTTTTTAAGATACCAACTTCAGAGTGGAAAAAATGTTTCGAGAATTGGTTTGAACACATTGGTTTGAACAAAAATGTATAAATCTTAAAGGCGAATATTCTATAAAACAGTTTGTTCCAAAAAAAAAAAAAAAAATGGCCGCCTCAGCTGTGCTGGTCATTTTGATAAAATTTTCGAAGACGTTTTGCAAGGCAGTTGGCTCAATTTCAGAAATAACGCGTTGGATCTCTGTTTTCAGTTCAGGAATTGTTTGTAGTTTGTGGTTTTCCTTGGGGCCACTTTTAAGTCGGCTGTGATGTGGAGGTTTTGCATTCCTCGATGATGTGTCGAACAGTTATGGGCGTGTTGCAGTTTTCGCAAGTGGGTTTTTCTTCTTTTTCAAAAATATGTCCGCGTGTCAGTCGGCAGTGTCCAATTCTTAAACGTGTGATGACAATCTGGTGTAGTTTTTTGTTCGGGGTCTCCCAAGTCTTTGTGTTGTCCTTTATTTGTTGTAATTTGTTGTTTGTGGTTTGTGTCCATTCGTTGTGCCATGTATCTTCGATTTTGGTCTGGAGGTAATTTTTAAAATCTTCGGTTTCAATGGTCATCTGAGCCATTCAGATGTCGTATTTATAACTTCTTTCGCTGCTCTATCGGCTTTTTCATTACCTACGATTCCAACATGTGCCGGTATCAATATAATTTTGGTTGTTATGTTTTTCTCAACGTGGGTCATATGTAGGTGTTCTTTAATTTTGATGAGTCGTTCGTTTTTATGGTACATATGGTTAAGGCTTTGGATCACTCTTAAGGAATCTGTGCAAATGCAGTAGGTTGAGTTTGCCTGTCTCTCGGTTTTTATGTGTTCAGCTGCTTTTAATATGCTGTAGGCTTATGCCGTGAAGATGGATGATGTCTCTGGTAGATGGTACCTGATTATGTTGTCTTCAATGACTGTGGCTGCTCCTGTTTCACCTGAAATCTTTGATCCGTCGGAGTAAATATGTCAAGATGCAGGATGTTGTTTGTAGTTTGTTAACATAAACCTTGGACTTATAAACCTTGGACTTAAAAACCCAGAGGAAAAAATTGCATGGCGTCAAGTCGCAGCATCTGGCCGGCCTATTAACGTCAGCATTTCTGGAAAGTACACGACCAGGAAAATGTTGTCTTAACAAATCGATAGTTTCTCTTGCTGTATGGCATGTGGCACCATACTGTTGAAACAATTGATCCCACAAAAAGTTAGACATCATGGCACGATATCGTGTTCCATTTACAGTTACAGCTCGGCTAGACTCATTCTCAATAAAGCACGGTCCAATTACACCTCCAGCCCATAAACCGCATCAAACAGTGACTTTTTGTGGGTGCATCGTTTTTTCATGAATAACAACAGGATTTTCACTGCCCCAAATTCGAAAATTATGGTTATTAACAAAACCATTCAAATTAAAATGGGCTTCATCGCTAAAGATGATGTTTTTAAAAAAACTGTCATTCACTGTTTAGTTTTCCATCACCCAATTAATGAATTGTCTGCGTTGCAAATGGTCTTGTGTCTTGAGCTCCTGAGTTGAACTTTGTACGTGGTGGAGGTGAAGGTCTTTGGTGAGAATTCGTTGCAAACTAGTTCTGCAATGTTCAATTGTTGATAACGGCGACGTGTTGATGTTCCTGGATTTCGGGAACCGGATTAAGGGGGTGTCAAAACAGTCAGTTGCATGGGGTGCCAGATGCGAAGAGTGCAGAAATTTTTGGTTGAAGACTTATTTTTGCTCAACAAATATTTTTGACAGCAATGAATAACTTAATTTTCAGCTCCCCTAAAAATTTGGGTTCAGTTGGCTACTGAAGCGGAATCACAATTATTGAGACGTTCACAAAAATAATCACTATAAATAATAGTAGTAATAACTAATATGAACTTTCCTCTTACAATATAATAATAAATAACAGTTTGAAGAATCGCAGTAAAATAAAGAAGAAAAAGGAATATACAAACCTTTTCCAAACAAAAAAAAAAAAAAAAAATGAAATAAAAATTTAATTTACTCACAGTTTATTCAGTTGTAAAAATATTTATTGAAATTTGAAATGAAAATAAAATTAAAAATCCATGTTTAATCCATACATTAATATGTTCTTCAGATTTGCTTCTGATACGTTTATTCTTTTATCAGTCAATATAAGTTTTATTAGTAAGAAAGCAATTAAATAATAATATACTCAAACCGTTGCGAGAAATGCTATTATAACTTTTATATTAGCAGAAAACTCTCTCTCTGTCTCTCTCCCTCTCACTCTCTCTTTCTCGAGTCAGAGATCTATCTCCTTCTCTTCTCCCCCTCCTACCCACTCTCCCTCTTTCATCCCCACATCAACAAACACATAAATGATGGTATAAGGGTTTAACCATGCCTACGAAATCCTTAGAAAAATGTTCTGATCATATTTTTTTATCTCACTGTTCTAATTTTTATTTTGTGTAAATCCTAAAGTATTATTTATCACAAAAATAAAAATTAATATAAGTTTGATTTTTCTACAAATTTAATGCTTTGTTGTAATGTTTAGGGGAGCAACTTATGGTTTATTAATTTCAGTAAGTAATTTAACAAATAAACATATTTCAGATTTCTGTTCAAGTATTTTTCATTTTGTGAAAACAATTTTAAAGCGGTTACCGCATAACCGTGAAATTTAAAGCTTGCTCGTATGACACGGTGGTCGGACCGCAGTATTTATATTGATGGCATGTGATCATATTTCGCCTTTCACGTCCTAACCTTTCATTTAAGTTATCATTAATGTCAAAACCAAAAATAGTTTATTAATTTTAAATAATTTTATCTATGGAAATTGATATTAAAATTTAGGATAAGTTGGCAAATTAATTTCAACTTGATTTTGACTTTGGTGCATTGATGCACATCTTCATCATCATTATTTGCTTTACTATCATTGTTGGATAAACACAATTTTATAGCAAACTATCCATCTCTTAAAATAATTCTTAGACAAATTGAAATATATTTTCCTCTTAAAGTTATATTAAATATCCTTTAATAAATAACTGTGCAATAGTCTCGCTTATTAAAATGTATCAAGAGTGTAATTGTCAAATATAGAATGACATTTGTATCAGATTCAAATTTAATAAAAGATTGCTCTCAATGGTCATATCCTCCTACGTAATCGGGGATAAATCAATTCAGGAACACATGAAAAAAACCTTTTATTAAAATATATATTGGTACAAAAAGATTTTATCTTCTTGGGAAATGAATTAATACACAGATATGTACAAATACAGATAAATACAAATAAACAAATGTAACATACATAGTTTTATTTAAAATACTTACAAAAACTAAATAGCATTGAAAAAAAATATATAGATATGTATGTATTTATTTTAGTGAGAACCAAAAATCAATACAATGTAGGAATAACTGACTGATTGGATCAATACTACATGTGTTCAAAAAGAAATTACATAAGAGTTGGCTGTGGAAAAATACAATAATGTGCACTGCAAGCTTTAACTGTCAATTAATTAACTGTCATCACTGTTGTTGTCATAAGTTTCTACTGAAAATTCAATTAAGTTACAATTATAATTGTTTTTACAGTAGACACAAAAAAATTATGATTGAATCATATTTTCGAAATGGTGTCCAAGTGAACGGCGAATGGATTTATAGTTTTTTATATTTATTTTTCTGTACCTGTTATATCAAAATTGTATATAATATATAAATTTGTATTTAGCTGGCTAATATGGTTGTATAGACCAGTGTTTCTCAACCTTTTCTGGCATGGGATCCTCAAAATAACTTAAATATTGTCTGCGGCCCCCCTATATATATATATATATATATATATAGGCTTACCATAATTATGAAACTCTAAACCGAGACAAGAACGGAAGCTAGGGCAAAGGAACAAATTTAACCACAAATAATTGTTTTATTATTAAATCTTACAAAAGAAATATGCAGATGGTCTGCTGCAGCAGAAAGTTAATTATTTTATTTATTGTACCAGTACAACAAATATTTTTAAGAGCAGGTTCTAACTTATAAATTGTTGTTGCTACACCAATATAATTCAATATTCATTTAGTCAATAATCGGGATTTATGAAAATGATTTAAAAAATAGTTTTGTTTCTCTAGTTATAGCCGATAGTGTATGCATGTATATATGTATGTGTTTCTTATTGACCATAGAAGCACATTCTACATAACAATGACTTACATTATAAAATTAACAAAAATTTCTAAAATACCTTTCCAGTTGCTCCAATTTTGGTCTGCATGGAGTCCAAACACTAAAGTCCACACTATAACACACTATTTCAAGTATTTTCTGCACTTTTATCACTAAAAAATAACTAAAAACGTCAGAAAAAAATGAAGACGCCACTTGCAAAAATCACGTATCACTACATATCAAGATGGTTAATCCTGATAAAGCTCATTAAAGAATAAAGTCATTAACAATTAATAAATAAGGAACAGAATTGCTTAAAATAATTCTTTATGAGAATAAACACATATATTAATATTTTATCAATAGAATACAGGTGGTTGAAATTGAACTACCGGGCCCAATACACTATTTTTTTATTATTGAAGATGAGGCATAACGTTAAATTTGGAAGTTACTTGGTACTACATTATCTAAAATAGTTTATATTTTGTTACTTTGTATCTTTATATAAATAGTTATATATTTTGATTGAGGATTTGTTAAAATTTCAGAGCTATGGCGTTGGAGACACGGCCTATATGGTAAAATGGGAGGTGATAATAGGATGACTTTTGGGCTATCAATGATAATTCTGAGATCTCAGAAAGGGATGAAAATTACTATTGGAAGTAAAATGGAGTTATCTCTCGAGAATTTTACACAGGTTAATTTTTTTATTTACGGGTTCATTTGGAGGGCTAAGGTGTCCCCCCCTCCGTGCATTATGACCTTAAGGCCCGGTCTTTCCACCTTCATTTAAACTACTAGGTAACTATCCGACAGATAATGTTATCTGGAACTTTATCTTCTGAATAAATGTCATTACCAAGCAGTGAATTCAATACATCAGTCTCAGTATCCGTTAGATAACTATCCGATAGATACGTTTGTATTGAAAGACGAGATGACATTTATTCAGCACAGAAAGTATCATATAACCTTATCTGTCAGACAGTTACCTGGAGCAGTGTTATCCAACCGCCGGTCCTGTATATATATATATATATATATAGAGGGGGAGCGAGGGAGGGATCTCAAGGTGTATCAAAATAGAGGAAACACGATTTTACTCGAAAAGACGATGTGTGAGCAAGTTGGGAAAAATTTTTGTGACCAGAGTTTACCCAAATAATTGGATGGTAGTATTTAAATCTTCGGAATAAACCGTAAGTACAGGATATCAAGGATAACTTCGATTTTTTATTTAGGAACGTATGGCGTGTTGGGTATAATTGGATAAAACTTTTGAAAAAAAAACAACTTTTACCTAAACATGTTTTTAATATCTGTTACGATTGCCTATAATGGCTTGCAAGTATTTTTATTTACAAGTGTTCCATTGTCCCAAGTTGCTTTCCATTTTGAACACTTTCGCATCCTTACTCTTTAGCTAACAGTAGCTCGGAGCATAACAAAAAATATTGCAAGTTCAAGTCGTACCTACTTGAAGTACCTCTAACGCGAACCGTTTTAATTAGTTTAAAGTAGTTGTCAAAATAAGCATAATTTATTTTATTTAAGTTTTAAAGGTATGTATATTTTAATGAATATAAATGTCATATATTTATGAATATATCTTGCAAAATTGAGCGTTTTTCTATTATAATTTCATGCTTTGATTTTATATGACTTTGCGGACCTCCGATGAAGCTTTCACGGCCCCCCAGGGGGCCGCGACCCCCGGTTGAGAAACACTGGTATAGACTAATAGCCAATAAACAACATATGATTACAAAGGTTGTGCCTAAACGTTAGACAATTGTAATATAAAGCTTGCAATAGACATTATTTTATTTTTCCACAGCCAACCCTTATGTAATTTCTTTTTGAACTCATGGTATAATGTACATTGGAATCGAACAAGATGGCACCTTACAGCTGCAACTCATCGAAAAAATATTTCGAATTTAACTAGTTTGTTTTTAATTCGGAGGAGTAAATGTAAAAGGCAGATTTATAATAAAACAGTTTTTTATATTTATTTTTCTGTACCTGTTAAATCAAAATTGTATATAATATATAAATTTGTATTTAGCTGGCTAATATGGTTGTATAGACCAGTGTTTCTCAACCTTTTCTGGCATGGGATCCTCAAAATAACTTAAATATTGTCTGCGGCCCCCCTATATATATATATATATATATATATATATATAGGCTTACCATAATTATGAAACTCTAAACCGAGACAAGAACGGAAGCTAGGGCAAAGGAACAAATTTAACCACAAATAATTGTTTTATTATTAAATCTTACAAAAGAAATATGCAGATGGTCTGCTGCAGCAGAAAGTTAATTATTTTATTTATTGTACCAGTACAACAAATATTTTTAAGAGCAGGTTCTAACTTATAAATTGTTGTTGCTACACCAATATAATTCAATATTCCTTTAGTCAATAATCGGGATTTATGAAAATGATTTAAAAAATAGTTTTGTTTCTCTAGTTATAGCCGATAGTGTATGCATGTATATATGTATGTGTTTCTTATTGACCATAGAAGCACATTCTACATAACAATGACTTACATTATAAAATTAACAAAAATTTCTAAAATACCTTTCCAGTTGCTCCAATTTTGGTCTGCATGGAGTCCAAACACTAAAGTCCACACTATAACACACTATTTCAAGTATTTTCTGCACTTTTATCACTAAAAAATAACTAAAAACGTCAGAAAAAAATGAAGACGCCACTTGCAAAAATCACGTATCACTACATATCAAGATGGTTAATCCTGATAAAGCTCATTAAAGAATAAAGTCATTAACAATTAATAAATAAGGAACAGAATTGCTTAAAATAATTCTTTATGAGAATAAACACATATATTAATATTTTATCAATAGAATACAGGTGGTTGAAATTGAACTACCGGGCCCAATACACTATTTTTTTATTATTGAAGATGAGGCATAACGTTAAATTTGGAAGTTACTTGGTACTACATTATCTAAAATAGTTTATATTTTGTTACTTTGTATCTTTATATAAATAGTTATATATTTTGATTGAGGATTTGTTAAAATTTCAGAGCTATGGCGTTGGAGACACGGCCTATATGGTAAAATGGGAGGTGATAATAGGATGACTTTTGGGCTATCAATGATAATTCTGAGATCTCAGAAAGGGATGAAAATTACTATTGGAAGTAAAATGGAGTTATCTCTCGAGAATTTTACACAGGTTAATTTTTTTATTTACGGGTTCATTTGGAGGGCTAAGGTGTCCCCCCCTCCGTGCATTATGACCTTAAGGCCCGGTCTTTCCACCTTCATTTAAACTACTAGGTAACTATCCGACAGATAATGTTATCTGGAACTTTATCTTCTGAATAAATGTCATTACCAAGCAGTGAATTCAATACATCAGTCTCAGTATCCGTTAGATAACTATCCGATAGATACGTTTGTATTGAAAGACGAGATGACATTTATTCAGCACAGAAAGTATCATATAACCTTATCTGTCAGACAGTTACCTGGAGCAGTGTTATCCAACCGCCGGTCCTGTATATATATATATATATATATATAGAGGGGGAGCGAGGGAGGGATCTCAAGGTGTATCAAAATAGAGGAAACACGATTTTACTCGAAAAGACGATGTGTGAGCAAGTTGGGAAAAATTTTTGTGACCAGAGTTTACCCAAATAATTGGATGGTAGTATTTAAATCTTCGGAATAAACCGTAAGTACAGGATATCAAGGATAACTTCGATTTTTTATTTAGGAACGTATGGCGTGTTGGGTATAATTGGATAAAACTTTTGAAAAAAAAAACAACTTTTACCTAAACATGTTTTTAATATCTGTTACGATTGCCTATAATGGCTTGCAAGTATTTTTATTTACAAGTGTTCCATTGTCCCAAGTTGCTTTCCATTTTGAACACTTTCGCATCCTTACTCTTTAGCTAACAGTAGCTCGGAGCATAACAAAAAATATTGCAAGTTCAAGTCGTACCTACTTGAAGTACCTCTAACGCGAACCGTTTTAATTAGTTTAAAGTAGTTGTCAAAATAAGCATAATTTATTTTATTTAAGTTTTAAAGGTATGTATATTTTAATGAATATAAATGTCATATATTTATGAATATATCTTGCAAAATTGAGCGTTTTTCTATTATAATTTCATGCTTTGATTTTATATGACTTTGCGGACCTCCGATGAAGCTTTCACGGCCCCCCAGGGGGCCGCGACCCCCGGTTGAGAAACACTGGTATAGACTAATAGCCAATAAACAACATATGATTACAAAGGTTGTGCCTAAACGTTAGACAATTGTAATATAAAGCTTGCAATAGACATTATTTTATTTTTCCACAGCCAACCCTTATGTAATTTCTTTTTGAACTCATGGTATAATGTACATTGGAATCGAACAAGATGGCACCTTACAGCTGCAACTCATCGAAAAAATATTTCGAATTTAACTAGTTTGTTTTTAATTCGGAGGAGTAAATGTAAAAGGCAGATTTATAATAAAACAGTTTTTTATATTTATTTTTCTGTACCTGTTAAATCAAAATTGTATATAATATATAAATTTGTATTTAGCTGGCTAATATGGTTGTATAGACCAGTGTTTCTCAACCTTTTCTGGCATGGGATCCTCAAAATAACTTAAATATTGTCTGCGGCCCCCCTATATATATATATATATATATATATATAGGCTTACCATAATTATGAAACTCTAAACCGAGACAAGAACGGAAGCTAGGGCAAAGGAACAAATTTAACCACAAATAATTGTTTTATTATTAAATCTTACAAAAGAAATATGCAGATGGTCTGCTGCAGCAGAAAGTTAATTATTTTATTTATTGTACCAGTACAACAAATATTTTTAAGAGCAGGTTCTAACTTATAAATTGTTGTTGCTACACCAATATAATTCAATATTCATTTAGTCAATAATCGGGATTTATGAAAATGATTTAAAAAATAGTTTTGTTTCTCTAGTTATAGCCGATAGTGTATGCATGTATATATGTATGTGTTTCTTATTGACCATAGAAGCACATTCTACATAACAATGACTTACATTATAAAATTAACAAAAATTTCTAAAATACCTTTCCAGTTGCTCCAATTTTGGTCTGCATGGAGTCCAAACACTAAAGTCCACACTATAACACACTATTTCAAGTATTTTCTGCACTTTTATCACTAAAAAATAACTAAAAACGTCAGAAAAAAATGAAGACGCCACTTGCAAAAATCACGTATCACTACATATCAAGATGGTTAATCCTGATAAAGCTCATTAAAGAATAAAGTCATTAACAATTAATAAATAAGGAACAGAATTGCTTAAAATAATTCTTTATGAGAATAAACACATATATTAATATTTTATCAATAGAATACAGGTGGTTGAAATTGAACTACCGGGCCCAATACACTATTTTTTTATTATTGAAGATGAGGCATAACGTTAAATTTGGAAGTTACTTGGTACTACATTATCTAAAATAGTTTATATTTTGTTACTTTGTATCTTTATATAAATAGTTATATATTTTGATTGAGGATTTGTTAAAATTTCAGAGCTATGGCGTTGGAGACACGGCCTATATGGTAAAATGGGAGGTGATAATAGGATGACTTTTGGGCTATCAATGATAATTCTGAGATCTCAGAAAGGGATGAAAATTACTATTGGAAGTAAAATGGAGTTATCTCTCGAGAATTTTACACAGGTTAATTTTTTTATTTACGGGTTCATTTGGAGGGCTAAGGTGTCCCCCCCTCCGTGCATTATGACCTTAAGGCCCGGTCTTTCCACCTTCATTTAAACTACTAGGTAACTATCCGACAGATAATGTTATCTGGAACTTTATCTTCTGAATAAATGTCATTACCAAGCAGTGAATTCAATACATCAGTCTCAGTATCCGTTAGATAACTATCCGATAGATACGTTTGTATTGAAAGACGAGATGACATTTATTCAGCACAGAAAGTATCATATAACCTTATCTGTCAGACAGTTACCTGGAGCAGTGTTATCCAACCGCCGGTCCTGTATATATATATATATATATATATAGAGGGGGAGCGAGGGAGGGATCTCAAGGTGTATCAAAATAGAGGAAACACGATTTTACTCGAAAAGACGATGTGTGAGCAAGTTGGGAAAAATTTTTGTGACCAGAGTTTACCCAAATAATTGGATGGTAGTATTTAAATCTTCGGAATAAACCGTAAGTACAGGATATCAAGGATAACTTCGATTTTTTATTTAGGAACGTATGGCGTGTTGGGTATAATTGGATAAAACTTTTGAAAAAAAAACAACTTTTACCTAAACATGTTTTTAATATCTGTTACGATTGCCTATAATGGCTTGCAAGTATTTTTATTTACAAGTGTTCCATTGTCCCAAGTTGCTTTCCATTTTGAACACTTTCGCATCCTTACTCTTTAGCTAACAGTAGCTCGGAGCATAACAAAAAATATTGCAAGTTCAAGTCGTACCTACTTGAAGTACCTCTAACGCGAACCGTTTTAATTAGTTTAAAGTAGTTGTCAAAATAAGCATAATTTATTTTATTTAAGTTTTAAAGGTATGTATATTTTAATGAATATAAATGTCATATATTTATGAATATATCTTGCAAAATTGAGCGTTTTTCTATTATAATTTCATGCTTTGATTTTATATGACTTTGCGGACCTCCGATGAAGCTTTCACGGCCCCCCAGGGGGCCGCGACCCCCGGTTGAGAAACACTGGTATAGACTAATAGCCAATAAACAACATATGATTACAAAGGTTGTGCCTAAACGTTAGACAATTGTAATATAAAGCTTGCAATAGACATTATTTTATTATTCCACAGCCAACCCTTATGTAATTTCTTTTTGAACTCATGGTATAATGTACATTGGAATCGAACAAGATGGCACCTTACAGCTGCAACTCATCGAAAAAATATTTCGAATTTAACTAGTTTGTTTTTAATTCGGAGGAGTAAATGTAAAAGGCAGATTTATAATAAAACATTTTAAGAAGTATTAATTTCAATTATAGGCTATTTCAATTTAAGCGGAACTTAATGGAATTTTAATTTTTGTAAGTTGTCACAAGCTGACTTCTTAACGATTGAAGTGGGATTTTGCTAAACACAGTGATCAAAAGCCTCATTCAAGCGTTAAAGGCTACTAGTTTTCACAATCGAGTTCCGCTTAAATTAAAGCAACAGGCTATATATTAATAATATATATCTTTATTTAACATAAATGTTATAACATTACTTGCTACTATCAATTTGTAATATTGATTGTAAATTGCAATATTCTAACAATAATCACCGTTTTCAATGAAATATATTGGCTTTCATGTTGCTATAAGCCAAAAATTCTTTATTTCCTAGCTAGGATTTCTCAACCGGTGGTCCGTGGACCAGTAGTGGTCTTAAGCAAAATTTTAGTGGTCCTCGAAAGTCTTATAAATTATTATTTTTGAGATTTTTTATTAATTTTTTATGATCTTTTGTTCATTTTCTGTGTATTTAGTTCATTTTTCAGTGATTTTTTCAGTGATGTAGGGTTTCCATATACGAGGGTTATTCGTTAACTAAGGTCCGAATCGCCGTAGCTAATCGAATTTCGCGCGAATTATGAAACGCGCATGCGCACCGACTCCCGACATATCTTGCGCGTCAGACATCATTTGCATTGGTATTGTTGCTGTGTGCTGTTTGCAGTGTTAGTTTAAAATGTTTAAAACAATTGATCAGCCCGCCGACTGGAAATACGTTCAGTGATTCGTACTACCCTGACTAAACTTCGACGTGCAATACAGAATAAGCTACGTGGCCTTCTGACCTCTGGCGTTTTGTTGCTGCATGACAATTCCAAACCCCATTCTGCCATTCACAACCAAATTCTGATCAGATCTTTTGGATGGGAATAGATTGACCACCCACCGTACAGTCCAGACTTGGCGCCCAGTGATTTTCACCTGTTCCGCTACCTAAAGGAGTTTCTCGGTGGAAAGCGCTTCGCCACAGATGACGAGGTGAAAGAAGCAGTTGAAGAATGGTTATCCTCACAGGCGGCAGACTTCTATGACTTAGGCATACAAAAGCTTGTAGAACGTTATGATAAATGTTTAAACAAAAATGAAAACTATGTAGAAAAATAGAGAAAGATGCAAGGAATTAAATTAAAAAAGTTTTTTGAAAAAATCGGTGATGGTTCATTTTTTATAAGGAATCTGATCTTAGTTTACGAATAACCCTCGTACAATTACCAATGTACCAATAGTACATTTATTTTTGGGGGACCGCGGTAGAAAATTAAATATTTGACTGGTCTGTGGTAAAAAATTAAATATTTGACTGGTCCGCGGTACGTTTTTTGTTGAGAAACGCTGTTCTAGACGACCCACGTTGTTACGTAAATTATTTCGTAACACAATATTTATATAATTTTGAATTTTGTACGCGTGCTGCCATCTATGTAGAACGTGTGAACTAACCGATCTTTGGATCGATAAAATAGATTGCTTAGAAACAAAATGGGCTTGTGTTCTTGTCATCGATTCGGAGCGGTCGACGTTCGACCTTATCTTAGATCATCCCTTCAACTGGCCGGATTTAATTCAACTAAAAGGCATAAATTGATCGAGATATAGTTCTTCCATCGACTGACATAAGCATTTTGTCATATTGAAGGCGTGTTACATCTAAACGCGTAAGTTTTTCATTTTCAAGATATAGCACATGGTTATCAGTTGTTTTCGTTAATTTTCTAGCGTTATGTTGGACCGGTAGGATCATTTGGAAACTGTTATTGTACCCTGCTGAGTACTTGAAAAACATTTATAGAGCCGTTGTTTGTCTGAGAGACGAAATATTATTCCGTTGGAGTTATTTTGGGGCTAGCGGAGATACATCAGGCAATGTTTCACTGGAGCATCTGGAAGACTCAACCGTAGTTATATTTTACGCAAAATCATTATCTAGAAGACGACTTGTATACAGATAAGTGTTTACCGAAAGTTTTAAGCTCAGTTGTACGTGGCTATAGAACTTGTGACACACGTTTTTGGCGTGTATTTGTGTTTATTTAATGTAAACGAGTTATTTTGTTTATGTTTTGTTTATTGCCATGTTCAAACGACCTAAACTTTCTAAATAGATCTATGTAAGAGAGCTCTCAGGTTCTAATTTAAGTGTAATTAAGGTTAGTCTCTCCAAATACTGTCGTAGAGCCATTTTGTCAGTGAAATTTGAGTTACATTTCGGTTCGTGTTAGTACGATTTCGGTTTATTTGTACATTTGTTGTCCGTGGTTTAGAGTAGTGAAGATATATTATTGTTCATTTGGGGAAGGAGGTAGTCTGACGTTACTGTGTATCGTTCAGTTACGGGATATCGCATCCGTTCTCTCCCCAAGCGACCACTTTTATATCAGGGATACATCCGAAAGGATAGTTTTGATTTGCGAGCCGTACCTGTGGGTTACGTGCTATTTTGATTTGACGTTTCGAATATTTGTTTTGATTTCGATTCGTAAACGTCTTGTTTTGACACAATCGTGGATTGTTCGTTACGATTTTGGTACCTACCATTGCAACCTGTGCGTTTCGCATCCCGGCGTGCGGTTAAATTAGCCGAGTGGCTAGGGTGTAAATAAAGGTCTCATTTTATGAACCTTCGTCGTAGATAATAGAACTTGTATGCTTACATTCCGGCATTACAGTTAAAACAGCCTATTGGTTAGGAATTGTACCATTTCACTTGTCGTAATGACAGTTAAACTTTGTTTGTTATTTTTGGGTCATTAGATATTTGGATTAGAATTTAAGTTCAGATTTGATCTGATGTAGTATAAGTTAAGACTCCGGTCTTATTAATTGACAATTTTGTTATCACATTATTTAGATAGATCGAGACGTAGTCTCGAATTGTTTGACAATATTGATTAATATTTATTGCATTATTTGTGAATTGATTCAGTATTCGTGTATTTAGACTTTCCACTCTGGAAAGCCTAATCTGTTTAACTTCGAGTTCATTTATTAAATCTCACATTTTTCTTTATTTTTTTTATGGACATTTATGATGTACGATACTCTTTAATAAAGATTACTTTATATCATATTTGTCGAGTATTGCTTGTTAGTCCTTTTGAGTCACAATGTATTAATCTTGATTTGGGGATAATTGGTAAGAACTACTTCTACTAGAAAAAGATTTAAGTTTATCTCCGGTTTAGTGACGTCAAATTAAACTTATGGCGCCCTTATATATAAATATAGACTGTTAAAATTTCATCTCCCAGTCCTTGAGAATAGAATCTCTAACTTTACCCAGCTAGTCGCTAACCGGTCTAGGGAATGCGTTTTTGGTGTAACTTCATATTTTGGATAACGCTTTACTTGCCAGATCAACTAACATCTACTTGATCATTTGTTATTGTTGATTTTGATTGATTTTTATTTTATTTTATTGTTACAAATTTAGCGCCCAACCCATTTTTTTATATTGTTACAAATTTGGCGCCCAACCAAACAAACTCAGCCTAGTATTGTTTTCTTTTAGTAAGGGGAGGATTTGAGGAATTTATTCCTTAATATTTTTCACTTTTGAGTTTGGGGCCTTCGAAAATTGAAATTTTAATTAACGTTTGGACTTTTGTTTAATATATTGTGACTAATTGGTTTGAATTTCACTAATAACTTATAGAAGTTTATTTTTTGAAAATTATTTTGAAAATTGGTAATATTGTCAGACAAATGTCGCTTGGTACATTCGTAGAAAGGGTTGAAGAGTTGAGACAACCTCGTAACGTGTCAAAAGCACAGTTATTTTCTTGCGCTGTAGATTTGTTTAGCGGTCAAGCATTGGTTTGGTTTAGGGCTAACCATGAACGATTTCATAATTGGGACGACCTCGTTCGTCAGTTGAGAGAAGTGTTCTTACCTCATAATTACGATGAGAAGTTATTCGAAGAGATTAAGGCCAGATGTCAGGGTCCAGAAGAAAATATTGATATTTTTGTGGCGGTTATGGAAACATTGTTTAGGCGGTTAGATGTAACAATTGCCGATTCCACCAAATTGTCTATTTTACGAAAGAATATCCATCCTCGATTCCAAGAACAACTATCGTTGGTAGAAGTAACTTCAGTAACTCATTTAACAGAACTTTGTAGACGTTTAGAACGCGCGTGGGCCGATATTAAAGATTATACACCACCTGTATCCGCGAGACGTAAAGCTACGTTAGAGCCAACACTAGCGTACATATCAGACTCAGCCGAGAGTAATAGGTCACGCAGTAGTTTTGATTCTTCCTCATCCAACAAAGCACCCGAACTTAGAAAACCTTTTAAATGTTTCAATTGTGGCGAACCAGGACATGCGGTTCGTGATTGTAAACAAAAATTTGTAAAGAAATGTTACGGTTGTAATACACCTAACGTTACGTTGAAAACCTGTAAGAAATGTAGTTCTTCGGGGAAAGAGCATGGCAAGCCCGAATAGATCGGTCGCAGCCTGCCAATTCGAATTTAAATCCGATCTTAGATTTTATTTTATCGCATATCCGTGGTGATGAGAGACCTTATTTAGAAACCCAAATTTTAGGACATACTATTTTAGGATTATTAGATACTGGTGCTTCGTGCACAGTAGTTGGTTATGAAGGATGGAAAGAGTTGAAAACTTTAGGGTTCAGGATAGATAGAACTGAACAAGTTTATTGTACAGTGGCTTATGGTCAGCGTCACGCCGCTATTGGTTCGATTCAAGTTCCGTTTAGTATTGCTGTAAAGACAGAATGGATAGAAGTACTTGTAGTACCTGATTTGCCGCATCGTTTGATTTATGGTATTAATTTCTTTAAGCAGATGGGAGTAGTCCCAGATTTACGTAGTGGTAGTTGGAAATTTAGTGAGCTTCCGTATGATTCACCTATATCGTTAGCTTCGGTTAGTACTCCACCTAATTTAATGAATGACAATCAACGCGTTGTTTTAGATCAAATGGTTGATAAATATTTTGTTGCGATGGGAACTAGGTTAGGCTGTGCAAAGCACGTAGAGCATCAGATTCGTCTGATTGATCCCCATCAACCTCCTATCAAACAGAGATATTATCCCGTATCACCCGTTGTTCAGCGTGAGATTGACAGACAAATTACCGAAATGGAAGCCGAAGGTGTTATTGAACGATCAGATTCAGATTGGTCTTCGCCAATTTTGATGGTTCCGAAGAAGAATGGTACTTCTCGTTTGTGTGTATATTTTCGTAAAGTAAATGCTGTTACACAAAAAGATTCTTACCCACTACCGTATATTTCGAACATTTTAGATCGCTTGAAAAACGCAAAGTATATTTCAAGTTTGGATATTAAGTCTGCATATTGGAATATTCCGTTATCGGAGGATTCTAAAAAGTTTACCGCTTTTACCATACCTGGTAGAGGTTTGTGGCAATTTAAAAGTTTAGCTTTTGGTCTGCATAGTGCCCCTGCTACTTTTCAGAAATTCATTGATAAAATTTTAGGACCTGAATTGGAACCGCACGTTTTTAAGTATTTGGATGATATTATCATCATAGCTGACACTTTGGAAAAACACATGGAAATATTGAATGAAGTATTGAGACGATTAGTTGGTGCTGGTTTCACGTTGAATCGTGAAAAATGTTCGTTTATTGTACCCGAGTTGAAGTATTTAGGATATGTTGTTAACGTAAATGGTTTATCGGTTGATCCCGATAAAGTAGCTGCAATTTTGAGGATTCCGATCCCCCGTACTGCAAAAGAAGTTCGTAGAATGTTAGGAGTAGCTAGTTGGTATAAGAGATTTATTCCCTCTTATTCAGATGTTTGTGCCCCTTTGAACAGACTTACTCGTAAGACCGTGAAGTTCATCTGGAGTGAAGATTGTAATCGAGCGTGGAACGCGATTAAATATTGTTTGATTTCGGCACCCATTTTGAGTTGTCCTGATTTCAATTTGCCTTTTTCTATTCAAACTGACGCATCGTCATTCGGGTTAGGCGCTGTCTTAACTCAAACCACAGACGAAGGGGAAAAGGTAATTTGTTATTTGAGTAGATCGTTGACCCGCTTAGAGCAAAAGTATACTACTACCGAACAAGAATGTTTAGCTGTATTGTGGGCAATAGAAAAGTTACGTCCGTACGTGGAAGGATCACATTTTACGGTAATTACCGATCATCATAGTTTGGTGTGGCTACATAATTTGAAAGATCCTTGTGGTCGTTTGGCGAGATGGGCCATACGTTTACAACAATATGACTTTAAAATCATACATAGAAAGGGTTGTGACCATCATGTACCCGATGCACTTAGTCGAAGTGTGCCTGTGTTGAATACGTGTAAAATAGAGACAGGAATTTTGTATCCTCATTGTCCGTGGTATAGTCGTATGTTACAAAAAATTAAAATTACTCCTGAACGTTTCCCTGATTGGAGAATCGACCAAGATCAATTGTATCGCTATCAGAAAACCAACACCGTGGGTTGAGACTCGGATGAGAGTCAGTGGAAAAGAGTTATACCCCGATCTGAAAGAAAAACAATTTTAAATAAGATGCACGACGCACCTACTTCGGGTCATTTAGGAATTTTTAAGACCTATCATCGTATTTTACAACAGTATTATTGCCCGCATATGCATGCTGATGTTTCTAGGTATATTAGGAAGTGTAAAACCTGTATTGCACAAAAAGTTGAAAGAAAAGCACCTGCTGGCTTAATGGCAAGTCGCTATATAGTAGATCGCCCTTGGAAACAGATTAGTATTGATTTTGTTGGACCTTTGGTAAAATCCACTTCGGGATACAATTATATTTTGACAGTTATGGATGTGTTTAGCAAGTTTCTTTTGACATTTCCCGTTAGAAAAGCTACGGCTCCTGCCGCAGTGAAAATTTTGGAAAATAATGTTTTTTTGTTATTTGGTAGTCCAGATTCGATTGTATTAGATAATGGAACGCAATTTAAGGGCAAGGAATTTAGAAAGCTCGCAGCCACCTACAACATCAAATTACGATTTAACGCACACTATCATGCGCAAGCCAATATAGTGGAGCGCGCGCACTCTACGTTGAAACAGGGTATTCGTTCTTATCTGCGCGATGATCAACGTAAGTGGGAAGATAACTTACAAAAGGTGACTTGTGCCTTGCGTACTTCAGTTCATGAAAGTACAAAATGCACTCCATATTTTGTGAATTTTGGACGTGAAATAGCTTTTCCGGACGAGATGGTAGATCGCGTGCCGGAGACCGTTGAAAACAATGTAGACTTAGACGAGCGAAGGAAAATATTCCGTGAGATCTATAGAAAAGTTAGAGAACGTTTGAAACATGCCGTTGGAGTTAGTAAGCGTCGGTATGATTTAAGGAGACGAGATATACAATATGATCCAGGCGTGCAGGTTTGGCGTAGGAATTATGCACTGTCTGATGCCTCAAAACATTTTAGTTCCGCTTTTGCACCTAAATTTTTAGGGCCGTATACGATCTTTAAACGATTATCTCCTTGGACGTATGAGTTACGCGACGAATATGGAAGACCGTGTGGCGTATGGCATGCTAAAGATCTTAAACCTAATTCAGACGGAATAGGCTCTGATTAAATCACAGAACCGTCTTGTCAAAATTGTTTATATTTGCTTTTGAAAAAAAACTTTGAATTTGATTGATTTTATATCTTGTTAATTTTTTTTTTACTTGCTTCTCATTAGTTAGCTCTATCGTTGAATATTTGGATTGTTGGTATATTGTTGTACAATTTTGGAACCCATTGTTGGAACTCTTTGCTGTATTTCAGACGTTGTAAGAGTAGTATTATTTTAGAAAAATTTGGATAATTTGTTAGCACAATTTTTATAATGGTTGGATAGTGTGAAATTTGATATTGTTTAGATACGGTGTAGCTAATATTTGGACCTTTGATTGTTTAAATTTATTTAAACATTTTGGAAAAAGGATTTGTTCCTTAATTGGTAGAAACTTTTGATTGTTTGAATTCGTTTAAACATTTTGGAAAAAAGGATTTGTTCCTTATTTGGTTGAAACTTTTGATAGTTTAAATTCGTTTAAACGCTTTGGAAAGAGATTGCTCTCTATTTGTATATTGTTTGACTGTTAGTCAATTTTGGTAGTACTTGTTTTATTTGGATGATTTTCGATCAGGAATATTTAGATATTGGTTGGCCACATAGAAGTGTAGCGATATCTTGATTGGCCGTGGATGTTAGATGTTTCGAAGCTAATGTTTGGATAGAGTGATGATATGGCTCATTTGAATAGTTGGGAGTCATTAATCATTTCCGTAAAGGGAACCCAGATTTTAGTATTTTTGATAGGAACTCACAGAGATCCTTTGCCTTGTGCAGATTTAGTCGATACATTTATCATTTAGCCTATTGATGATGGAAGCTTGTGAGATCTTGACTTTCTTTACCATCAATATTTGTGATATTTCTAATAGATTGGAGGGTTGTTGTTATTTAGCTTGTGGGGTGTTCTAGCATTTCCTGCAAAAACCGCAGTGTTGTATAGTTGTTTGGTTGACATGTATTTTGGATCATTGTGACGATACATTATTTTTGGGATATAACCAGTCGGTTTCCGCAAGGAAAAAGGGAATGATAGTTTTGAAAAGTAGTCTTTTGAATTTGGTATTCATGAGTCTAGACGCCTTGTGCGAATTCGACCCCTATTCGTTGATTGTGACAGTTCTTCAGGACTTTCTTTAACGTCCAATATGTTGAAATCCTGTTAGGATATTTTGAAAACCTTTCGCTTGGAAGATTTTAGATTGTCATCGGACACTTGTAGTTGTCCTCTTTGTTAAGTAAAGGGGGAATTGTTACGTAAATTATTTCGTAACACAATATTTATATAATTTTGAATTTTGTACGCGTGCTGCCATCTATGTAGAACGTGTGAACTAACCGATCTTTGGATCGATAAAATAGATTGCTTAGAAACAAAATGGGCTTGTGTTCTTGTCATCGATTCGGAGCGGTCGACGTTCGACCTTATCTTAGATCATCCCTTCAACTGGCCGGATTTAATTCAACTAAAAGGCATAAATTGATCGAGATATAGTTCTTCCATCGACTGACATAAGCATTTTGTCATATTGAAGGCGTGTTACATCTAAACGCGTAAGTTTTTCATTTTCAAGATATAGCACATGGTTATCAGTTGTTTTCGTTAATTTTCTAGCGTTATGTTGGACCGGTAGGATCATTTGGAAACTGTTATTGTACCCTGCTGAGTACTTGAAAAACATTTATAGAGCCGTTGTTTGTCTGAGAGACGAAATATTATTCCGTTGGAGTTATTTTGGGGCTAGCGGAGATACATCAGGCAATGTTTCACTGGAGCATCTGGAAGACTCAACCGTAGTTATATTTTACGCAAAATCATTATCTAGAAGACGACTTGTATACAGATAAGTGTTTACCGAAAGTTTTAAGCTCAGTTGTACGTGGCTATAGAACTTGTGACACACGTTTTTGGCGTGTATTTGTGTTTATTTAATGTAAACGAGTTATTTTGTTTATGTTTTGTTTATTGCCATGTTCAAACGACCTAAACTTTCTAAATAGATCTATGTAAGAGAGCTCTCAGGTTCTAATTTAAGTGTAATTAAGGTTAGTCTCTCCAAATACTGTCGTAGAGCCATTTTGTCAGTGAAATTTGAGTTACATTTCGGTTCGTGTTAGTACGATTTCGGTTTATTTGTACATTTGTTGTCCGTGGTTTAGAGTAGTGAAGATATATTATTGTTCATTTGGGGAAGGAGGTAGTCTGACGTTACTGTGTATCGTTCAGTTACGGGATATCGCATCCGTTCTCTCCCCAAGCGACCACTTTTATATCAGGGATACATCCGAAAGGATAGTTTTGATTTGCGAGCCGTACCTGTGGGTTACGTGCTATTTTGATTTGACGTTTCGAATATTTGTTTTGATTTCGATTCGTAAACGTCTTGTTTTGACACAATCGTGGATTGTTCGTTACGATTTTGGTACCTACCATTGCAACCTGTGCGTTTCGCATCCCGGCGTGCGGTTAAATTAGCCGAGTGGCTAGGGTGTAAATAAAGGTCTCATTTTATGAACCTTCGTCGTAGATAATAGAACTTGTATGCTTACATTCCGGCATTACAGTTAAAACAGCCTATTGGTTAGGAATTGTACCATTTCACTTGTCGTAATGACAGTTAAACTTTGTTTGTTATTTTTGGGTCATTAGATATTTGGATTAGAATTTAAGTTCAGATTTGATCTGATGTAGTTTAAGTTAAGACTCCGGTCTTATTAATTGACAATTTTGTTATCACATTATTTAGATAGATCGAGACGTAGTCTCGAATTGTTTGACAATATTGATTAATATTTATTGCATTATTTGTGAATTGATTCAGTATTCGTGTATTTAGACTTTCCACTCTGGAAAGCCTAATCTGTTTAACTTCGAGTTCATTTATTAAATCTCACATTTTTCTTTATTTTTTTTATGGACATTTATGATGTACGATACTCTTTAATAAAGATTACTTTATATCATATTTGTCGAGTATTGCTTGTTAGTCCTTTTGAGTCACAATGTATTAATCTTGATTTGGGGATAATTGGTAAGAACTACTTCTACTAGAAAAAGATTTAAGTTTATCTCCGGTTTAGTGACGTCAAATTAAACTTATGGCGCCCTTATAAATAAATATAGACTGTTAAAATTTCATCTCCCAGTCCTTGAGAATAGAATCTCTAACTTTACCCAGCTAGTCGCTAACCGGTCTAGTGAATGCGTTTTTGGTGTAACTTCATATTTTGGATAACGCTTTACTTGCCAGATCAACTAACATCTACTTGATCATTTTAGTTATTGTTGATTTTGATTGATTTTTATTTTATTTTTTTGTTACAACGTATATGTTCTATTATTTCATTTAAAACATTTGTTTATTTTTTTATGATTTCACTATCAATCACTCAAACACTATCAATAGATATAATTATCATCACAATTACTCTTATAGAGTTTATTGAGTTAAAAATTTTCTGGTTCTTTTCAATAATTAGGAATACAAAGAAATTAATTCCATAGATACAGCAAAACAAAAATGAAGCATCAACGTAATTTTTTTCTGTTTGTATGCAAAATAAGTGGCTGCAAATTTCACTGTTATACAAATGCAAAAGAGAAATTTTATTTTTTGTATTATCTTTGCAACTACATGGCCGATTTAAATTCAATTTCGTATATTTAACTCGAATCAGACATTCCTATTTTATCTGGTGTGGCAGTCAACAGGAAAATTGCGTTCATTCGACATTTTTCCAAGCAGTTATTTCAAGTAGTTAAATCAGTTACATGATTTTACACGTATTTTAACTTCTAACATATTACCGCTATATATAACTACTCTTAAAGCGTAAGTTATTCGCCAATAAAAACGCCAAGTAGACAATGTTTTTTACAAGTGTCTATTAATTTTTACTTAAGAACCTATAAATATTTATCCGTGATCCTTTAGAATTTAACGGATTTTGTGTCCGGACAAAGAAATGAAGAAAATATTGTAATATATAATTCAGTCCAAAATTTGAGTTAGGTATATTCATATTCAATATGTTCTACGTATCACTCTTTCACCATTTTCCGGCTTGAAATACTTGAAAAAATACTGACCATGATTGCAGGTAGTAACTTCCCAGGTATTTCTTTCAAATTGCGTACCGTCTCAGCTTTTTAGAAAGCTTCATTCTGCCATTGTCTTCAGCTAGATTAATGCATTTTATGTCTCTACGTTAATATAACCAAATATTAACATTGGATTTAGATGTTATTTTGATATTGTCACGGGGTGAATTCACAATTATGGTACAATTGTGTTATAATATCTTCAAGGAATTGTCCTTGAACGGCCTTTAGACCATGTAGATCAAGGTTGCTGACTTACGGTTTTGGAAATTAAAGAATGTGCAGAGTGTTGCGAGTTTGTCCACATACGTGTTTAACTACATTCTAATGTGTTGATAAACGTTATTCAATTGTGCTGACTATGGTCTTTAATTGCTGCCAACAATTACACAAATGAATAATGTTTCCAAAACAATTGAGGTAGGACTTGACGTCATAGTGTCCTGGTTAACAGTTATAAAATGGTCTCCACGTGTTCGCCTCGTGTGGATACCTGGGGTGGTTCGACCGATTCTGGAGAAGCTGGGACAAGATCGACACTTACATTAGCTTCTAACCAGACAACACCAGCAGCCATTTTGGCCAACAATTGTAATCTGATGTAAATTAATATTATATAATAAATTTTGTAGAAAAGATTCCATTCTTGAATTCACCCCGTGACAATATTTACGATTGAAGAGAGAGGGAGAAAAGGGGAGATATGGAGAGAGAGAAGCGAAACATATTTTATTGAAGGCTCAAATAACTATTTACATTGTAGGAAAAATTCTTGAATCCTCATTGTCGCTGAAATCCATTTTTAAACCTGATAAAATCATCAACATGGTTTTAGAGAATTTTTTTTTTATGGGCAGGGACACGTATAATGAATGAAATACCTTAGCATGTTTGGCCCATACTAAAAAATCTAGAATATGCAGATGACGTTGGTCTTATAGCACCTACATACAACGATATGTGCGCTTAACTGATTGCATTACAGTACAAGAAGCCTGACTTATATTTTACATTGGACTAAAAGGGTAACCGACGAGTTCATCGAAAATCAATAAAGTAACATAGTTTATGAATATAAATAAAGAAATATAATAAGAAAACTTATATAATAAAAGAAATAAAAGTTTTGTTTTTAAGGTTTAATAAGACAGGTTATGGGCAATTGCACGCAAATAATTTTTATAAATTCACACATAATGATACGCATTTTAATTGGGCTAATATGGGAGAAAATAAAGTACTATGCGCCTAAAAACAAGGTAATTAGGTTAGGTTTAGTAAGTAAAAGTCTAAAACCGAGCAGAGTGAGTTACCCATCTTCTAGTTTAAGGACAAAGCACTATTTTAGGTTAGGTTAGGTTAGTAAGGGTTTTGTTAGAAGAAGCCGAGCGAAGCGAGCTACCCATCTTCTATTTTAATGTCAAAACACTATCTTAGGTTAGGTTAGGTTAGATTAGTAAGGGTTTGGTTAGAAGAAGCCGAGCGAAGCGAGCTACCCATCATCTAGTGTAATGACAAAACAAACTCACACTAACATAACAATGCCACCTGTTTAGAATCACCATACATTGAACAAATCATGAGTGGTATAGTAAATATGAATAGTAAAACTATGTACATAACACAAAACCCTTAAGACTTAACAGATGGGGAAATACCATTTTTATAATCCTTTAAGAATGGGTGTATTAAGTACATTTATGATCCCATTAACCGGGTTTTTCTGATCTAAGGAGCCCTGTTCGATTTCAAAATAATCCAACAGGTATCTTTTACCTGGCGTATTTTCTGAATGGAAAATTTAAAAATTATTAATAGACCAAGTATGATAGTTATTAATAAGTGCAGTCCGTCAACTTTTATTGACCACTGCTTTTTTGGCTTTCCAATCCCCTCGGCATTCCTCTCAAATATTTACAAAATATTTTTTTTCGATGAATTGATCATTCGATGAGTTGATTTTCGATGAATTGATTTTCGATGAATTGATTTTCGATGAACTTACCGTGAATCGAGTAAAAGTCAACGTCATCTAAACATTCTCAGCATTCAGGAAAAAAATATGGAAAAAATGGACCAGTTTTGCTTCCTTGCCTAACCACCAAAGACTGCAGGACTGCAATCGTCGTACTTTCAAAAAGCACGTATCCATGATTGTGATTTGTTACTGGAAGTAAATTAGGCATACGTTTAAGAATTGTTGAGAAATTACAAAAAGACATTAAATTTAGAGCATTTAAAAAAGCATGCTTTTCGGACTCCCGGCAACATTTAAAAACCTACATACCTTCAACTACATTTTAAGGAAGTTTTGTTCATGATTTTGCATGGTTGGAAAATGAGGAAATTCACCAATGCCATCGGATACAAACTACAAGTGTTTAAGTTACATTTGACAAGGATCTGGACAAGATGCATTGCCTAGAGAATAAAATTAAATACGTGGAAACGGTTTGGAGCACGTAAAAAAACCCGATAGTATTGGTATGTAAGATACATGGAACAACCTGTCGCCATCAGTTAGATTAACAGTATCTAAGTATGGAGAAGGAAAATGTCCTAAAAGTGAAATAAGCAGTTGATATAGTAAGTCATATGTAAGTTTACACAAATTCCTTTTACTGTGATCATTCTTCAAAATGCCAATAATAATTTTCTATGATTCTACAAGATTTGCTACAGTGTTCAAAAGTCAATTTTCAATATATTAAATGTAATAGGATCGTTTATCAAAAACTGTAATCTAAAATGTGATCGGAATTCTCTTCGGCTGACCAGAGTTCTGATTGAAACATCCAATACACTGCTGAATCAGCAATCAGACTTTCTCACTTCTAAATGTGTGCTTCTAGGAAACTCATTTCTGACAAGATCCAAGATCGTGCGTTTGTAGAATGTTCGCCCGTCAATATATATGATTAAATGAGCATTAGTAACTGCGTGATAGTAAAATTACGTTCAGTTTTTTAACGATTTCTATATACATATTTTACATTTCCTTAACCGCACCACGATTTCAGAACTTTTAAATGATCAGGTGTTTTCTAATTAATAGTTAATTATTTAGAATAATAAAAAAAAAATTTATGAATTAGAAATAATTCTTTTCGTTTCCAATCTTCAATAGTACTAATTTTCAAAACCTATGAATTATTTTTTATATCCCTAGTCTTACCATAAATACTGTTATGCATAAAGATATGATAATTTTCTTTTAGTACATAATACAAAGATAAATTTTGAAAAAGAAACAACTATTAGGAGATATTTAGGTATTATGAATGTAACTAACAGGTTTTTTTTTTGTGTTAAGACAGGACAAGAGTAAGGAGCACACTAATACTGTAAAGAATAATACTAGCGAAATCTAGTAAATCCCAAAATAACTAAGATAAGTAACTTGGGGTGAAACTAGCAGAGCAAACTTGTAGGTATGTTAATTACTTACGCTTAGGGGACAGTTGGAAAGTAGCTAAATATAGGTGGAAAGAGTAGTGAGAGGCAATCGATGAATGGTCAGAGATAATCGAGAAGATAATAAGTTGATATGTGTTCATTGAAGTTATTTTCCGAAAGGTATTTAGTGTGGATAGCGAGTTCAATTTATAATTTAACATTCTCTCCTAAATATTTCACATCATCAATTAAATTCACATCCTTGCCATTTATTTTCAGTTTTAAGTTTGGAATGTTTGGTTTCCTCTTAGTGAAGATTATGAATTCGGTCTTATCTTCATTTATTTTTATTTTCCATTTATGAAAATATTTTATCATTTCGTGTAAGGTCTTCTCTAACCGGTTTTGAATTGTTTATGGGCGCCAGGAAGATGTATGTATGTATTGCTGTGTCATCTGCTGAAATGGTTTACGTTACCTTAACTTGGAGTTTTTCTTTTTTATTTCACCTTCAGAAAAAATTGACCTGCATATTTTGTATAAAAGTTAAGAAGTCAAAATTAAAACTAGTAAATACTGCGCATCACAAATCAGAAAAGATGTTTATGGATTTAGGCCTAAGGATTTATTAAATTGTTCCAATGTTTTTGTTCGTAATGATGGAATAAACAAATCTTTACAACCTCCATTTGATGGACTGTTTGGTTAAATCGAGAGACATGGTAACACATATCAAATTTTGATTAGAGGAAAAATAAAATATTTTAGCAGAATAATTAACGTTAAAGTCCATTTACGATAAAAATGAGATGACGTCACAGTTGAAAAACTTGCTATGTTGCCACTTCGCTAATTATTAAAAAGGCTAGGTTATATTGAACTACGTATATAAGTTTAACCTCACTCGTTCATATGTCAAACAGAAATACGATTAAACAATGCTATTTAAACTTGGCAACATGGAAAAGTGGTACCAACATGTAGTAAGCAAATGGAACAACTGAGTAATACTTTCATGTTGGTTAATTTACATTATAACTTTGATAATAAAACTAACAAAGTGTGACGTCATCTCATATTTATCGTGAATGGAGTATAGCACTGGAAGGGGAGTATTGTAGCGGTGGTTGTCATAGATATATATTTGATTCTTGATTATTGTTGTTTTGTCAAAATAAAAAGGTTAATTAATGAAAAGCCTCTGATAAAATTGAAATATAGGGGATATGTGGGACGGTGGCACAATTGGTACAGTGGAACATTTGACATATCTTTGAAATATAGAATATTTTCATGTCTATTTGGGTATATTGGCCCCTCTGGTACTGAGAAATTATACTATCCACATTTTGAGTCTATAAATTTAAGTCCCGCCATTTATGATGAAAATGTTGATTTGAGGTTGACAAACTAAAGTTTATCGTAACAAGAAATTTTTTATTTGAACGAGACACAACTAAATTAGTAAGAAATTTTGTATTAGATGTTGCAAATTGGTCATTTGTCTACAGAGTAAATCAATTTCTAATGTTCTAAACTATATCTTTTATTATATTTGATAAAATGTTCGTGAAAATAGAGTTAGGCTAACAGTGGCACACGTGTTATGTGTATACAGTGGTACAGTGAGCCACTGTAACCACGTACGTGGGTACGAGTTAGAAGAACAATTCCAAGGTACGCAAAATAAAAAAGATCAGAAAATTAAAAGATATTCTTGTAAGTTCAGACACGTATCAGATGATGTCAATATTGATGAGAATTCAAACTCAGATGATATTGTAAACAATGATATTAAAGTAATGCAATATGCCTTAATATTTGAAGGATACGGAAAAAATAAATTAAGAACCGCTCTATAGAGGAAATCATAGAAATAACGACTGGCGATATTGTTGTAACATATATCCGACGGCTGACTACTCTTTAAATTTATTAAAACAAATGAAAATTACACATTTAAAAAATCAGAGATGATAAAAGTTTTACCATCTCCTGCTCCGTCTGGTAGCACAAAACGCCGTTTAGACGTTTTGATTTTTACAGTAAATTTAATGAAATATAATTAACATTAAAATAAAAACTATCAAAACTTACTGCTTCCAAGGAACTTAACAGAGTATATTTTTTTATATTAATAATAAATTTACATTTATATACCTATATTTATACACATTATTTAATTACTTTTAGTAGTAGTTTGTTCCAAAAAATTGATTTTTTTACAATATTATTAATTTTTTAGTACCTTTCAGATGATTTATTTTTAAAGACATTGAATTGAAGTTTCAATATTATGATTGATACATATACAGATTTTTTAGATACCTATTATATTTACTGTTCCACTCTATCCCTAATGCTGTTTCACTGTACCCTCACGTATAGGTACAGTGGCACAATTGCAGAGATCAACAAAAATATTAATTATAAATGGCACGTGATAAGGACATTAATTTTTAACAGGTTATTTAAACACCGACATTATAAGTATTAAGTGGCGAAAAGATTTATTTAAAAAATTGAAGATGTTATGTACAGAAAACCAAAATGTGTGCCACCGTCGCCACATCTACCCTATTATTATTATTATTTAAAAAAAAGGGAGATTGTAGTCCCGCCCGTACAATTAACGCATTCAGCAAGTACGTAAAAAAATATCAAATAAACGAAAAATAACAACAACAAAAATTAGTGTAGAAGTATGAAAAACTGTACGGGAATACTAACGACATCATAAGACTCTATAACTAAGAGTTTTGATTAATAAATCCGGCAGTAATTTACTTCTCCGTCTTCTTTATCTTTCCGGCATACATAAAATAACGAAACCCAAATTCTACAAAAGGAAATGTTATTTTTGTATAATTTCGACGTAAATAAATCTTTTTCCCATGAAATATAATAAAGTGTCATTCAAAGTTTTGTATTATTTATTTACACTTGTAGTTTCCATAATAGGTTTGTGATGCTATTTCGAGGTGGCTTTATTCGATTTTATTTCGTCCTTGAACTATATATTAAACTGTTATTATGGGACTACTTTTTAACACGCTTCCTTCTACATTTTCCAATAATTTGGCTCTATTGTTATGTGATAACACCAAGTTCCTTAGAAAATGAGTTCGTATTTTCGTAGCTATAAAGAAAGGCGTCGGGAAAAGATCAATGGAATAAACAAATTGGATTATGTTGATATTTTAGTCATTTCTTGAATTGACAAAAATTGAACTGGCTAATGCTGAAATACAAAGCAATTAAGTTTTATTTGCATAAATAACAAAGATTAAAATGGAGATTGACAGGAGATAAGGTACTGCTATAAGATGTAAAAAAATTGTATGTGAGCAAAATAATTGGGCTAGCTGCCTGCTATGTGGCCAAAATGATACGTTCTTTTACAATGATAACCGCCAATCAATTGAATATTATTTTTTATGTAACAGTTACAAACAAGCCTACAACATGTCAAAAAACGCTGTGGCATGGGAATTAATCCTCTTTTTTTGGTGAATATGGTGTATCTAATAATACTTTCAAATATTGGTTTTAATGTTATCAACCTGACAATTTTGCTATCAGTAACCGACAATACTGTGGATCATCCAGAAGATTAAAGGTCGATAAAAATTCGTTGTATATTCTGGAGAAAATTGCCGAACATTTTGGAGTTCATCAGTTAACAATTTCGAGGGATCTGCACGTGATCATAAATTCATCTAGAAACAGATTGTTAAGCAACGTCCTGTAACGAATCGGCTAGTCCACTCGGACAAAAGCCATATTTCACACACTACCCGTCGCAAGAATTTCTTTGAAAGGGGTTGCCATCGTTTTTTTTTTTTTCATGATTTTACAAGGGGTATTTTAAAATACATATTTTAAGAATTCAGATGATAAAATAAAAATTAGAAATCTTACGTTACACCACGTATCTTTAGAAATATATTTTTAAACGGTTACTTGTTCAAGAAGACATTTGTTTAGAGTTATTGCTTAATAACTTTGAACACTAGCAACTTCTTGAACAATGTGTAAACTCTTTTTCTTAGAACTGCGACTAGACTGCTTATATAAACTCTTATCTCTCTGAAGAGGAGAGCAGACAGTATTCGGTCCAGTTAGCGTAAAGATGTAAGTTGTTGAATTCTTTGAGGCACTGTCTCAGCATTCTGCTGGTCTACTCGATTCTATTTGTTTTAATCTTTTCATTACTTTAATATCTATATTTTAATATTTTAAGCTTTTTGTAAATATTACTTTTAATAAATCAAATTTATTAATTTTAAACCGTCTTAACGTGTGTAAATCTTCACCTTTAAGAACTTAAGTAAACAGCTAAGATCCAGACTTTTAACAAGATGCCTCATCAGTCGGTTGGTAAGTACACTAATACATAGTATTTAATTCACATATCGTAATAATGAACCCTGGATAACACTCACGCCTACTACCCGAACTCCTTTAGTCAGAAATCTCATTTCAGTTTGAGATCAGACTTTATATAATATCACAGTCTCGCTACCTAGACAACAAACTGTACGTTGTAAAGTAACGTATCGGGCTCGCTACAGTCCGAAACGTCCGAATTTTTATTTTATGAATTATTATACCCTATTATTTATGAAGTATTAGTCTTTGATACTAATACTCAATATATATTGTACTATTCTAGCATAGTACTATCAGAAATGGCAAACGTCCCTAATGGTATCCGCATTAATACTAGACCATTGAAAAATATTTCAAAGATATTAAAATTAATAACGGAAAATTTTTGAATGGTAAATTATTAACGGCACAAAACATAGAAGTAAGCTTAAAGGAGTTTGTGTAAAAAAAAAACAAAAATGGTGTTTTTTGTTTAAGTTTTAACTTCTTTAAGATTACTTCGAGCCTTTTGACTTCTGATGTCCTAGTGTTTGCCCAAAATAGCTACAAACATCAACTAAATCCTTTGACCGACAATATAGAACAAAAATAAACACTTAAACACTTTGTAGAAGCTGCGCGCAAGATAATCGACGAAATAACTCCCACCCATACGTCTCCCATCCAACTCATGCCCTCTTCTAACACTACTATTAACTTTTCCTTCTCCACTGTATCCTGTATCACGGTCAGAGATACAATAAATCAGTTAAAAAACAGTAAAGCGCAGGATTACTATGGAATCACTACCGGAATATTAAAATCCGTGAAGGACACAATTATCATACCCTTCACTAAGATAATAAATCGATGTATCCTATCGAACAAATTCCCTGATGCCCTAAAAATTGCAACTGTGTTACCAATACACAAGAAAGGTGATAATAATGATCCGGGAAACTATCGACCCATATCATTGCTTCCCATATTATCAAAAGTTCTTGAGAAAATACTTTCAAAACAAATAATAACCTTCTTTGAATGTAACCAATTGTTTCATGATATGCAGTTTGGCTTCAGAGCCAATAGATCCACATCTGATGCAATTCTGGCTTTTATCGATGAAATATCTACTGGCATCGAGGCTGGAGAGTTTTGCTTAACAACACTACTCGATCTTTCGAAAGCCTTTGATTGTGTATCCCACCAGATTCTGCTGGATAAATTTCATAGATATGGATTTGATAAAGCCAGCATCACTCTTATGGAATCCTACCTCACAGGAAGGAAACAATTGGTTTGCACCAAAAACGGTAATTCAGATTTTCTGACTCTTGATACAGGAGTTCCTCAAGGCTCCATCCTGGGACCTTTACTATTCCTCATTTTTATAAATGATTTTCCAAATTTTATTGATCAAACCAGTATCTTATACGCTGACGACACAACTTTTGTTGTTAAATCTGCAAGTCTGAATAACACCATTTCAATAACAGAATCTTTGTTAAAAAAAGCAAAATACTGGTTTGACACCAATAAACTATCCCTCAACCTTGATAAGACCCAACAAATGTTGATTACCTTGCGCAAACATAATAATAATTTTGATAACACGGATAATGTTAAATTTCTTGGTATACATGTGGACCCTAATCTTACATGGAACCACCATGTTGACATCCTTTCCGGCAGATTATGTTCCATAACCTTTCTCTTACGGAACCTCTATAATTCTGTTAGAGGGGATGTTCTTATGGTGGCATACAACGCATTGTTCCACAGCCAGATTTCATATGCCATCTTAGCATGGGGACATTCTACAGCAGCTAAAAGAGTTTTCTCATTGCAGAGGCGTGCTATCCGAGTTCTTGCATCCATTCCTTATAGATCTGACTGTAGAAACTCATTTAAAACCTTAAAAATTATGACGCTACCATCTATCTACATATATTTTACCCTCTTATATATGCATAAAAATAAAACTGGACTTACTACCTTCTCAGAAGTTCATGATTACAACACAAGAAACAAGTCAAATATTTATCCTAATTTCTTGAGACTGACGAAATCAAGAAATGCTGTTAACTACTAGTCAATTAAATTTATGAATAATGTACCGGTCAACATCAAACAATTGGCCTTCAACAAATTCAAAACTGTCATGAAGGACTATTTTATTAAAAATCCTTTTTACTCCATAGAGGAATTCTTACTTCACAGTTTTGTAAAGTTATAAAATGTAGAAATCTTTCAATGTGTCTTTAATATTGTCAATGTAATTTCTGATCTGTAAATTTTAATAGACTGAATTAATATATTGTAATATCGACTGACTTAAAACACTGAGTCTGTAATTGGGTCAATAAACTTATTATTATTATTATTATAAAAAACACAATTTACTAAACTACAAAATAAAATTTTGTTGCACGAAAATGCTGGGCCATATGATACCCTTACTGTCAAACAGAACAACTTTAATTTGTGTCGAAAATTTCTCCTGCATGCGGCGTATTCTCCCGATTTGGTACCTTTGCAATAAAATATATTCATACGATGCAGAAAGCTGAACAGGGCACAAAATGTTGCTGACAAAAGAAGATCGATTCATTGCCTCGACATCGATATATTTTTTCGCACAAAAACTAAAATTGAGAAGTGAAATCTGAGGCAAATATGTTGATGATAGAATTGTACTTCATGTGAAAATAAAGCTAAAACCAGTGAAAAAATACTTAAACATTTACACACCTAATAATAACCCTACTAATAAAGCCATTAGCCGATATGCCTACAGACTATCACTATCAGAAGATCTTGGAACATCTGTGTTGGATATTTCGTGCTCATCCTATGATCACTTAAAATCATAATTTTTTACGTTACACTTCTACATGTAGCTCTGGAACACCTAGAAGATTAAAGGTCCATAAAAATTCGTCGTATGTTCAAGAAAAATTGAGAAACATTTTGGAGATTAGTGTATAACAATTTAGAGAGAACTGCATGTGATATTAAAATTAATAAGAGGGATTCATCACTCTTGTGATCGCTGAAGACGGAAACAGATTGTTGAATAATTTCCGTAAAATCGAAATTTTTATTTTATGAAATATTATATCGCTTTGATACTAATACTCAATATACCTATATATTGTACTAAACTGGTGTACTTGTGAAAGTAAATAATATTGTTATTATAACCACTATAGGGCAATAATATTGCGCAATTCGTGACAAAGATTCATGTTGTCGGCTGAAAATAATAAGGTTGTATGTGACATTTTTTCTCAAATGCACTTTTCAATACTATAGAGTTGTATGTCACGTAACCTACTTGTTCCAATAATTTCCATAAGATAGCATTACCGGTGTCGGAGAAAAAAGCAGAAAACCATAGTTGTTTGTCTTAAAAAATAAAAAACTTACAAAACATAGTTGTATGTTAAAACATACACCCTTGTATTTTAATTGTTTTTTTTTAATTCATAATTTATGGTTCTATGTTTGACATACAACATCTTTTATGTTAAATATAAAACATCTTTTTCGGGCACCTGGGGTACAAAAAATATTAAAAAGAATAAAACAAGGTCTTGAAGACTTGTTAAATATATTTCGAGACATTAAGGTTTCTACAAATAAAAATACGTTACCAGAAAACAAGGTAATCGCTTTAAAATCTATGCTGGATTGGATGTCTACTATGGATAAATCTTATTATGAAACAATATTGCCAAGAAAGTAAATCTCAAGAAAATAATTAAAATACAATTTATTTCGTTTAATTTTTTTTATTTCGAATGTTTCACTTTCAGTTCAAATTATCTTAATTTATCTTAATTTTTTGTAAGATTAATATTTAATTTGTTATTATATTGTTCAATTTGTGTTATTTAATCCAATAAAAATTTAATACGTGACTAACATTTCTTTTACCTTTTCTGGTACCTTTTTAACAATTTTCAGAAACCTAAAAACTGAAGCTTTACCTATAAACTGAATTTCCCCCCGATACTACTTTGAACTACAAAGCTGTATGTAACGTTAAGGTACTAAGTTTCGTGTTTTTCTTAATCACAAAGTTGTATGTTCATTTTTCAAATTGTTAAAATGGTATTACAGTCGATTCCGCTTAATTGGGACACATCGGGACTTCGGGCCCAATTTTAGCCCAATTAAGCGGCTGCCCCAATTAAGCGAACCCCACATAAAATTAAACAATGCATATTTTTCTTTCAATAATTTTATTTTATAAACTCTTGGACAAAACTATAAATTACATATAACCAAAAAATATAAACTTTTAAGAAAAAATAATAACAAATTCCAAAATAAAATAATAAATAGGTACATACTATTTAATTCAATGCAAAAATGCGTCAAGTGTAGTCTGTCTTTTGTTTTTGTAACATTTCACTTCTGCAAAATCAGCACAGGTATTCAGTGCGGATGTACGACTCCCTTCATTTCCTTCCTGCATAAAATAACACTGTAATATTAAATTCTTTGTACATATTTTTTCTTGAGAATATGTGTAACATAATATGTACTGTGATCTTAAATTTACTGTTCCAATTAAGCGGAATGTTGTCCCAATTAAACATGTAAATTTACTGTTGGTTCCTTGGTTTGGTTTCTGTTCTTTGAGATTTGGCAACAAATAAGCAACTGCCCCAATTAAGCGGTGGCCCAATTAAGCGGTGGCCCAATTAAGCGGAATCGTCTGTATTCAATATATATTTTTTTTTCAAAATAATGCGTTAATGACAATAACATATCAATATATAGTTATTAAAAAAAATTTTTCCTTGTATTGTAACCTTATATTGGTTTTTTCCATGTCAAAATTTTTGAAGCTTGTTTTCTCAAATGTAATACACTTCGACATACAACCTTATTATTTTCATCCGACGATGTGTCAATTATAAAGTTAATAAGTTGGATAAACAGCATACAGAATGCGTTAATAAGCTACTATATATAGACACAACAATGTAAAGGAAAAGGAGAGAGGACTGTTTGATATACAATTTCGCTTTTAAACATAAGAACACTACTACTCTGACGATAACATGTTTACAATACATAGCAGTAATTAATTAATAACAATACGATGAGATGAAATTGAGATGTGTCTATGCCAACAACGTTATTACCTCTCTTTGTTATCAATCATGTTTAGTCCGTTTGCTGTTAATGTACAATGCACATGCACTGATGACATATCCCTATCAACGCGCACTGATTCCAATCATCATATTGTTTATTTTATAACATCAAATATGACAGATTTTATTATAAATTTCAATTTGTGTTTTGGGATTAATTTTACAAAGGTTTTCAATTTTTTGTTACATCAAATGCCACATATTTAGTTCTATTTTTTTGCGGGATAAAAAATATATTTTATAAATCTATTCAAATAGTTTTAAATACATTATTTTCCGGTACTTCATGCACGTAAAGGCTATTTCAAACGTTTAGGTGGAACTAGATTTTCAAATTTATTAACTTTTACAGATTGATTGAAGCTTTTAATCATTTTGTTCACGAAAAGCCAACTTCAAGGTATAAAAAATAGCTAATAACAATTTAGAAATATGAAAATTCTAGTTAGTTCCGCTTAAAAGTTTGGCATAGCCTGTACATGCCATACTTTCCAGTAACTAAGTGAATTTGAAAGGGGACAAAAACGATGGATATAGAAGTGTCCGTAGGAGATGTGGAGAAAGGAGGGAGTTCAGTATTAAATGGATCGCGACGTAGATCTCATCTAGTATTCCTAGAAGAAAAATGAAAGCTGCGAGCTAGAAATCCCTAATTTCCAGCTATATAATGCCCCCATACCCCATACTGCAGCACTCACTATAAGATTACTTCGTAAAATTAGTGTCATCGTTCTTCCTTGATAGCCTTGAAGCATACCTGGTAGAGTATGGGAATGCAGTAATTTACGAGAAGCTCCAACCCATTTCATTTGACGGCTATAGACACTTCTAAACATCATGATATTTTAACCAATAAATACTTTATAAGTACTCAATTTATTTCCTAAAAATTATCAAAATATATTTACGTTTACTTGTTGCTCAATGACACGCAGTATATTGAGCAATTATTCTATTTACTAATAAAATGTAGAGTTTTATTTGTTTTTTTTTTTTTTTTCTAATCGTTACAATAACAAGTCGTGTATGTTGTGATTCTCGTTTTAATATAATGAATTATTTCAAAAAACTTTTAAATTAAAATATAAACTAGATGAATCCTACAAACAATGGGGTCTTGAAATAAATTACAAGAAAACACAGCACCTCGTGATCGAAAATGAAGGCAGGAATCTCGTCCTGGAGTTAAAGATTATACTAAAGTGTTCCGAATTTAAAAACAATTAAATAAAAATGGATATTAGAAGAATCCTACTAACAATGAAATAAGTTGCAAGAAAACACAATATCTCGTGATAGAAGAAACAAAATTACCTGCAAAAATAACCGGGGAAAAAGAGTTATAAAACAACTTAATTCTGTCCTTTGGAATGATAAAGTTATTACAGAGATCAAGAAAACTATTCACAATACTATATTAGAAAGAATTTGCACATTTGGATCGGGAGTCTAGGAACTAAATAAGAAGGATAAAAACAGAGTAGAAAAAAGAAGACCTGGTTGACCTCTAAGAGCTTGGAAGACAGATACTTATGAAGCAATGGATGTAGAAGACTTGGTTGACTTTTAAGAGCCTGGAAGACAGATGTGTATGAAGCAATGGATGTGTATGTGTAAACGATATTTAGGGTTATATAATTTTTTTTTTCATTATTAAATATATATATATATATATATATATATATATATATATATATAAGTGTATGCGTGCGTGTGCGTGCGTGTGTGTGTGTGTGCGTACGTGCGTGCGTGCGTGTGTGTGTGTGTGTGTGTGCGCGCGTGCGTGCGTGCGTGCGTGCGTGCGTGCGTGCGTGCGTGCGTGCGTGCGTGCGTGCGTGCGTGCGTGCGTGCGTGCGTGCGTGCGTGCGTGCGTGCGTGCGTGCGTGCGTGCGTGCGTGCGTGCGTGCGTGTGTGTGTGTGTGTGTGTGTGTGTGTGTGTGTGTGTGTGTGTGTGTGTGTGTGTGTGTGTGTGTGTGTGTGTGTGTGTGTTACGGCCAATGACCGCCATCGGACCAAGTCGACTTTGATTGGCTATTATTGGACATCGTCCGGCCATTGACGTCAATTATTTTCGGCAGCCAATGTAACATTTTGCGGTAATGACAGGCATAAATAAAGTATTGTATACCTCTAAACTAGATAATTAGGATAGGTTAAAAATCTAAGACAACATAAGTCGAAAGGCTCGAAGTAATCATAAAGGAGATTGCGTAAAAAAAAAAATATACAAAAAACATTTTTTTTTTTTGCACAAATTCCTTTAAATATACTTCGAGCCTTTCTGATTCTGCTGTCTTAGATTATTACTAACTAAACCTAACTTAATTACCTGAATTGATAATATTTTTTTTAATAGCAACATTTCCCAATATACCGTATCAATGATATAATTGGCTGGTTAATGACGTCATGGTCCATTTCACGTGGCCAAACCTGGCCAAGTCGGTCGTTGTTATCACTGCCCGCCGTTCTGTCATTGGCCGTAACTTATATAATAAATGAAAATATAATTGCATTTCATTATACTATAGTTCCAAGGTATATTAAAAAAAAAAAAATAATAATAATAGGTTCCCAAAGCCTAGATAGGCGTATAAGTGGCAGAGAAGGTATGTTCTCCGTTTCTAGACCGCCGGTCATAGATATGAAAGCCACGTGGTCAGTGTGACGTTTCGGCCGGTCCTATTATCTCTTAATGAACAGGTACTCATTTATAAGTATTAAATATTTGATGCTGAGTCGACCCCAGAGCTGTCTGCACAATATCGGAAGATAAAAATCCGAAGAAGGTGGGAGATATCGAACCAGCGTCCTTGTGCTCCGTAGGCAACCGTCTTACCTCGGAGCCACGGTAACTCCCAAAGTATATTACTCCTATTTATTATGATAGTTTTTTTTTTTTTTTGCTTTAATAATGCTGAAATTGTCATTAAAATCTTGCTAGTTTAAGTGTTAAGAAAAGATTTTAAAAAAATATATATTTTATATAATAAATGTGAATTGTAATAGGAAATTCATGTGTTGTCAGCACCATTTTTGTATGAAAACTATTTCAATCAGTAACACACTGTACATTGTACTATCTACTATACAGCAATTGTTAGCAGTCATCTCCAAACAAATACGTTAATTTTAAAATTCATTTTACAACAGAGATTATGTTTGTCCCTTTTGTTTTTAAAATTTTTCATGAAACCCATCCACAGATACACTGTGCATTCATTTAGATAAATAATTTATAAAATGAAATTTAACGTAAAAACTTTTTGTGACAAATATTTCAGTAAAAGGCAACGGATATGCTTGTGTATAATTTATTCAATTCTCTTTCTTGTTATATCAAAATTCAGAATGTACATCTGAGGGCACGAAAATGTAATAAAATCAGAATGAAAAGTCAGTGTTGACACAGGCCTTAGTAAAAGAACGACTCGGATGTTTCTGGTCGCAGGTGCAACGCCGTCTCATGTTTATTGAATTTTAGGACAAAATGATCGATGAAGACAACACGTACAATGTTATTGTAAGTTATAAATCAAAGGACTACACTCTATTCGCTACCAAATGTGCCTCGGGTTCTTTTTAATCTTTTTAGATATTAGCTTTTTGATAACTTCAGCATGTTTTCTTGTTTGTTTTGTAGATATGATGCACATCTTCTTTCGATTAGATTTCCCAGTGTTTTTATTGAAATAATGCGGATATAGGTGAGAGTGTAACAGATTTAACGATAAAGCCTTGTTGTTTACATCACTATGATTTAAAAACGCATCATTTTAAATATTTTAGAAGGCAAACAATATCCTTTATTTCTTTTTAGTCATTTGTAGAAATTACTTTAATATCAATAGTATTCAGGGATTGAAAACGAAAAAATATCATTCGTTCCCGTTAAGAATTATAACTAAAAATACTGTTTCTGTTCTTTATGTTCTCACCTATTATATTCTTCTGAAACCGGTTTAAACAAAATAAAAAATTCTACATAACATTAGCAGGTAGAAAATGAAACTGTGTTTATAAAACATAGTGTATTTTAACTAATATAAAAAATAATAATAAAAATATTAATAGGTTCCCAACGCCTAGATAACCGTATAAAAGGCATAAAAAAATAACAATATATATATATATTTTTTTTTGGAAAATTTCCGTGGGTAACTTTTAGTTCGTACTCAATTTTATAAAATTAAAATTAACTATTTATTTTTTTTATCAAAAGTAATAAATATTCATAGGACAAAGTAGAGTAATTAATTTGGACTTAACATATCGGAGTAAACTAAAATAATTTATTTCTAAATCGTAATAAAGTAGTGTAAACTTATAACAATTCCGATTAAAGCTTTAAAAGCGTTAAAACTTTCGGTTATAACGAACCAATTAGAAAATACGGACCATAAGAAGTTCCATAAGAATTGTGTTCAATTTTCCTCTATACACCGAACCTGGTTATTACGATCATTCTGACAAAATGAACCATTTTTTATATATAAAGTTCCAAAAGTATCCGCTTATAACGAAAAAATCATAAGGGTATAAAAAATCGTGATTTTTAAGCAAAAATTTTTCGTCTCCGATTTTATTGAAAATTGGTACGAATATGTACTTTTTGCCATAGATCAATAAAATTTGATCCATTTTGAAGTCTGGGCAAAAGATTTGGAATTATAAGCAAAAAACTGAACCAAATCGGCTCTAACTCAAAAACTGAGAAAGTATGAATTTTTTAAATATTTTTTTCTCAATCCTCACCCCAAAATTAGCTTAAAACTATATTTTGACTAAAATCGGATTCCAAAAATATTTGTTCAAAATATCAAAATTTTATGAAAAAAAAAAAAAAATTGAATTTTGTTTGAAAATTATATACATTTTTAGTCTTGGACCTGAAATATATGGTCACTCTTGAGTTACAGGCTAAAATTTTGACACTAACGGCAAAAAATAAATTAAAATAAGTAAAAAATTTAACTCCAAATATTTATAGGGCACATAATTTCCATGCCAGGCTACAACATCAAAATAACTATGATTTTGTTCAGCTTCAAAAAGACTTTCTGGAAATTTCGGAATAATTTTATAATCAACATCGAGGTAAAATGCTGTTGGAGTGAAAAATCTCTTGGATTTGCCAATCCATTAGCACCAATAGGATCCAGAGCTGGTAACTGAAAATTGTTATCAAAAACTTTCAAAACATAGGTCCAGAAATTTGGATAGAAAAACGCATTCCTTGTTGGATAGCACAGATTTAATTCGGAGATACTTCCATTTTTCCAAATTCAGTTTGGATAGATAAGGCACCTTGCTGTGGAACTAGAAAGATTGAAAAATAAAAAAGAAAAAAATAACTTGTGACGATTCAAAAATCGTAGTATGAAACTGCTCTAAGTATACCTATTAGAAAGTCACCATCAGTTGTAGAGAGCTGAGAGACAACCTGTTGTAATCCGAAAGATGACGTTAAGTCACGATAAAGGTTAAAGTTAAGTCGCGTTGTTTTTTTTGAATTGCAAGTCTGAACGAAAGTTAATATTCATGTTAATGCTGAAAGTTGGGGAGACTTAACGCCAGTTGAATTGCAGTGTTCAAATATAATTGACATTAACGATTTCTAGCCTCTAAAACTCTAGATTCGAATTTGGATAGTACATTTGACTACTTATTCTACTACAAATTACATAAAGACAAGGTAAAAATATTTTTCTATTTTGCATTCATTAGAGAGTCATTATGAAACTGAATTGAGTGTTATATGACACTAAACATTTTATTTCATAAAATTGGTAAAATTGCCAATTGCAAATTCCCTAATCGTGGATGTTGTTTGACTATATAATACAGTTAAAATAAAAACACTCTGTTTATTGTTTCAAAAATTATTTAATGTATTGATATGTATTTCGACTTACAAAGTCATCTTCAGAAATTTCTGAAGATAACTTTGCAAATCGAAATACGTATCAATACATTAAATAATTTTTAAAACAATAAACCGAGTGTTTTTATTTTAACTTTTTTTAAATGTTTGAACGAGTGCCTTCAACTAATTCAATTAATATTATTATATAATACAAATTTATTATTTTAAAACATTGTAAATGCAGCAGTTTTTTTTTTTTTTTTCATACTCTCTAATGGGTTCTCACAATAACTCTGTTCTTTTCTTTCTTGGAGAAGTTGCCCGCTGTAAAACGAGTTGATCTGTAAAGATACGGTATTCTACAAATTGTTACTTATATTTGTACCTTGTTAACTGATTTTTGTAAGTTATACGAGTCTCTGATACTTTTTCTATTTAGTTTCAATGAATTATTAACAATAAAAAATAAAATTGAACACTTTTACAACATTTTCCATAAGGGCAATACTGCGTTCTAACGTTTGAACGGACTATACATTGGTATTCAAGATCACTACTTGGTTATTAACGAAGTGGAGGGTACATAAAATAGACAAGTCTGTTATTTGGTATACCTATACCTTGATATTTTCTTCACCGTTTTTACAGAGCGTGGTCTAAGTGTATTTTAAAAAGTGTGTGTGGAGAGAAATGCAATATTGTCACCATTATGGTATAATTGTAGTTTAATTCTTTGAGCGGCCTTTAGGCTGTGTAAGTCAAGATTGCTGACCTACGGTTTTGGGAATTATAGAATGTGCAGGGTGTTGCGTGTTTGTCAACATAAGTGTTGAACTACATTCTAATGTGTTGATAAACACTATTGAATTGTGATGACTCTGGTCTTTTAATTGCTGCCAACAATTACACAAATGAATAATGTTTCCAAAACAATTGAGGTAGGATATGACGTCATAGTGTCCTGGTAAACAGTTATAAAAAGGTCTTAGGGAATAGAGTGAAGGTAGAAATTCTTGTGACCAGTCATCAGTCCGCATCACGCTACCCAAGGACCAGCCCAGATGTTGAAGTCGCTTTGCCATTTGAAATTTTTGGGGAAAACGTCATTCTTGTTTAGTGTTACGAATCAAAAATGAAACGAAATGAAATGACACGAATCAAAATAGTAAGTTCCTTTTGAAACCACAATCATCTTGTCTGAGCTGTATGCTGGTCTATAAAATTCATAAAATGGCAAAACACCGAGTGGTCCTTTTTGATGAGTAGCCTTGTATATCATTGAGCTACTTAAGCTTAAGAAGTGATATGTGTAAAATCTCCAACATTGGCTGCTCCCCAAGTTTGGTTAAAGCTTCATAGAATCCATGGAATTTGAGCTTGAATCCGTGTGTATCGGTGTGTACGTTTGTATGTGTGTATATCCTGTAAGTTATCCAGCAAGATTTATGGAGATATGTTTGTGTCAAAACAGATATTCACCTTCGTGTGCATAGACAACGTGCATATTTACTGTGGGATCACGGTACAAAGCCGGCGAAAAATAACATGAGCGCTTGTATCATATCATGTTAGACTACGCGCTATTTGAAAACCTTTGAAATTTTTATGTTTATAAATAATTCACAGACAGAAATTACTACATGCGAAATATATTAGGTGAATATATATGAATGTTAAAAGTTCATCTCTTATGTATATCAGTGAATATTTAATAAAGGTGCAAGTGCATTTTGCAAATGCTAAATTTTGTTTTAATTAAATAAATGTGATAAAATAAGGTAACGTTTGAGTAAGATAATTTTTTTTCAGTTTTTGAAGAAATTTGCATGCTGATATATATATTTTCTTTCAAGTCGCATTGGTGTCGAAAATTTGGATTTTTGCAAAAATATATAATCATAAATATGCTCAGTTTAGGGGTGCTCAACCTTTAAGAAATAGCGAGGCAGTTTGATACACATCTCGAGTAATGCAGTATGCGATCTTATATACTGCTTTTAGTATCTAGAAGCAACACCTACGGGAAAATTTGTTCAGGAAAAGCATTTAAAACCAACAGCTTTGTCTTGTGCACTATATTATTTAGTTTTAGTTAAATAACGAAATATGTTAACCACTTGAAACTAATTAGCTAATTTGTTTGTAATTTGCTAACTTGTTTATTGTTCGTTTACTTTGTTAAATTATAAATTTTATTTATTCTATAATCTATTTATTTTCTTATACATGTAAATATTTATTTGTACGAGGTTTGATCAAAAAGTTCGTGGAATATTTTAGTTTACAAAGCATTGTCCTTTCATGAATCTTGCCGTTTTCTGCGAATTGCTTCACTCAGCCGACGTAACAAGCTGGATACCACAATAATTGAAAAAAAACAATGAGAAAAACTTAAACATTCGATTGAACTTTGTCGGCCTCGGTAGCGTAGAGGTAGCGCTACTGCTTCCCGAGCCTAAGGTTCTGGGTTCGAATCCCGATCAGGGCATGAATGGTTGTGAACCACAGTGTATTTGGGACATTTAGTCCTGTACTGTGTTTTTTTTTTTTTTTTAAGAAAGAACTTGGTCTGCGTTTTTGAGTCTTGGTTCATTTGGAAGCTTCCATTGAAATGATAGAGCCTTTCTTTCGATGTCATAACCGTACACCTACGTCTCGTTACTTGTTATGATGCGCTGGAGCAATGTTGAGTTATTAACATCAGCTATCATTTCCTGAGCGACTTCTTAACTATACATTTTATGTTCAAAATTTAACAATTTCTGAACAAATTTTGCTCGCTTCATACCCAAAACTTAATTGATTTTTTTTTAAATATACCATCTTTTTCAGAAACTTCTCTAATCGTAATTCGATGGTTATCAAGATTTTTTTTCTTACCTTCTTCCATGTATTTTTCCGGCGATTGAAGTGCTGGGTCTCTTAAATCTATCATCATCTATAACCAATTCACAGCCATCTTGAAAGCATTTATACCATTTGTAAATCGCTCGTTCATTCATGTTCGACTCATCAAATTACTTCGGCAACCTTTCCACTAATTAACAGCACTTGATTTAATTTTCACGCAAAATTTAATACATGTTCTTGGATCCCTCATTGTGAAAAATAAAAAATCGACGAATATACAGAAACACAACTTCTTTAATGTCCAATATGGCTGCCATTTGAGACAGTCGTCAAATACAGGTCAAACAACATGACAATAAAAACGTGTATCAGTCCGTAAAACGCAGCGCGGGAATTTAAAAAATTGCACGAACTTGTTGATCACACCTCATATATTAGTTTAGTTTGTAACAGTAATTTAAGAGGAAGTAATTGATCACAAGTGTGTTGTAGGCTAATAACAATAACAATGGACCGTACTAAAATGTGCATTAATAAATATTATTACAAATTAATGTTTCGACTTATAAAAGTTGTTTCTTAATTCGTACTGTATTAACTTGGATTTGTTAACCAAGAGGTCGTATAAAAGAAAGAGACCAACTGCATTTATACGCAAATTTTATTACAATACAATTGCAATGAAAAGAATTATTATCAGTAAATTCAATCTGGGAAACATTTGTTCAATGCAACCACTAGCAAATACCAGTCAGAATTCAAAAATAAATGTAGAACATATACTCCAGAAACTACCTTCATATACAGACACATAAAAAAAAAAAGAAACCAAATAGCCATAAGATTCACGTTCAAAACAACATCGAGAAACTACAAACTATAAAAAACACCACTTCAATAAAAACAGCCCAAATAGAAAGTATTCACTGAGTAGTTGCCAAAATGCAGAATATTCGCAAATCATTGAACACTAAAAAAAATATATATATATCTAGACATCATTCATAACCTCTCCAAGTCTCACAGCTACAGTATTCCCATAATGTGGATACCAAGCAATATTGTTGATAAATAATTGTTTTTGTTCTCAAATTCCGAAATATAAAAGGCAACCTGCGTAGTAGGTAAAGGAGGGTCGGAACGCTGAGTGACTAAGACAACATTTTTGTTGTAAACCTTGTCAAAACCATTTTTTGTCTATTAATCTATCTATTCATTGATTTCATTTAATACCTACATGATATTTTTTTATTATCATAATTTCGAAACTATTAGTACTCTCTAAACAAATAATCCAGTAAAAAATAGTATTATAACGAATACGCTCCTATAAGAAGAGGGCGCTGATTGATTTTATCCGGGTAAACTTCGTGGAATTTACTTGGAACTATTAGAGACGCCGAGACTTTCAAGAACGATTTTATCGCAGGTATATAATTGTTGCGTTCCACGTGGTCATTCAGGTAGTCAATCAGTGAAATGTAATGAATCTATTAGATCACCTTATGTATTTAATTTCATTTGTTATGCAGGAAATATGTTCGTTTCAAAATTATTAGAATTGTGCATTGTTAACGTTTCCTTGTTTTATTCAAAATTTGTCTAACAATAGAAAAATTTAATATATTTAAAATTCTCACACTGTCATTTCTTGGAATATTGTTATACTTGGTATATTGATGTTCTTTCAACTTAGAATAAGGGACGAAGAGATAGATAGATAGATAGTCTCAGTTCGGTTCGCAAATAGTATACGGTAACTCTGAATTTTTGAGGGATACTCTCGATCGATTATCCGGTGATCTATATGATTCGTTCTAGCCTAAGGTTAAAGTTTAAATTTTCAAATATTTTTCAACTGTATACGTTGTGTTCATAAACTTAAACTTAATTCTGAATTGAAGTAAGGAATTATTGAATATTGTGTAACTCCTTCCATTAAATTCCAATTGTAAATGACCATTTAGATCGACCACCAGATGGCCAATCCATCGGGTGGAGAGCTCCAAAATATATCATTCTCAGTTATCATAACTCACGGACAATACTCACGCCTAGCACTCGAATTCCTGATTCCGAAATCTCATTTTAGCTTAAAGGCTCCTTCCGTCCAGCACGAAGGCTTATAATTGTGTAGGGATGCCACATTGGAGGCTGGAATGGACGTTAAATTATTATATTAGGTAAAATTGGTTGATAACTTCCAAATATAAGGAATTATTTTATTCATCAAAGTCTGCACCCATATTGTCTATACACTTTTGCCATTTAAGCGCCAGGTTGTTCAGGTCGGTAATATAAAACCCTGGCGGACGAGAGTCAATTAATTCCTGGAAGGCCAGTTTTACAGCATTGTCGGTATTAAACTGTTTTCCTAATAAAAAGTTGTCCAAATTTCGGAAGTAGTGGTAGTCAGGTGAGGCTAGATCTGGTGAGTATGGAGGATGATGAAGAAGTTCCAACTCCAATTCCTGTAGTTTTGCCATAGTCATTTGTGCAGTGTGTGGTCTAGCGTTATCATGCAATAAGATAGGAGTCGATCTGTTGGCCATTCTAGACTGTTTTCCTTTAAGATTTTGCATCATTTCGTCCAGTTGGTTGCAGTATATTTCTGCTGTGATCGATGGGCCAGATTTTTTTTTATGTTTTTAAGTTACCTTTACAAATTTTGGCGAACCAATTTGATATTGTCTGCTACTAGAGCCAAATACACTATAAATGTATCGCGCGGTCTGCGATGCCATAGTTCAACGTAAGAACGCTTACTTCATAATAGTGCGTATTTTCAAACGTTCCAGTTTCAACAAAATTAATTTTTTAAAAAAGTGTTTGATATTTTTTAGAGCATACAATGAGTTCTTTAAACAGGCGAGATGTAACTTACCAACAAAAAAAAAAACAACGGTAAAATATTAAGCCGATGTCAAATAATAACATGTTAAACTTGGCAATATTATTAACTGCAAATTTTATCCTTGACGACCTGATAATTATATAAATTATACAGTAAGTATTTCGATATGTTTACAAAATCGGGAAAACAGCGGCTTGCTATAATGATGCTGATTTTTTGTTATTGTTGTAAAATAATTATTGTATAGCGTAACAATAGATAATAATCAAATATTACACTAGATACATAAAATACTACAAAATTCATGCAATGTGCCTTACCCTTGTTGTCCGGATAGTAGATCTAAAGATTAATAAAAAAAAATATATTTTGTATGTATTGAATTACAGTTCAGTTTCGTTTATGTTAGTTGATGTAAATTCTGGAAAAATTATATATTTTTCATCCGCCATATTGATGTTAACCCTTATTATTTTAATTACAAATCACAGAATAAATTTGAAATGTTAATACATAATATGGGATTAAAATACCCATAATTTTAATATAAATTAATAATTCCTCCAAGATAAAAAGTATGTTTCCTTTTCTGACTTAATAATACCTTCATATATACGTACAATTAAAAACAATCTTATGTAAAAATCTTAATTATTTTAGTACAAACAATTCATCAAGTTAAGCGTTTTGATTAAAATAAGTATGAAGTTTTCTTAAATATGATTCATGCACATTAATTATTCATAAATGAACTGAGAGAAACTTTAATATTTCAAATAATCTTCTACAAACAGAGCTAGTCAAAAAAACGACGGACAGCTTAATGTAATGAATAGTTTCATAAAGCATATCTTATTTTATATTCTGTTTCATGTTTTTGATATCTGCAACATGCTGATAGAGTGCAGAGCACATATACCTACTTCTAATTAAACATCTCGCATTTACGTACAATTTATACAGTTAATTAAAACTGTATTTATACCCCCAAAATTCAACATTAGAATTTTGAAAATATAACATACATTTAATAGAATTTATTGATGTAGCTGTTGCCTCTTAGGGGATAGTGTAGAAAAATTAGGAAATTTTGAAATAAAACACTTGGTGTAAATCAAACACTTCCACTTAATATATTGTAAAATATCTGCTACATGTATTTCGGATGCTAGACTATTTTCAAAGACTATAAGATAGAAAATGTTTAATTTTTGTGCTAAAGTTGAACTTACACAATTCAGTTTATTGATGAATAAATTGATCAAGTTTTTTGTCAATTATTTGAAAAATTTATTGGTAACCTCGAAAATAAAATGATCACATTACACAGATCAATTACTTTATATTTTTTTTTTGAAAACTTTTACATTACCAACTGTAAAACATGTTGACATATTTATCAAAATGAAAATATTGAAAAAATCTTCACAAAATTACGAGCTGTGAACAAAATCAAAAGAAATAATCTAGCTGATGGTAAATTAGAACTTCTGTCAAATTTGAAAACAAAACACATGTCCTATACATTTGTTGGTTTGCTACAACTAAACAGTTGGCAATAATTAAACAGATAAAAATATATAGGCTATTCCAAACGTCTAGGCGGAACTAGACTCTGCATTCTAGTTACTTTCATCGTTTAAATCGTGCATTTTGGCTGTTTTGTTTAATCATATTTACAATAAACATTTTTTGGTTAAGGTTGATATCATTTTAAAATGTCATTTTCTTTATATTTTGATTTTTTTTGTATCATTCTTAATACAAATTTCCCATTTGTATATTTTTTTGTCATTTAAATATGTGAAAAAGTATTTTATTTTTGACATATGTCATTCGCATTCATGGTTTCACTGTTGGAATTTTCACATGTCAACGTCATAAATGAAATAACCCAAGCTAGGTCTCTTCTCATGACAACCTAAGAGAACGAAATTCTCATTTAGTTCCGCCTAAACGTTTGAAATAGCCTGTACCTACAATTCCCTCAAAACTTGATGAAAAATAGAACATGTTTTATTTTCAAAATAAATTCCTCACCTCTTGAAGGGCTTTTAAAGGCCTCAACTCTTGAGAAACGCACTCTAAGACTGTATGCCAAATTTGAAATCTTGTTTCAGATGTTTGGCAAAAATTTTTACCATAAAAGAAAACAAACAAATACACGAATATTAAGAGTTTTGTCTATGTAACAAACAAAAAAAAAAAAAAAACAAAAAAAAACAGTCCACAGTTGTCATAGTTTTAATTTTCAGAATTTTTCTATCCTCGTAATAGAAATATAATTTAATGATGATTATAAATTATCTTTCCCATTTTAGTACACTTTTATGAATCTGGAGCATAAGTCTACTGTATCCGAAAGAAAATAAGATCTTTGAATCATTTAAAATAATTTATGCCCATTGTACTCAGTCATAGAATTATTAAACATCACATTACTGCGGCTATAACGCTCTTATTATACAGTGTACTAAATATTTTATAATTGCTTGTCTGGAGCTATTTACATGGTGGCGGGTACTGTTTATCTTTACTCTCTTATCGAACCACCAATATTATTTTATCTTCATATAATCGATTCAACGTTTAACGTAAATGTATACTTAACTTAATGCCTACAGTTTATGCGTGCTACTTCACGCATTAATTACATGGAGAATAATTCAAATTTTTTCTTTGTAATACTCATTTTTATCGATCAAATACTTTTTGCATATTTAATATGTTAATTTAAATTTTAATATGAACATGATTATCCTTAGTTCTTCAAATGGAAAATCCTGAAACGATTATGCACATTCTGTCTGCTTGTCCATCTCTTGCAGCGTCGAGCTACGTGTCTCGACATAATGCTGCTCTCCGCGTGCTCTACTATCATCTTAGACATGCCTATGGTATTGACCAAATACCGGCTATACCGTACGTCCCTTCTGACATAGAATCGGTGGTGGAAAATTGCAAGTGCCGTATTTATTGGAATTACTCCTTCTCCACCTCGAGGTTACTGACAGCCACTAAGCCGGACATAACCCTCCTGGATATCGAGACCAAACAGATGTTTGTGATCGAATTCTCAAGTCCAGCTGAGAAGAATATCTCTCTCAAGGAGGAGGAAAGAGATCCCAGTATATGGACCTCTTGTCCGAGCTTAGAAAGCTGTATCCCAGGTATAAAGTTAAGCTTGTAGTCCTGATAGTTGGTGTTTTGGGTGGTATGAAAGCCTCCTATCGAAGGTAAATCGAGTCCATTCCCGTCTGCAGATCTTCTGCCAACTCTTTGATCTGCAGGATGCAGAAAGCAGTGCTGCTCGGGTCACTCCGCATTGTGCGGGCACTGGATCTAGCGTAATTTCCGCGGCTACATATCGCCAGGGTTTAGGATGCAGTCGTGTGTATTTAGCTCCACTAGTCTCTAGTATGACGCGGCTCAAAAGGTTGCTGAAGTTTGAGATTAGTGGACGCTTGTCAAGACCTGACAAACCCCATAATAATAATAAATAAAGTGTAAATTGTCACATATTACAAGATTCGTATCCTTTCCTTCTTGTGTACTTGTGTATCCTGAGTTAGGAAATATTGAACAAATACCATGTCTGGCTCATTGTTCTAGCTAACAAAGACCGTTAATAATAATAAAAAGAAATATTCGTAGATATTTCGTACATGAAACAAGTCAATAATATTGCGGCATACTCAGATCCACATAATGTTCTTTCGACTGAAATAAAAAGTGTTACATTCGGACGATTAATTATAAACTCGAACATGCCTAAATTCTACATGCCTAAAGGATACAAAATTTGACCTCTCCGTTATCCGTCCTTTGGTACAATTCATTTATGTATATTATCGTGTTATTTTTAGGTTAGAATAGGTGAATTAGGTGAGTTTTGACATTTGGAAAGCCAAGTAAGTGCATCAATACGCACCTCGCGCAATTTATTTAGTCGCTGCTGCCCAAGTGGTAATAGTATGAACTACTGGTTTATTTAGAATGGATACCGGATGAGATTTTTTCCTTTTTCGCGTGGACGAGGACGGTATTTGGTTAGGTCACTTGTGAGTTAGTTAATATTCGAACTACAATTTAGGAATTTGTTGGAATATTTGGACGAAAATATTGCGTTCTGTAGTTTTATTTCGCAATCGCGGGAAAATCAGACTCCAGAAAATTATCAAGGGTAATCTTAACACGTGGAGTGGGAATTCATTTGTTAACCGTAGTTTTAATCTAACGAATCTTTGTATAGGTTATGTGAGCCTTGTTTAAAATTAGTTGGTAGGAAGTTAATTTTGCATCTTTTGTTGTATTTTAGCAGTTCTTTGTTTAGACAACATATCTCATCTTGTCCTGTCAAGTTACGTGAGCCAATTCCTGTGAGTGATTTGCTTGTATGAGAATATTATTGAAAGGAAGCCGCCTCAAATACTAGGATAGTGATTCTGGTTCCTTGTTGGGAATAAAAGTATAATAGTTGTTACAGGTTTTAGACAATGTAAAGGCTATTTTGTGATTGTGTATCTGAATGCAAATTTGATTGTCAACGATTGTTGTATTTTTTATTTTAGTTGTACATTAGGAAGAGGCAATAATGTGAGATCATAATTTACTCATATGTATAACGTAATAACTTCGACTAACCTTTCTTCTGGGCGCAACAATCATCCGAACCTACTCCCCTACGCTATTTTCACTAAAAGAGGTTTCAAGTTATAGTTGCGGTAAGCTGTTAGTTGATGTGTAGTTCATATATCCGTGACGCGTTAGGTATCGCTAATCACATAAGGAACTAAATCGTAAAGATTTTTGGACAGTAACCTCATACGAGTAACTTATATAAATTGCAAATAATTTGTATAATAAAATTCATATTGGTTAGTAAAAATAAATTTTAATAGTTAAATTTATGTCCTTGTATTATATGCGAGAGCGCTGTCTTTCAGGGAAGGTCACGATAGTATTATTGAGAATAAGACACATTTTTAGGAATTTATTTTAAATATGTTCAAAGTAGTTTTCTTCAACAATAACTTGCCCATTTTTTTCTTTCACTTCCTGAAAGCTCGCAGCCAATTTTCGGAATACCTTCAAAATAATCATTACTAATTTTAACTTAAATAATCATAAGAATTGCAGAACCAAACTATTCTTCAGATGAAAACCTTTTACTCCATATTTTTTTAAGCCCAAAAACATAGACAAAAGTAGTACATTGCCAAATCAGGTTAGTATGGACATTGTTCTATTACTTTTATATTTTATCCACAAAATATTGAAGAATTGAAACTACCCTATGGGAAGATGCATTATCATGATGTAACATAGTCCCTTTCTTTGAAACTATACTAAGCAATTCAGAAAATTTTCAGTGTATCATTTAACTGTAACTGTTTTCTGTTCTTCCAGCTCAATTGTCTTTATCAGAAGTACTTCTAAAAAATACTGCATACATTACTTTTTTCAAGGCTCGCTGCTTTTTGATCATTATTGGAGTTTCCCAATCCTTATGAATCCATACACGACTTTTATAACGTGTAAGTACGTCGAAAATATAAATATAATAATGAATAAATGGTTGGAGAGAAACTAGTTAGGTCTATAATAAGTGGTATATGTTTGTCTTTTGGAAACCTTATCACATTTGTTTCTAAGTCCTTGTTGTATTAAAGTGCTCGGTCGAGAGTTAAATAATTGTTTGTTACTCTGATATCTTCAGATTTATAAACCAGTCCTTCTAGAAAAGAAAGAGGAGGGACAAAAAATTCTTAACAAATTTTTGATGAATATCGAGCCAATATAAAAGCATTTTTTAAAATTAATTTGTATCTTTATTCTACGTTTCCATACCCTATATTAAGTTATAAAATATAATTAATTTTTTGAACATTTGTCTCTGTTCCCGAAGTGGTACTTTTCATTTTGTGAGTATTAGTGAGTACGATGTTTGGGGCATCATTTTCCTAGTTCGATCCATCGATAATAGTGTTGTTCTGGTAAACCGTATGGAGATTCGCATTGTCCGGTTGCATAGGTTTCATCTGCAGCTTCTCGGGGCACTTAAATCTTTTAAATATATTGGAATAGTAGCGGCATTTATTGGATGATAACCTGAGATGAGTATTCTATCCAAATTATGCCCTTTATATTTTATAACTGGAAATAGTTAAATCATTATTTTCCCTGATAGAATGGCATAACGCGTTCCTCTATTGAAGATCATTTACATTTTCATCACAATATTTTTGAATCCACGTTCCATCTGCGGTTATAATTTGTTCAGAAACGGTCTGAATAACGTTCTTGAAGTGATTGGACGATCGCTATTCTGATTTCGTAACGTACATGAAGCTCGAACGTGTTTTAAACTAATATAGTTCATTAATGAGAACAGTTAATGGCTAATGGTTTTCACTGGCTGCTATTCCATTCGCGCGCTATTTTAAATTTATGTATAGTAAATTATATATTATAACGCAACTTGAACACACTTCTCATATGTATTCCTTGATCTGAGATCAGTTGGATGATAGCCATTGATAACGACAAATACTGCATTTTTCCATAAAAATTAAAATACGCATTTGACGACGTCTGCATACGAAATATTCTTGGAGAATAACTTAAGGCTGGTTAACCAGTTGAGAGCTTATATTTGTTAGTAAATCGTGTTACTTGTTATAGTCTTATTAACTATATTACGACTTAGAAAGATTTTAATGTCTGTACTTTTTCACATTGCCGATTCGCAACTCTCACCGAAACGTGACAACATATAACTGGTTTACTTCCATTATACTCATGAAATATCCCGTGGATAATAATATTACAATCATTGGTAATATAATATAAGAAAGAATATAAATTTCCGCTGTAATTCATCAATACAAAATGAGAGAAACATACAGCAGTTTATGTGCATTTACTGTTTGGTGACAGTACTGAAAAATATAAAAATAATTAAAAAAAAACCTTCTAGTCGCAATCAACAAAAAAAAGTGATGATAAACATCTATGGGTTAAACTATTTTCTTCGTATTTCCATGCCCAGTTGACAAACTACTGTAGGTATAACTTAGATGCTGATCTAAGAGTAACTTAATAATAGGTATCACACAACAATATTCTGTATTTTTTTAAAATATGTTTGCGGATTTCAATTAACTTTAATATTTATATATTTTTGTGTAAAAATGTTCAAATAATACGTCAACGTAATTTTCGACACCATTGTTTATAGCTTAGAACCTTCGTCGAAAAATATTATACTTGATGATAACGAAATGTCACTTGGTGCACGTATTCTTTATAAAAATTAAATCATTTTTGCCCGTAGCACCTATATTGAGAACCGCGGCAGATTCGAAATGGCGGCAAAAGTAGTTTACGAAGTACAGTAACTATAAGAAGTTTTCCAAATAGAACAAAATATCGAAGAACATATTTGTAGAATAAAGCTTTAGCTATAATTTACCGCATGATACACAAATATGCCTCGAATAGTTTACAATATGGCGTCTATAATGCAATTTGTTTATTTACAACTACATGACAGTTCTTTTTACAATAAAAATATCCTATTAGATAAAAAATGGCTGCAAATTTTGATGTATAGATTCTTACAAATTTTATTTTAGATCGTTAGTTTTGTATAAGAAACTATACGGTTGTGCGCCCCTTAACGAAAATGGTTTAACCTCAAATTTAAAAATTAATAACTACCGTATTTTTCGGACCATAAGACCGGTGCGGACGATAAGACGCACCCCAAATTTATGAGACAATTTTTAGAAAGAATATTTATTATTACAATAATTTGTACCAGCAACATTCTGTTCATCTTCACTCTCTGTACTATCACTCGTCTCGTTAATGTCATTGTTCGTATTATTTTCGTCTGAACTATTGTTGTCAATCTCTTCAAAAACCAAGTCATCTTCGATACAATCCAATGCGTTGCTTATACCGACTGTCTTAAAAGACTTTACAATCGTCTTTTCTTTTACAGCTTCCCATGATTTTTTTACCCAGGTACTTTTGAAATTATCGTCCGTTTCATCCGTTGCTGTAACATTGCGATTTGGCTTTATCATTCGTTTGTTCCACTCTTCCCGCATAAAATTATTAAATGGTTTATTAATCGACCCAAGGGTTGTCGTTGACTTTTAAGACCTACAGAAATTACTAATTCTGTATTCATTTCTATTATATTTTCCTGGTTGATTCTGTTTTATGCACTCCGAATTGATTCCACACTAATATCGCACACTTTTGAAACAACGCACCTGTATCTTCGGACCATAAGACGCACCCCAATTGTGAGTCGATTTTTCTATGTAAAAAGGTGCGTATTATGGTCCGAAAAATACGGTATATAGAAAAAGTAAATAAATATAGATTAAGAAAATACTTGTCCGTGCCAAGTTACCGTTTGTAAGCCAGCGGGTTACGTTTATTAGAAATAAAAAATGTTATTTGCCTTGGTATTTAACTTGGGTAACCAAGAAAGTTAACAATCTACAGTCAGTAACTCTTATATTTAAATAGAAGTTGTAAATACCAAGAGTTTATAAATTATGAGTGATTAAAATTTGGACTAACCCCTACTGATAGATTTATACGAATATGGCCTGGAAGGTTAATTTCCTTTGAAAATAGTCAAACTCCAAAGAGAAAAATCATAGATTTTTTATTTGTTTACATAAACAATAAAACTATAAACAACTCATATAATGCGTTATTATTTGTCAAATTTTTTATTTGTCATATATCAAGGAAAGATTTATTTGCTCCATCCACCACATTGTTAGGATGTTCATATGTCTGTGAGTTGTATTGTGTATTTCATATGTACAGCAAGTCAAACAAATTTTGAAACACTTTAAAAGTTTCCTACTGTGCCTTGAAAGATCACGTTTGTTATGCGTCGTCCCTTGTAACTTTTTTCATTTCTGCACACTGTAGGTACCGTATTCGTAGAAAATGCTATTCAGCTGCTCTCAGAATTGAACCATTTACTGAATATTGTTGGCAGATATTGATATATATTTTTATTTTACACTTTTTGTAGTCTCATATTCGTAACGTTAATGTTTATTATTATTAATAAATGAGTAAATAAATTAATAATACTTAAATCAAAGAATTCTTAAAATCTCCTGGATAAATCATACGAAGGGCGGTTGAAAACTAATCGATCTAGGGAAGAAAACATAACTTTTTCGGCAAAACTCAATGTATTTCTCAATATAGTTTCCTTTTAGAACTAAATACTTCATCCTATGATTCTCCAATTTTTTGATGCCCCCAAATTAGGCATCTATTTTAGCGATGACCTCCTCATTCGACCCAAATTTCTTACCACCGAGCCATTTCTTCAAGTTTGGAAATAAATAAGATTTGCACCCCGGCAAATCTGGCGAATATGGTGGATAAAGAACCAATTCATAGCGCAATTCATGTAGTTTTACAATTGCGACTGTGCAATTGTGGATCGGTGTGTTGTTTTGGAATAGCACTTTTTATTCGCCAAATGCGGCCGCTTTCGTTTCAAATCGGCGTCGAATTGGTCCAATAGATTTGCATAATGTACGCCTGTTTAGTCCTTTTCCAGGTAGTCGATGTGAATGATACCGTGCGCATCCCAAAAAACTGTGGCCATGACTTTGTTGGCCGACAGACCCACCTTGGCCTTCTTCGGCTTCGATTCGCCAGGAGCAGTCCACTGTTTCGACTGTTCCTTAGTCTTTGGTGTGTTGTGATGGATCCATGTTTCGTCCACGGTTACGAAACGGCGCAAAAAGTCCTTCTTATCGTGGTTGAACATCGCCAAATATTTTTTGCGTTTGTTGTCAATCGAGAGCAAATGCGGCACCCATCTGGCAGAGAGCTTCCTCATTCCCAAATATTCATGCAAAATGTTGAGCACTCGTTTGGTTGAGATGCCAGCAGCGTCAGCTATCTCGCGCCTAGTCACTCGTCGATGGTCGATTGTCATTCCATGGATTTTATCGACCATTTCTGGCATGATGACCTCTTTTGAATGGCCTGGACGCTTATCATTAAAAATGCTTTTACGTCCGCGTTTAATTTCAGCTGTCCAATATTTAATTGTTGATATCGAAGGTGCAGATTCTCCATTAACATTGTTCAATTTGGTGTTGATCTCATCTATCGTTTTCTATTTCAAAAACAAATATCTAATTACTACACGATATTCGTTCGCTTTCAATGACTGTCAAACACAAACTAAATCACGCAGATGGTTGAAAATATTACAGTAGTCAGTAAGGTTCGGATTTACGAAAAACAACATTGATTTGATACTGGTGGCGCCATCAATTGCCTAGGCCGATTATTTTTCAACCACCCTTTGTATAACTAATAATGAAGTATTGCGCAAAATGAATACATCTCCAGAACTTCCTACCAGGGAACAACAACAATAACAACACAAAATTAATGAAACACATTTTATTTTTCAAAAAAATGCCCTTCACCCCCTCTATTTTCAAAATAATGCATCTTCTTTTTGTACCCCTTAAAGATTCGACTTGTTAAGCGCTGCATACTTACAGTAGTACAATATTATTTGAAAGAGATAGTGAATAAATTTTCCGACTCAGTTACACATCTATACCTCCAGCATCAGCTACAAGGTTAGTGAAACATGTAAACCGATCTTTTTATTTAGTAATAACCAGGGATTCATTGAGATGGTTCGTAAAACGAAGTAAAACCAAGAAATTTTTATACCGTTACGCATTTGTCTGTCTATCTACCTGTCTGTTTATTTTCTACCTGTCCCTTTTTTGTCCGCCTGTCTCTCCCTGCAATAAAAATTGCGGCTAAACAGCTGATCCTAGAAATGTGGCATGGTATTTACAGTTGCCTATAGAACCAGCCTACAAGAAAAATACTGAATATTTGAAAAACATAATGCTGAAAAATATATATTTTCGTTGAAGGAGTTGAGGGACAAATGAAAGACAACAATTTTAAAAAATCGAAATCATGCTGTTTTTCAAAAATATGAGAAAATATTAATTGCAAAAAATATTGTGAGATATTTAATAAAGAGGACGGCTGTAGCGCAGTTAGTTAGCATGGGAGCTAGCTGTGTATAAGGTACCACAATCAACTCCCGTTACCGGTAAACATTTTTAATATAATTTCCCAGTTTTTCTCTCTAGGGAAATAAAGGGCTCGCTACCGGGCTATTTGCCCATAAGAATTTTTCCAAAATAAAATAAAAGTGGTTCAGAACCCTACGTCAGTCTCCGTTAACATTAATTTCCAATTCTCATACATGTATGTGATACATGCAACATGCACTGCAAGGGTGTACGCGCGGAAATCATCAAGCTCAGTATCGAGTTGAAGGATATATAAGATTAAATAAGAGCTCTTGAAACGTAGATTAAGGTACGGAAAGCAATTTTATTCGTCATGCAGGTATAGCTGTTCCTCTTCCCGTACACACGCTGTATTTTTTTCAATATTTGTTGATAGTTCCAAAAATTAACGTATTAAATTAAATTTTTCTTCGAACGTTTCTATTTAACGAGCAGTTCAGATTTGCCATTCTTAGAATGGCTTTTAGATTATAATGCCACGAAATGCAATTAAGCTCATGATAAAATAAGTACTTCCTAGAAAAGTTTTACACCACAAATATATGGAGTGCAAATATATTTATCCAAAAAGGCTAGAGCCTTTTTGGATAAATAATGGGGCAAAATAAAAAGCATTTTTACAAAAGTCAATTTAATATTTCATATGTCTACATGTCGTCGTAATACATTACAACAACAAGCTTGAATTGAAATCCATTACTAATTGCTAAGTGATCTCTGTGTATATATATAAGCGCTAGCTATTTTGGCCTGGGAAAAGAAACTGTCCAGGAAACTGAGCCCTTTTATCATGATATGCATATCTGAGCGCTTACTTTGGCGCTCTTTACATTGCGGCTCTTTAAGCCTGTTCTCTTTTCGTCCCTGCTTGTCGCCGGTTCTGCTCTGAGTTAGTATATCTTAATGCTTTTATTAATAACTAGCTACTCCACCCATCTTCGCTCGGGCACAATTCGTTATATTGACCAACACTTTTTTAAAACTTACTTTATTTATTATTACTATTATTTTCAAAAACACTACATATTCTATAACTTCTAAAAATAACCTGACCAGTTTTTTTTATTATTTTGGCAAGAATTGTAGAAAAATAAAATATCTATTTATTTTTCTAAAATTCAATTTTATAAAATTCATAGAGGAAAACAACATAATGTCTCAACATCAGCATGGTTTTCTTCCTGGTAGATATGTCGTGACAAATTTGCTATCTACTGTCTATGATTGGACTGTATCCTTAGATAACCTAGAACCAGTTGACGTAGTGTACTTGGATTTTTCTAAGGCTTTCGACAAAGTACCGTGAAGACGTCTTCTGGCCAAACTGGATCACTTGGGTGTGCGTGGTAAGCTATTAGCATGGATAAAGTCCTTTTTATCGGAATGGTTATTTAGAGTTAGAGTAGGGAATTACTTATCTAGAGAGTACCCTGTAGTAAGTAAGTGCCTCAAGGTTCTGTTCTTGGGCCTATATTTTTTCTTTTATATTCGTCTGATATTCCATCTAGCCTATCCTGTTATGCTGATAACTCCAAAATCTATGCTAATCCCTTAACTCATCACTGCCAACTTCAAAACGATTTAAATAATATCAAGAAATGGTCTACAGATTGGCTTATTCCACTGAATGCATCTAAATCAAAAATCCTGCATCTAGGTAACAATAACCCGCGACTGGCATATTGCATAGATAACATTGTTATCCCAACTACGGATGCACAAGTAGATCTAGGAATTACAATAGCCAGTGACTTAAGTTGGTCTACTCAAGTCACTAAGGTCTAGCCAGAGAGCCAACAGGGTGATATTTTTATTTCAAAAATCTTTTTTACATCCATCGCCTACACTAAACAATAAACTTTACACCACGTATATTCGACCACATTTGGAATTTACCGTTTCGGTATGGAGTCCACATCGGAAAAAAGACATTAAGCTATTGGAAAGTGTTCAACGACGAGCCACAAAACTCTGCTATCCCAGAATGTCGAATGTCCCATATTAAGGAAGGCTGACTACTTTTGAAAAGAGACGGGAAAGAGGTGATTTGATACAAACATTTCGTATCCTTACAGACACATTTTCCATTAACCTAGATCACTTCTTTATAAAGAACGTCGATCAGCGTTTTCGCGGGCATTCTTTGAAGTTGTCCCATCAGAAGTTTCGAATGACAAGTAGGGAACATTTCCTCCGAACTTTGTATCCACACCTGGAATTCATTGTCAGCGGATGTCTTCCTCTTCCATCAATATATTTAAAAATAGACTAGACGTATTTCTCTTAAGTCACTAATTTGTGTTTGTTCTTTGTTATAATTTGAAGTGATTACTTATTTTTGATTTTTGTTTATAAATTATACTTAGTTGTAAGTTGAATTTAGTTACAATGTATGCACCTTTTGTTTACTTAATTTTTTTGAGCATTAGAAGCTTAGGCTTCTGTTCTGTTATTTATGTATAATAATAATAATAATTAAGTTTTTTGTTCGTAACTCTAATCGTTAAGATCTTTCATTTGAAATTCCACATTTGAATAATACAAAAAAATCAATAACTGTCGAAAAAACAGTTGTTCTACTATTTCGAGCATAATTTCCAGTTAGATTTTCAAACCAGTTCTTTTGGGAATTAAGTTAAGGAAGATAAATTGATGAAAATTGCGAGATTTTTCAAAATTTCAAAAATAAGATTTTTTTTTCTGATACCCCACTCAAAATTAAACTCTTAAAAGCCTTTGTGCAGCCGTTTGACCTCAATTTTTACCCTACAGACAGACAGATGAGTGGTGGTATAAAGGTTTCACGTTCATACCTACGAAATCTTAAAAATTTAAAGATCTCTTTCGCCAACGGTCTTCTTTTTTCCATATTTCTGTATGCGAGGGTAATATGAACTGTGCATCAAAGTAAGACAAGGTTGATTCGAAATATACTGTTGGAGAGAAATACTGAAAATACTATGAACAGCAAAACATAAATGTCTCGGCCCTCTAGAAAATTAAACTGGTTGGGAGACTGTCCTTAATTGCTAATGATTGAACCACACGATATTTGGGTTACAGCTCCAGATTAACTAAAATCTTGGGGTAGACAATTGTCCAAGGTAAAAGTGACAGTAAAGAGGAGTAAGTAGATGTCCACAGCGCTATCTCGATGTTCCTGAAGACATACTGCATGGTACGTTAAAAGTACCTTAAGATATGCACTAGTTCTCGACAAATGGAAGTTGCTTATAGAGAAACGAGTTCCCTTATTTTAATATAATTAATCACAATTCATTAGTTTGATGATATAATGGAAAAAGAAGAAAAGTGTTCGATCGCTATCATTTGACCATTCAAATTAGATCGCTGTTATCAATACACATATTTGCTGTTCGTTCCTTTTATATCTGATAAATCCCAATAAAATTACTTATCATGGAACGGAAATGTCTTGAATGTTCTACAAATGAAACAAATACAATAAAAAGAATACGAACTGACAAGTATTAAAACAGAAACTGCGTCACTTACAACCTTAACCTTTCAGATCCATAAAACTTTACCTATTTCTATTTACGTAATGCTATCTCCCAGCAAAGATATCTATATAGACATTCGTAACAAATAGAACGAAGGATAGTAAGATATGACGTCAAAAGAGATCATTTTTTAGAAGCACGTGTGGATAAAATATGAAAAGATAAGAACATGTTACTCATACAGGTACGGTGAAGCGTCGTGCAAGGGCAAAGGGGAAAAGAGGGTATTTTTGTAAGATGACAGTTATAACACCATGTAACATGTTTACAGTATAAACATCGATTGAGAAATGTGTCAATACAATTACCGGTGCGGTTGAAACATTCATGTCGTCTTTATTATCCCATATGTTGGTGGCAAAACCAATATTTACAAATGTTAGTTCGATAACAGGTTGGATCAAGAATGTTACGTTATTAAATTTCAAGAAAATATTCTTTTTAAAAGTTATTTTAGTTGATGTTAACTTAACCTTATTGCTTTTTATTTACTTCCTATAGGTTTTACTTATATACAAGTATTTTATGTGTGTATAAAAGAATGCGAGCAAACAAAGTAGTATGAAAATTCCGAGTTTGATAAGTATGAAACGTAGTGAAACTGTTGTATTCAGAACAAAATATTTATTATTAAGAATATAAGGTTAAGAAGATTAAGTCCCCTTAGGGTAATAGGTAAATGTCCTATTCATTGACGAAGACAACGTATATCTGATTTATGTTCATAATTACCATTATTATTGTATTAAATATATTTTATTATTTATATTATCAAAAGTTTTACAATTAACAAAGAAATACATATATATTTAATAATCCATATACATTAATATATAATTAAAAAATTTAAATAAATAAATCTAAATAAAAGGTGTAAGCTATTTATTTTTGAAACACAAAATTATACACAACATTAAATATTATTTTAAACACAACATTATAATTACTAATTACAAAAACTATATTATTAAAATTGGAGGCTATAATTTTTTTTTTTTCGGCCTCATATTTGGTTTCTACACATTTCAGATCATTTTAAGACAATATACGCCAAAAATCAATTTTTGTCCGTCTTCCCGAGATGTACAATGTATGTATCAAATACAGTATAAGATGTACAAAATTGGAAATAAAACTCTATTATTTGAACCACGTATTTGAAAATTAACAAGCTTAAATGCGTATTACTTCAACACCAACTGTCATGTGTTTGACAGGTAATGGCGGCTGATCTACAGCTAGAACACGAAGTTTCTGATCGTTCGAAGTCGGGTGTATTCGTAATTTATTTTGCATTCTTCTGCCATCTACCAATGTACCAGAAAACTAAAACTCGAGCCAGGGTCATTACATGCCAGTGGCACCCGGGTTATATATCATTTATTATTTCGTTTCTTTAGAAACCGATGCAATTACATTTTTGTAATAGGCCACTCGTACGGATGGAACGATGAAATCTTTATTTTGGATACCATTTTATATGTACAAAATAACCCTATTCCTACGCTCACACTTAATGCCACTCAGTTGCCATTTGCCGATACTTGTTGGGATTAGTCTTCCATGTACACCTAAATTGGCGGTCACATAAAAGAAATACCAATGCCAAGGAATGGAACTCAGTTTGTTGTGGGTTCTCGTTTGCAGTGATGATCGTACCGTCATTAGTATTGCGAACAGTGGAGATTCATTTTCCACCAAAGAAGTCAATAATATCTACTAGAGTTACATACTGCAATCTAAATGAAGAGATTAGTTAAGAAAAAGGGGATCCAAATAAAACAGTAACTAAAAAAAGGAAATCTAAAAAAAATGGTCGGATTATATAATCTATGCAATTTACCAGAAAAAAATTGATGTGAAGTGTGAATTTTCACACAAGCAGCGTCTCGCAGGCATATAATAAGTGAAGGCGGCATGCTGAGTGTGTAGGACAAATTTTACTTTGTAGTAATCACGGCAAAAACGAACGATAGAACGATATTTTTAAAATAATTTATCGTCTGTTAATCTAAGAGCTTTACAAACAAATTTTATGTTAAAATATTTTTTTGTTAATTTTAATTTGAATAACTAATATCATTGTTTAAGTTTCTAAATATGTGCAGTATTTTTTTTTTTTTTATATGAAAATTGCGCCTATGGCTTCCATTGGTTGTTTTAAGTCATATGATCCGCCCCTCTGGTTTCGTATACATAACACATACAATGAAATATAATTACAACAATTCCAACTGGTTATTAAATTTACGCTCTTAAAAATGAAATGCAACATTTGCCAAAATATAACTAGAATTTTGACAAAATAATTTAAACAAAATAAAAATGAATAAAAAAAAAACAAAAAATAAAATCATCTCCTCTGCCCGCGAGCAAACTTTAGTTTGCTGCGTAGCAAGCGAGCAAGCTAACCATTAGACCAGGATACGCCTTCTAGTATAGTGTGTTACATAACTATAACTTTTGTTCATCGTCAACAAAAAAAAAAACAAAAAATGCGTTATTTTCCAAAGCATAATCTGACCAAAAATTCCTGTTGTACTATTCCGGTTCATGACTTAGATTTTTTCAGATTTTTAGTTTATACATCTGGACTATAAGGTGTGGGACAAAAAAAAATTTGCACAATTTTGGCGAAAATTGCATCAATATAATTTATTTTTCAAAAATAAAATTTATGTTTTTTAGATGTTTTAGTATTTTTCCTATGTGCGGGTCAAAGAGTTGTATAAGCATGCCAAATTTCAACTCTCTAGGTTTAGCTGTTTGGCTACAATTTTTACCAAACAGACAGACAGACAGACGACAAAATGACGGTATAAGGGTTTTTTTGGTCATACCTACAAAACCCTAAAAAAGGAAATACAAATAAAATGGCGAGCAAAAAAAGGAAATCTTAAAGAATTATATAATGTATTCAATGTACCAGATTTCCTCTAGATTTGAAAAAATCATTATTCAATGGGATTTTCAAAAAAAAAAAATGTGTAAATTGTCCCCAACCCTTCCCCAGAGGGTTTGATCCAAAAATCTCAAAAACATACATTGATGGGAACTGGAAAGTTCAACAGGAATTTTTGATCAGATTAGTTTTCTGAAAATTATCGAATTTTTGCGTGGTTGATAAAATAATTATTTAAAAAAAATTCAATATATGATATCAAAAGAAAATTCTTAAGGAATAGATGAAGGACCAAAATTTTTAAATTTTATTTATTTTAGTTTTTAGTATCGTTGAAAAAAATAATTATTTTTTTAAATTTATTGTGTGGTGTCAAAAGTAAGATGTAGATTGAGGATTGAACATTTTTTAATTTTCTTATTTCGACAAGATTTTTGACAAGAAAGTTCTAAAAAAACCTAGGAGAGCTAATTTTAAAATCTGAAAAATTCTGAGGAATGCACATTAATGTGAATAAGAGTAGTACAGCGGAAATGTTTGAACTGATAATTATTTAAACACAAATATAACACAGTGCTAACTATACATAAAAAATATACAAAAAAAGGATATCACTTTTTTTATGTCAAATTTTATGCATAATATCAAAAAAATATCATGGCCTTCTCAGTTGAGGAATCATCGTCAAGTGATTATAGATATTTCACTTCACTAAAACACCAGTTAAATATTTATTTCTTGAAACTAAACCAATCAATGCAAATAAATTGCATCGTACAAAAACTTAGATCTATCACAAACTTTCAAATTTGCACAAAATGAATTTTCAAACACATGGAGAACCTTACCTTGAGAAGTATGATTTTGTCAATATTATTTATTTTGTGTTGATTGGAAACTTACCTGAAACCAAAAAAAAATTTATTAGTTTACCACAGCTATATAAAAATGTTCAAGAGGAATTCGGGGAATAGCTAAAAATTGCTCGGGGAGTAGCAGAAACTCAAAAAGTGAGAAATATACGATGTCCTTGAACAATGTTTTGTCAACCGGCTCAACACAAGCATTTTTTGTTAAATATTATTACTGGTGACAATAAATGTATTATGTACAATTCTAAATGCAAATATTCATGTGAAGACATCAGCCAACCATCAACATTTATGGAAAAGCTACAATATCTTTGCCAAAGAGGACTTTCTGTGCATCTGATTGGACATGGATGGTGTGTTGTTGCGAACTCCACCAACGCACAGTGGTCCACAGACCTTGAAAACCTGTCCAAATCCACAAAATGCAAACTTATTAAAATAGATCAGCGAACAAACAATTTTGGGAGTCAGTATCCTGCGGTACTCCAAACTACCCGGCTGATCAAATACAGTATAGCGGGAAATTTAAAATAAGTTACAACTAGGGCATGGGCGTAGTATCTGGGTTAGCAAGTGATTTTTTTTTTTTATATAAAAACTCTTCTGCTCCTAGGGGCTGATCTAGGAGACTGCACAAAGGTATGTGCACAACAGTGTTTGACACTGAGCTGGATTCTGGTTCTTCCTTGGAGACGGGTGTCCCTTCTGGAGATGATCTGCTGATCTGGTTTTCACACAAAGATTTATAAGATGCACTATATTAATTTGTCAGGTTGTAAATCTGACAAAGGCGGTTTAAATAACTGATATTTCGGGTCGTAAATTCGAAATAAACACGGCATAAAAATAGCCGAGAAGAAAAACACACTGGTTTTAGGTTATATATCCCATGCGGTCTGGAAAAAGGTTATATCAACGAACAGGTTAATTGATAATGAGCAATCAGCGACCTGTTAATTACGGTCAACTAATGAATTAGATTTGCATAAAACTGCAAGAAAAAAATTCTAGTTGGCCTAAAACATAGATAAATATAGAGAAATTATGTTTTTACATTTAAATTAATTAAAATTACAAAATTGGGAAATTGGGGCGCCTAGCGGGCCCAACAAAGATATTGAAATGAACAAGGCAGATAATACACTTACGTTATTTATACGACATAAATTCAGTTTAATGGGAAATTTGAAAAAGTTAAAAAAATATTAATTTTAAAAATTATGTACTATATATAAAAAGAGAGGTTTGGCCAAAAGAGTTTAAACAAAGCAATAAAACAAACAATATATCTTCAGAGCTAAAGTTTCTTATTTAAATAATTATTGTAAATAAAAATTAAAAATATATGTATATAAGAAGGTTTAAAAATTATATCATTAATTTCTTCTTTGGGCACTATCAGCTGGGCTGTCTTTTGGCCTCACATTAGTCCTCTCTCTTGATCTCTTTATTGTCAAGTGTCAAAAAATATTTATATGTCAGATAACCTAAAAAAATATATAACTGCGTAAAAACAAATTACATGGAGAATTTTCTCCATAAAATCTACGCCAAGAATATAAATAAAAGTCTAAATATGTAAATAATAACAAAATATATGAGAAAAATTAAATAATATATATTTCCAATGTACGACACTGAACATCTGTCAACTTGGACTAAATGCAATATTTTTATAGTGTAATAGGGATGACGATCTAAACCAATCCGAAGCAAGGACAAACAGCTCCTATCTTCTTACACACATTTTTCTACTTTGAAATAGACCATATGTTTTCAAAGTTAGCGACGGCAAAATTGCCTAGCAACGCAAGGCATTGCTTGAAAATTTTGTTTTACATCGAGTTTTAGCTTACATTTAATTTTATTTAACTATAACCAAATAGTAAGAAAATGATTGCTATAGTTACTTATGGGATTGGTATATTGTGACCGTAGTTGACCATTGGCTTATAGTTTACTAAGCTTTCAGAAACCGGCCCTATGACTTATATGCAACCGGGCATTAGAGTTTTCATTAGACTGCCAACTTATGCCGCTTTGATTTCTCTTTCCATAAGTAGTTCAGTTCTTCCTACTTTAGAATTAGTAAGCAAAATTTGATCGTTTTCATGAAATGAAATGACTTCTTAGGCCTCGTCGTAAGGACAATTGCATCAAGCACGTAGTTTATCCATACTATATACGGTTTTTCTTCAGTTTTTCGACAGAGATGCCCTACCAAACGACAAGCAGGAAGCTAAACAAATTCGCCAGGAGTTGATATGAGACAGAGCTGCAAATACAAAACAAGTCTTGATTTTCCATACATTTGTACTTTTGTCTGCAGTGTAAATATATTTGAAGTCGTTTGAAGTCGTATATATTCATGAAAGTTTTTTTTTTAATCAGTTTATTGACTTGGAAGCCGGATGATAAGTATAAGCCGCATGTTTCTCTTACAACTAAGCAAACAAATAAGTTGAACTGGAAAGTTCTCCTTCACCCAGGCTATTCACTCGACGTTTTCATATTTTTATATATTCAGGTTGCTACAAAACTCTTTAACTGGATAGCATTTTTAAGATATAGCTGAGATATAAATATGGCTCAACGATTTCACTGCTTCGAAACCGATATATATCTTTTTAGCGTTTTGTAGGTATGACCACCAAAAAACTCTTATAACGTCACTCATGTGTCTGTCTGTCTGTACGGTCGCCAAACGACTTAACATAGAAAGTTGAAATTTAGTATGCTTAAACAACTCTTTGACCCACATATAGGAGAAATACTGAGAGTTCAAAGAACACACCCCGAGATAAATATAAACAAGGTATTTATTAAAAAAATAAGTATTTTTTTTTAATTTTGAGTGGCGTACCAAATTATACTTTTTAATGTGCGGATCAACAAACAAATTTTTATTTTCGCAAAATCAATTTTTTAATGTCAAAAATGTGTCAAGCAACTTTTGTTCAGTTAGGGGTTCAGGAGTGTTCAGTTATTTTATTATACTATTATACGCTGTAAATTAACCTATTATTTTAATTACATTAGATATTTGTTTTTAAAGAATCGAAGAGGAATAAATCATTTGTAGTAATAAAATACTTATAAAACAAATAACACATTGTTAATAGTGAGAAATACGTTCTTTTTAATCTCATGAAGACTTAAATACGAAGCAAATGCAGAAAAAAACGCATGGATTTTTATCAAATAACGAAGAAAAGTATTTTTCAAAAAAACTTTCTTAATAGAACAAACATTTCTAGACATCCAGTATTATTTTGGCTTCTTACACTTATTAAATACCTACAAAATCTTGAAATTTTGGAAAATTCACACTTCACATCAATTTTTTGGATCATGAATTCGATATTTACTCGAAAGGTAGAAGATAATACTAAAGCGGAGGCATATATTTTGATGATTGAATAGTATATTCTGTAACAAGGTTGGAATGAGAAAATTCGATGCGTGAGGAACCACGAGCATCGAATTTTCTCTTCCAACCGAGTCACAGACCCTACTTTCTCCTCGACAACTAGAAAGAAAAAAAAATTAATAAATAATTATTTTAACAAACATTTTATCTTAACACATTTAATAATTTGTTTAATTTTTATTTAATTTGCCGCACATCGGCCATTATTTTAGGTTAAGAAGTTATGTTGCATTTATTTAATGTAAACGTTGCATATATCTTAATGTAACCGCCATGGTGACCGGCACAAAAAAAAAATCTCTACAAAAACAAAAGACAACAAGTATGGAATAGTTATTCCATAACAAGTGATGGAATGAAATACACGGAAAATGCATAAGAAGATAAGTGCTTTAGAATAACATTCACACTCTTGTGTTAGAATATTAACTTTTTGTTGTCAAAATTGGTTTTAGAATTAGTAAATTCTATAGTGGTCGTAGAGAAAAGTATTTTGTTTTTTTTTTTTTTTTAATTAATTTTTGGTCTTGGCTACGATGGCCATTAACCAGGATATCTTTATTTTTATTATGGATACATCAATTTTTACAACAAATACAAACATCCATGCCATCACCGGGATTCGAACCCGAGCGCCATAGCGACCGGCAAATATTTTATATGTTAAAAAGCAATAAAAACTTGATGAAAAAGACAAAAACTTTTTCACACAACTAATATAGCAGTCGTTGAACAATTTTAACGACATTTAGCGATGTATTTAAACTAAAATTACTGGCAACTAAATAGCAAAAAGAAACTAGTCCAGCAAATGTTCAACATATCCCACAATTAGTTGATTAATTACAGGTGGTGATCACGAATAGCCACTGTTCAATACAGTGTGCGAATGTTTACCCAGGTGTTAATAGTTCACGAACCTGGATCGGCAAATTTTTGTTTGCTCTGTGTTGATAGGAATGTGTAAATATTTTAACAAAGTAGTTTTCCAAATCAGAAATTAAATAATTTACAATCGTAGTTTATTCCAGAGACAGAGTTTATAGAATTAAATACTACAGTGAATGAGAAGCCCTGTCCACTGTTTAGAGTTCGTAGGTATAACCTAGAAACCCTTATACCAACACATATCTCTTTTTTAGGGTTTTGTAGGTATGACCAGAAAATATTATAACATCACTCATGGTTCTGTTTTTCTTTTCAATGTAAAAATTCTTGGCAAACGACTTGACCTAGAAAGTTGAAATTTAGCATGCTTATACAACTCTTTGATCCACATCTAAATAAATTACTGAGAGTTCAAAAGTCGTATTCAAATATGTATTCAACGAAAAAATTAATATTTCTTTAAAATTTTGAATGAGGTATCATAGAAATCTCTTAATGTGCGGATAAGATAACATTTTTTTTTTTCAAAAAATTTCTTTTTTACGGGATTTTCGAAAGAAAAATATGTTGTATATATTCCAGTCCCCATCCATTAATGGGGACTGGAATAGTTGAATAAGAATTTTGAACACACTAGTTTTTCGAAAATTATTAAATTATTGTCGTTAAAAAAATTAGATTCTTTTAGAATTTATTGTCTGTTATCGAAAGAAAACTCTTAAGATGTAGAATATATAAAGAAAAGTAGTTTTTTAAATTTTTATCACGATTTTTGTAAAAAACGTTCTAAAAAAACTCTCGTCGAGTTAATAAAAATAATCTAAAAAAAAAAAAAAAAATCTAGTAATGCACATTAATGTGAACCAGAATAGTACAACAGGAATATTTTATTTGACAATTATGTTAAGTTATTGATTTTTTTTTTTTTTTTTGGGTACCGTACAAAATTAATTTGACTGACAGTAGATCTGGATAGCTATAGCTGGGCCTTGATGCGAGCGCATTTTAAGAATACTTCTAAGTGTTTCTAATCTAGAGAAGCACGTGATAGTTTTTAAAAAATTATTGAAATTTATGATTTTTAATATATACCCACAATTTGTCATCACTTACTAAATACCTACAAAACCCTGAATGTGTGAAAAGTCACATATTACATCAATTTTATTAATAAAGCTTGGGGAGGCCTACTTTCAGCAATGGACAAGAAAGGCTGATTAATGATGAAGATGATGACGAAGGTTCCTTAGTTACCACGACTATTGGCACCGGCATATTTTGACTTACATATACATATTTATAATACCTTATTTTAAATAATTACAATAAAAATTTACTTAATAGTATATTATTATATGAGCGAATGTAATACTATACTTTTTCCACACCTATTAACACGTTGACTGCCAAGGCAAGATTCAGGATTCTTGTCTCAGAAGTCAATTTGATATAGCCATATTATATTATTAAGTCAAAGTACTACAAGTAATCTCGTAGTCGGCGTTCTGGGCAAGAACGCTAACTACGAGAAAACTCGTAATTGGACGTGTTAAACAAATAAATTAAACTCAAAATTGATAATTTTAATGGAAATGATAGTGTAGTCCATGTTGCCTGCTACCACTGCAGTTTTGGCCCGTCCCATTGCCATTGTTAAATATGATTGGATCAACAAGAGTGATTTATGGATATGTAGCTTTGTGATTGGCCGTAAACAGTGAATTATGAAACCATAATTCACTGTAGCTATTAATGAGTACTATTTTTCACGAAATAAGTGCTAATAATTGCAATATAATTAAATAGGTGTGGAAAAAAAATTATATTAGATAATATTATCAGGTTAAATTAAGTTATTTGTCGAACTGCATATTATAATTATTGGCAGGAGGAGGTTTTCTCTATTTAATATTTACTTCGTATTTATTTACACTTTTAGAAATTTTAAAACTTTATTTTCACTTTCACCCTTGCTGATAGGATGTCTTGAACACTGTTTTATAGTATTTGGACATTATATGTCTGTTTGTCATCTGTTTGTCATCTGTTCCTGCTGATATGTTTTTTTATTTATTTATAGTTATTTTCACCACTGATGGTGTCCGATTTGACAACAAAATATAACCTGAAGTGTCAATTTTCACACATTTCAGGATGTACTGGAATCTAGTTATATACAATACTATTATACTGCCTAATTTCAACTATTGTAATACTGTACAATTTCTTTGTAACGATAAAAGCACCGGGCCAAAATTACGTCACTTAATAAGAGCTAAGTTTAATACTTTACAAGTAATTTATAAAATATATTTTTCCAAAAATAGGAAAACTCGATATTTTACAACAGTATGCTCTATTTTTTTTTCTAAAACCACGTCTAAATGAAAATGTTGAGAAACATTACTCTTTGTTTTGCAATATTTTGTTATACAGCATTTTTTTGACAATATACAATAAATATTAAAAAAATTAGCCGACTAATAAAAAAAAAAAAAAAATGTAAAATCTGTTCAAACTTTCCTGTTTAAATATTTAGGTTTAAATCAATGAACCGAACTGAAGGTATTTTCTGGTTTACAAGATATAGGACAAATAATGCTTTACAAATAATGCGGTATATTTTTAAGGAAAATAGCGAAATGTTTTTTTTATATCTACTGCTCTTACAGGTACTGCTCTTCAGTTTCGTCACACCGTTCGCGAATATCTGACGGGGAAAATACACTGCCGTATCCCAGACCATGGAAATGAGCGGCAGTGGCTAGTGTACTACGCCGTGCGTCTACAAAGTGCGCAGAGAACCAAGCAAACATATTTTTTCGCAATCTGCAGACCAACGAGCTTGAAACCGGTCTGCAAGCAGGTGTGATCTTAAGTTCCTGCTCGAAAGACGTCTTCGTCCCGCCGAGGACTCTCATAATCAGAATAACAAGTTTAATTCTATGTTCCGGTTACATTTGTCTAAGCTCAGACACGAGGTCCGAGTATATCTCTCGTTTTTCGACCTGTTTCACTCGTATCATTTATTGTGGGATCTGAATCCGGTGTGGAAAAAGTGTGTGAAAAAAAAGAGTGCCGAAGGAACTGATTGCCACGAAACTCTCGTTCGCACTGAATCCCTTGTTTCTATGGACGCTACTGTAGACAGACAATCCATGAGGGACGGTATAAAGGTTTCTTGATTATACCTACGCAATCCTAAAAACATTATGCCAATTAACGTTGGATTGTTTGTTGTTCTATCTGGATCAACTTCAAGACAATTTTATCTGAGCAACAAGTTTTGAGTGCCATTATATGAAAAGAATAAGGACCAATGAACTAAAAGAATGACACTAATAACAGATTTTTTCTCGAATTGGTAGAGATATAATCCAGTGAACAATAGTGTCATGTTAGCTACAGAATACAATGTAATGAATTCTTGCAATGTGAGCAAGAAATATGTATAGTGTGGTAAGCCGACTGTTGTTTATGGAGGAACAAGGAAGGGGAGAAATATGAGAATAGGAAGTAGTAAAGGATACTTAGCAACGTTTGAACATGAATATATCGTTTATGTGAAGCTCTGATATGGAAAGGAAACAACATGAAAAAGAAATGTCGAAAGGGAAAGTAGATGAATCTTTATTGTGGTTTTTTTCTTTGCCAACAACAAATAACTCACTGTTTGTTGTAGAAATTTTTTATATTAAAGTAAATAATTACTAAATTTACAAATATATATGTTTATTCGGTTTATGCAAAAGTTTTATTATGTGCTTCACAATTTCTCGTTCTATTAATTAATATATTGTTAAGAAATATTGTTCTACGCTAATCAGGAGGATGGTCTTCAAATTTAATTTTTTAAATATTAGGTTGTGTAATAAATTCCCGCATTTTTTGTATTTTATCTTTTTCCCACAATTTTGTGTTTTGTTAAGTTAAGTTTATATATGCATTCTTAAGTGTTTTTCGTGCTCTACAAACTTATCTGCTTTCATTTTCGCAATTAATTAATTGTAATTGAATTTGAGGCTTTTGAAATGGAAGTTCCAGGAGGTAAAAAAAATCATTTTCGACATCTGCTCTATTTTGCCTTTCGTCGTGGTAAAAAAGCTACGGATGCAGCTCGCGACATTTGTGATGTATATGGAGTAGATGCTATAGCTCCGAGGACTGCGCAAGATTGGTTTTCCAAGTTTAAAAATGACAATTTCGACCTTGGTGATGCACCTCGCTCCGGCCGACCTCCGACTTCGACGAAGATCGTCTCAAGATGTTTTTGAAGGAAGATGGTCGTCAAACAGCACGAAAGTTGGCCGAAAAGATGGAATGCGTCATCTACACTTCATTAAGATGGTTAGCGATGAAGGCTTTACTCAAAAACTTGGGAATTGAGTGCCACATAACTTGAGCGATGGCCACGAGGAAAATCATCGCTAAAAAGTAGTTCAAAATCTCGCCCGGCATCATGCAACACGCGGTCACAAGCAACGATTTTTCTACAGAATTGTCACCGGGGATGAGAAGTGGTGTCTTTACGTAAATGTAAAGCAAACAAAAGAGTGGACGGCACCAGAAGATACACCAAGGCCGAGAGTTACGCAAGATCTCCATCCCAAGAAAATAATGATCTGCGTCTGGTGGGATTGCGAAGGTGTGCTCTACTGGGAAATGCTGGAGAAGAACAAGACTGTCGACAAGGCACGCTATCTCGCCCAACTTCATCGCGTGAACGAAGCAATTCAGTAGAAAAGGGTCAATCGACGTAGTCAAGTCATCCTTCTTCATGACAATGCGCGCCTACATACTGGAAACATCGTCAAAGAGGCTCTGAATGATCTCAAATGGGAGGTTCTAACGCATCCGCTATACCCTCCGGACCTTACGCCAACGGATTATCACCTTTTCCCCTCCATGTCGAATCAAATTAGGGTCGTAACTTTCGCTAACGGTGAAGACCTCAAAACCAGGCTCACAAACTTCTTCAACACAAAATCAAAAGATTTTTGGCGAGACGGCATCAACAAGTTGGTCGATCGGTGGGAACAGGTTGTAAATAATGATGGAGAATATATTATTGATTAATTTCTTAATATAATTATTTTCTTCAATAAATCTTATAAACAAAAACACATGGGAATTTATTATACAACCAATATATAACCGTACATGCAGTGTTAATGAAATCAGTGCCGTCAACAGGCTGTGGGTTTTTCCCACGTGAACAGACCAACAGCAATACGATTTGTAAATGGTTCTACTCCGCTACTTAGCAACTAAGCGACTGTATGCATTCTGATTTTCGCGTATATGACGTCACTGACCTATTCTCGTGGGAAGCACACTCTAACATAAGGGCAGTTTGCTTCACAACACTGTCTTAACAACGGCACAAGGCTGGCCAAAGGGGTGGCGTTTCGAAATGATTTTCTTGTTTTTTTGTTCCTCACTTGATTTTGGAATGATGGTTCCCTTTTTTTATCAGGAGCGAAATAAAATCCTTTGATCAGGGCGCCATCCAATCTGTCTAGTATCTGTGAAGAATTAAATTTACCTCTAGTAAATAGTTTATGAGACAATTTAATTAATTTTCACAAAGTGCCTAATTTAGATTTAAAATTTTTCATGCACCCTAAAAAATTTTAATAACGAGCAGTATATTTTCTTTATCCAGTAATATATTTACTTTATTAACCTACAAATTTATAAAAATTTCCTCCAAAATGGATGATAAAAAAAGTGGTAAAATATTTTTTTATGTGTATTTCGTTGCAATAACACGGCAGTTTTATAACTCTTATTGTGGTTATAAACATAAATTTTATTGCTGAGACCGGTAATCCAATTGTGTCTGTCCGTTGTTAAATGCACGTATAAAACTTTATAAAACATCAATTGTTATGATCTTTACACTTTATAATTGTAACTGATTATAGCAACAAAAATATAGGGAATACAGTTTGGACCTTGGCGAAATTTTGTCATCCATTGGACATCGAATGCACGAATGGAATTATTTTATTTTATCGTACTATTGTTAACAAATTTAGTTATGCTCAGTCATTTGGACACAGATATGTATAGTTCTTTCCGATTCGCCCGTTTTGGCAACCGCTTTGCCCGACAAGTAAGTGAACAAAAGAAGTAAGAATAAATCTAAGAATTTCAAAAGAATTGATCCATTCAAGGCTATTGAGCCGAGCGAAAGTTCAGACTTCTTGATTTCTTGTGTAGCCGACTTTGACTCCGATTCCTAGATACATAATAATTCTAAATCTGCAATGATTACATAACACAAAAATCCTGAAGGTATGCTGGAAAGAAAGAGAAAATAATACAGAAAAAATTGGAAAACGGAACGAAGGAAATACTATGACAGAAACGGCTACAGCAAGGACGAAATAAGAAGAAGGCAGGAAGAAGGAGCCACAGTTGAAAATATAAGTATAGAAAGAGACACAGCTGCAGAACAAGCAAAATAAGATCGACTAGGCCAGGTCCTTTAAAAAATATGAGAGCAAAGAAACTCAATGGGTGCCACAACATCTGCAAGATAACAACAAGCACCAAAAATCAATATTCAGGTGCGGAAACGAGACAGAGGCAAGTAAATACTGGAAGGAAGAAAACGGGAGATAGTGCAGAACATGCGGTGAAATGCAAGAAACAATAGACATCTAAAAAACTGTACAGAGATAGGAAGAAACACAAGGACAATACAAGAATTCCTGGACGAGTGAGGCGCCGGGACGACATGGATGAAAAAGGTGTTCCAGAAAAGAAAAGAAGAGGAACTGAAAAAAGAAACATAAAACACTACTTTTTTTCTGTAACTTATATGTACGTTGTGTTTTTAGATGTTTTTATATTAGTATATTAATTATTAGATTATTAAGTAATATTAATTATTAGATTACTTAATTATATTATTATTTATATAGTAAGAATAAAGTATATATCTATCTATCTATATAACACAAAAAAAATGTTATAATCGTAATAATTACATGATATGTCACGTACTTGTAAAAATTCACGTCCTTAGTAACGGCGCATCTAGCCTAAGAAATAATTGGCGAAAACGTCTCTCTGTCCGAATGTGCGCTTTTCACTCGAGAACTGCGGAACCGATTTCCATGCGTTTGTTTTTTCTGTCTGTAGCTTTATCATTTAGTTTTCGGCTGTGTTATATTAAAATCGGTTCAGTAGTTCCAAAGTTATATGATTTGTGCGCGCGCGAGTGAAACGGAATTCATATTTTCCGTTCATATTTAACGCATTTTCTTCAAAATTATCAGCGAAACATAGGTTTCTTCAACACCAAGTTAATACACGATTTTAGAAATCAGAATTGAAAGAATTATGAAAATGTAGCTAGTAGTTCCGAAGATATTGTTACAGATATTGAAGCTATTTGTACATACGCGTGATCTGTACATAATTTTTTTTTGTTTATATTTAACGCATTAATCGAGAATTGCTGATCCGATTTTCATGCGGTTTTTCCATCTGTAGCTGCGTCACCTGGTTAGATTTAGGTCATATTTTATTAAAATTGATTCAGTAGTTCCATAGATATAATAGTTGATCGCGCGGGTAATATTAAATCCATTTTTTAGGTTTATATTTAACGCGTTTTCTTGTAATTATCAGTAACAACATATATTTATGGAGTAGCAAATTTGGTACATGATTTGTATACCAATCAGGATTAAAAGTATTTTCAAAATCAGCCCCATGTGCATTCCAGTGGGTCATCAGTGCAGTAGAGGTGTGACCACCCAAAAACACGTGAAGCACAATGTGTTAATTGTCTACTGGATAACCAACATCCAGAATGGATAGGGCGACAAAAAGAAAAATATGGTTTATTTATAATCTGTTAATTTCCAACAAGAATTGTGGAATTAACAGTGGAATTCTTCCCAAAAACTTCTCGTAGCCAGCAGTATTCATAAAGAAATAATCAAATATAGTATGTATCTGTTGACGGTTAACAATTGAAGCTGTAATTTATTGTGACAAGAAGATGCTGTTTTGAAATATAAAGAATTGGATAGGAAATTTGATAAAAACTTACTTTTCAGCGTGCGAACGAGTAATTTTTCGAGTTAGATTCTATATCCTTACAGTGTTATAAATACGTCAAAATATTTTCTGAACATATATAATATGAATTGTGAAGTGGTAGAATGGTAGAAACGAGAATTTAAACTTAACATTTGATATGAAACAAGAAAATAAATTGGTATAGTTCATTTCAAATAAAAATAAGCACGGTCACTACACCCTAGTTACCAGACTGATTCTTAACATTTAGCATTTGGGCCCCTGCACTTTCGACCACTTCAGATCTTCTTTAACTTACTAGATACCTTCACATTTTGTGTAACTTCACACGTCACATCACAGTTATTATACTATCGGTCTAAACTCCAACATTAGTATAATAATAGAAAGGGCTGCTCCATCGCACCAGCTCTCTTTATCGTTTACATCCAGTTGGCTATTGATCACATAAGAGAGAGGCTAGAACACAGAACAGGTATAAAGGTACAGGGAAGAGGGATTGACATTATTCGGTTCACAGACGACATCGTGATATTAGCGGAGACTGAGGATGAACTATTGAAAATTTTGGTAATGATGGAATCGGTAGCAGGCACTTTGTACAACCTAAGAGTAAATAAAAGCAAAACGAAAGTTGTGGTAGTGAGCAGACAAGATATGCGGGCTGACTTGAGTATAGAAGAAGTGCTACTAGAGAATGTTGACGAGTTTATGTATCTCGGGAGCAAAATCACATCTGATGGACAATCAAGAAGGACCTTGTCAATCGCATCCATCAGGCTAAGATAACTTTCAATAAGAAAAAGCACTGTTTACCTCCAATAATATCAACTTGAAGCTTAGAAAGAAACAAGTGAAAATATTCGTTTGGAGTGTAATGCTTTAAGGCAGTGAGACACTCAGGGGTAACGGAAAGAAGGAAAGTGGTGTCGTTTGAGTTATGGTGTTACCGAAGAATGCTCAAGATCACCTGGGTGGACAGAGTCACAAATGATGCGGTGCTTCGGAAGATACCGAGACCGTGTCTGAAGAATGCTCTAAGCAAAAAAAGAAATTCTTGGCTCGAACACATTATCAAACCCACAGGACTAATTAATACCATACTAGAGGGCTGTAGGTGGAACAAACTTTATGGGTAGAACCAGACTGGACTACATTGGACAGCTGATGGAGGAGTCAGGCTGCCTCTCCTACCTTCAACTAAAAATACTGGCCCAGGATCGAGACGCGTGGAGAGCTACTGCCAACCAATCCTTGGATTGAAACCGCACAAGAAGTATAATAATAATTGATGATAATAATACGAACATAATTCATCAAAATATACTAGTATAATAAGCTATACTAGAATGGTTAAGGACAGCTTTAAATATTTTTCTTAAAAAAAATAAGGTATAATAAAACAAAAGTAAATGAAGCAGAACAATCCAATATTAGAAAAAGAAACATCTTTCTTAAAAATACAAATCTTTCCATCATGATTCGAATATTTTCCGTTCAATTTCCTCAGTATTCCGGTAAAGTATCAATCGAAAGAAATCGGCGTGTTTAATTTGAAAACACAACATTTGACACGATAAACGGGCTGGGATAACTTAATAATAAGTTGTCGGCAGCGAAGGCTGCGGCTACTGGGGTGATGCCGATGTGCGGTGGTAGAGAGAGCAGTTGTGTTCTCCGATCGTCGGTTCCGAAATGACTGCACCACTGAACCGACTAACCGCTTGATTGATTTCAAATTGGTCGACTGATCGCACCGGACGGCAGCACGTTCTAACACAGGGACGGCTCGTTGCTAAAGGCGTTATTAATATTATAGATGCTGATCGATGTTTTACAAGTTTGAACTGGTTAATTTTTAATGCGTTTTTATGTAAATGACCTAAATACAGGGTGATTTTTAAAGGATGTTATTACATAACAGGAATTATGTGCCAATTACTAACGATGATAGTCTAAGTTACAGGATAAAAATTAACCACTATTGAATTTTGGAAATTATTTCTACCTAAAGATGTCACTGCTGTATGACTCGGTCAAGCAGAGGTAGCGATGCTGCTTCTCGTTCTAAGGATCCTTGGGCTGAACCCTAGACATGGCATGGATATTTGCATTTATCCTTATCACCTTGTTCTCATTCAAATAATTAAAAAAAACAAAATAAATAAAATGTATCACATCATAAATTCAACAGCTCCAAACCCGGTCACCATGGGAGTAGTTGACCTGAAACTTCACTTTTCGGAGTGAAAGGCCCATGCTCAATATAAAGTAGCAGTACCGTAAAGAACACTACGCCTCGGTGGGCTACTGTGGGCTATTTCCAGGCTGAAGAAAGAGAAAGATGTCTTGAACCATTTTGACCTCTACAAGAAGCTAGCCTTCTGTTAGCAACAATTGTTAGTTATCTTCAATCAGGGCTTTTTTTAAACAATGCAGTAATAAAATCTGACAATACTATTTCGAAAAAATATCGCAAAAATATGAAAAGTTATGAAAATTTATTAAGTTGTATGAAAAAATGTCTTAAATAAAAAATGTTAGTAATTTCCTGTATAGCAGATTTGATAAAATTATTTTTTTGAAATATTTCTCTGTTGCGAAATATTCGTGAAACACGTGATAGTGAATCAGTAAACTATCCATTCTGATGCATGGATCTGTACCAAAAGTTGATCATATTGAGAAATTAACGTCCGAAGTTTAAATATTAAATTTCTTAAAAATCAGTTCACCCGAATTCGCTCTATAAGTTTCCACAAATCGACGGATCGACAAACCGACGGACGAATTGACCAATAGACCGACAGACAGACATCATGTTAAAAACAGCTGATTTGTGTCACAAAAAGCCTTATTCATGCTCATTTGTAAAAACCTCGAAAATCCAAAATTGACATTATTACGATACCTCCCTCTCTTTATGTGACGGTCGGTAAAAATAAGTTAGTTAAAAATTCTGTTATTTTAGACTTATGTCTGAATATAGAAATATTGGCTAACGTTGAAACAATCAGCTTTGCAGCCATGCCGTACCTAACTTAATTGCTATTGATACGATACTTTGGACTGCAGAGGTAATAGACATTACAAAGATAAGCATCAATATATTTGTCAGTTGTGTAGCCAAGAGAAAGTCAGAAAACCCTTTGTCGAAATGCGTAGCGCCAACTAGTGACAAACGGTATTCAGCTGTACGAACTAGTATACAAGACATATGAGTAAGTGACACATAATAGAACGCAATAAATAGAAATTATACGACAGAAACTCTTACCTGAATTAGCGTACAATTACTTCTGTGCTGTATGTGGCAAAATGTTTGTAACAAGAAGTGGCTTGTCCAGTCCTGACGAGCTCACGCTGCTCTTTCAGGTCTTTTGTAGCTTTCTGCATGAATTAAACATCACTGAGATTGTTTCTCCCACAATTTGGTAGCTATTTGTAAACTATATTTCCAAAACAAATGAAAATAGAAATTTTAATTGCCCAGTTTCCACAACCATGCTAATTTTTCAGTACTAACTACTTTTTTTTTTTTTTAGGGCGATTGGTAAAAGTATTTCCTTTTTTGTTTTGATCCGATTATCTTCATTTTTGTTTTTATGTTCGAAATTAATATAATTATTTATGATCATTACAAGAAATATGTTGAGCTCAATTTAAAGAGATTAACTTCAAAGACATCTGTTTTTTTTTTATAAATACACTTTGTTATTATTAGTTCCAAAATATTTTCTGTAAAGTCAAGAAATCAGTTAGTTCGAATATGAAATAATAGAAAACTTTTATAAGAGGAAATTGTAGAAATAAATTTGCAAATAATATACACACCGGCAAATTTAAAGGAACAGATTGAAAAATATGTTTTTTAAATTTTTTTTTTATAATTTTGTAGCCTATATCTACATAGCTTTGAATACTCTACTAAACAGTGGGTCAAGATTGTATCGACGCCAAGAAGAACAAAATGCATCATTTAATTTTGCTACTATTGTTTCTTTTGGTGGAGGTTCAAATATGTTAAGGGGTGGAATATGTTGGGGAGCTCGCACAGAGTTAGTGGTGATTGATGGCGGAGCGTTAACTGCAGATAAGTACATCAGAGATATTCTTCAAGACCATGTTGTACCTTTTGCGCCATATATCGGAGAAAATTTCACCCTAATACAGGATAAGTCGCGCCCAGCGCGTAACAGACCTTTTAAATGAAGTGGGTATAACAACAATGGGTTGGCCAGCGTGCTCCCCTGCTCTCAATCCGATTGAATATGTGTGGGACATGCTAGGCAGAAGACTTCGGTCAAGAATTCCAGCTGTTCAAAAAAGAGGTAAGAGCCGCACTGATTCAGGAATGGGACAGATTACTCCAAGAACTGATTGGTGACCTCATAAGAAGTATGGGAAGGCGAATGACTGCAGTCGTTAGGGCTCGTGAGGCAAACACACGCTATTGAGGCGATAGAAAAGCACATTAAATGATTAACAAAGTCCAAAATGTACAATAAAGTTATTCTGTTTAAAATCATATTTTGTTCGATTCCGACAGCTTTGATTTTTTTCTTCTTCAACAGGTTTCAAATGGTGTAAATCAAGTTTCAATTATTCCAAAGAACATCGTACTAGAAGATTACCTGAGAGATATCAACAATATGTACACTACAGGGAAAATAATTAGATTTTTATGTCTGTTCCTTTAAATTTGCCAGTGCATGTATAAATACCAAATTAGAAAATATCAGAACTAATGTCATAAAACATTTTAAAATAATTTTAAATTCTAATCATTCTCTTCAAAATAATCTTCTAAATCTGTTGCATCGCTGCCAATGAAGAGGCCCGAGTTGCAAACAGTATGGTAGTGATCAGCCCTTAGGCAGTATACCGTTATCAGTGTACATAATAATAATGTGATAATAAAAATATTTTATTGACACTGGTCATACCATTGGTCATACCATATGTTCCCTCTGAGAATTGGAGGTGTCTGATCTACTGGTAATTATTCTTATCTACCAGCAGACTTCTCCAGCTTCTAAAATATATCCGACCGAAAATGTAAAAATGCCCTATATGGTTGCTTCCATTTTATGGAAGTTCAGGACATTAAAAATAAATAAATTTGAATAATGAAAATGTGGATTCACCGTCGCATATGGAAGATATCTTAGGCTGCTCGACAAACGAGCTTATAACAATAAAGTGCAGACATTTATTTTATTTGTGACATATATTAATAGCGAAGCAATAATATGTACTTGATTAGATGCTGAATGAGAATGTAGAAGATCGAAATGAAGTTGCTAAGATACAGATTCCTGGATATGAAATATCAGGCATTCAAAACGTCAGTCAATTCTTCCATGTAATAGTAACTATCAGGCTTTCGCCGTAGTGACTACCTACGTTAGAGGAGTCTGAAAAAGATATATGAGGGTCATTTAAAGTTCGCGATATTATAATGAAAGACTATTTTTCTTTTTATTTTATTTATATTTTTCTATATAATCTCCCCGAAATTCAACACACTTTAACCAGCGACGTTCCAATGCCATTATTCCGCCTTGAAATAACAATTTACTGCCGTTTACTAGCTCATAATATGAAGAAAACCACTTGTCACCAAGGAATTTCTTGAAATATGTGAAAGTCAGACAGAGCTTAATTATACTAATTATACTAATAATAAATTAATAGTACTAGTCAGGTGAATGAAGCGTACGGGCAAATCGTACTTCATTTTGGCTATTTTTAATAAAAGAACTATATTCGTATCAGGATGTGAGTTATGATGGTGATTTTTTTATAAACCTGTTTTTTTCACGAATTTTTTGGTTCGACTGCTCCAAAAGGTTAGCAAGGTACTAGCTATTCATTGTTTGAACCTTTGAAAATAATCAGTAGGCAATATCTTGTTTGAATTTCAGAAAAAAGAAAAGATAGCCTTTCGTGGAGACAAAATGGGCTTGACCATTTTGGTGGTGAAAAACCACGTTTCCATTGCTGACTGATGTTTTGTTTCTGGTGTGAAGTAGTGAAGCCAGGTTCGTCATCCCTTAAGTAAATTTGTTGATATTAGAACTTAAAAAAAAGTCACTGCACGGTGTTTAATTTAATTCATTTTTACACTAATATGCCTTTAATTAAAAAATATTTTACAAAAAACTACGTATTCAATCGATTTGATATTTCACAACTGTTTATAGGACAGATCTAGAAATATAAGCGGGCAAAAAATGTAGTTATAGTATCAACATATAAAGGTTTGGTCGTGAACTTTTCAAATAATCCTCGTAGAATATGAAAAAGTTGTTATAATAAATTTATTTATTTATTTATTTATTTATTTATTTATTTATTTATTTATTTATTTATTTATTTATTTATTTATTTATTTATTTATTTATTTATTTATTTATTTATTTATTTATTTATTTATTTATTTATTTATTTATTTATTTATTTATTTATTTATTTATTTATTTATTTATTTATTTATTTATTTATTTATTTATTTCTTCTATTTTTAGTCCTGGTATTGGAGGCCATTAACCAGTATTGTTATTAATTATTTGGATAATACAAAGGTTGGGATAAGGTTGGCAGCGGTTTTTGTGTTATAATTTGATATTGTTCTGTACTATGAACTTGTAGAGTAGATTGTAAATTTCAATGTTGTTACTATAGTGCGTTCAAAGGTGAGTTTGCAGTATAGCTCTTATGGCAAATGGGAGCGGTGTTGCCAAATGTTGGAAAGTGTCAAATGTGTCAATTATAAGAATATGAAAAACTCGTATGATTTACAAAAATCAACTCTTATAAAACTCAAAATAACACTCAACAAAAACAAATGGCCATTTGTAGAATACTGCGTCTTCATAGATCAGCGCGTTTTAGAGCTGGCAACGTCGACAAGCAAGAAAAGGATAGTGTTATTGTGTAAACCCATTAGAGAGTATGAAAAAGAACTACTCTATATGCCCTGTACTGCAAACTCACATTTGAACGCACTATATTTAGAATGTTTGAGGTGTTTAGAGGTAGTTGTAGGCCAAGTCTTGATACGCCTGTTTTGCTGGTATTTGGGGCATGTTAGAATTATATGCTTGACGTCTAGTCTGGTTTGATTATCGCAGTCGCATACGTCTGTGTTGGACATCTTGATTCTGAGTAAGTGGCTTTTTGAGAAGGTTTGGTTGAATTTGAGACGCGCAATGGTGATAATACAACCTCTTGGTAAATTGGAATTATACCACGGTTGCTTTGGTAGATGAGGATGTAAAAGTCCACAGTGTCGATCTTTGTTGGTGATTGATGCTTTGTATTCGTTGTTCCATTCTTTCCAAATGTTTTGTTTAGAACGTGACTTGTTGTCTTCTACTAAGAGTGGAGTGTTATAATTATGTTCTGATGTTAAGGCTTCTTTCACTAGTGAGTCTGCTATTTGATTGTATATTGTATATTCCTTTCCTTTAATTGCTTAATAGTGTTTAATATTCTATATATGATATTAGAGTTTTTGTTCGAAAAATTTGGATCTATAATTTCTTCAGGACGTTCTGGCCGTCACTAAAAATAACAATATTGTTTGTGAAGTAGTTTTGATTTTCAGTATAGTTAAGACAGAGATGGATGGCAATCATTTCAGCAAAAAATATTGATAAATGTGTAGTCAATTTAAACTGTTGACTAAAATTGTGGGTATTTTATTTTCATATAGTTTATATTAATTTTTCTGGGTATCTATCTCATTAACCTTGTTAAATTAATCCTATTATCATGTTATGAACTTCAAAAAAGTCGGTAAGTTATAAAAACCTGCATAGTATATAAGTAGAGAATAAAATCTGACATAAAATTCATTTCGACGAGTCGTCCTGGTGAATTTGTAGGCATGCCAACAACCGCTCGCCACCCGATTCAGTGAATACGCGATCAAGTGCACAACGAAATCCTTTATTCATTCTCCGTTGATTCGAGTGAGCGTCAGGCCGCTACCGTGCTCATAGTTGAGCTGGGCGCACGGACCGAGCCTGCGAAATGCGATAGATTTACACATTTGTACAAATGATTTTGTTTCAATGGTCAGCGACCCACACTCACCGTATGTTACAACCCGCTAGATTTTGCAATATGCATACATAAATGACCAGGCGCGTGTTGTACACATTTTGATGATATAATGGGGCGATTTGTATTATAACATACAGTGTGTTTCGAAAACAATATTGGTTTCATGTTATTCAACTTAATTCGAAATAATTCCAGTGTTAAAATTTATGGTAAAAAATTAATACAAACATTTTAATAAACTAGAGTTGTTTTTGGTATATAAAATTCAGGTTTTGTAACGATGCTCAAAATATCTAAAAACCCGAACGAATGCAAAAATCTGTTAAAAAGTTAAGGGTAACACAAATACTCTTAAAAAGAACGATGACTGGTATAACGAGAGTAGATTTAAAAACGAATACTTAGATTAAAAGCAAACTAAAGTGTTTGCTGTTGTTGAAAGGATCACTGAACTTAAATGACAATAGGCTGCATACATAGATTTAATAACAGATGAATTAAGAAAATATTGGAATAGAGAACCCGGCATACGGTAACAAATAGGGCAAGACCACCTACCCGTTGGAAAGACGACTTAAGAAATATGCTGGTAACTGAATACTGTTGGTTCAAAATAGAATAACATGGAAACAAAAACTGGAGTCCTATGTACAGCACTGGATTTCAATCATCGGCTCTATACTATTCGTTAAATAACTTTTAACGTTCTACGCATGTGTGGATAATATCCGGATCGCTTGCGATGGTTGGATAATATTTAATTTAATTTTTAAAGGAATTTATTACTGGTTTTTACTGCGAATTTCAACTGAATTGCCCCAGTTATCATTTAAGATAGAACCAAGGTATTTATAAGATGGCGTCCTTAATATTTCTGTTATTAATAAATAATAAAAAAAAAAGGCGTGAAGTCTGAATTTTCACATATTTCAGGATTTTATAGGTATATAATAAATGCAAGAAGCCAATAAAATGCTAGGTGACTGAGACAATATTTTTTCTATAATCTTATTAAAATAAACAGTTTTTGATAATCACATTTATTTATTTATTTATTTAACCAGTAACTATATAGATATGTACAGTAGTGCACAAGTTAAGTTGCATAGTACTGGGAAAAAAATAACAATACTATTATATTAAGAATAATATAGAAATACTAATAATATAGAAAAATAAAACACATTATAAGCAAACATACAATAAAATACAATACAATTGTGTAATTTATTTCTATACTAATAAACTTTTTATATTTGTCGTAAAAGATATCTACTTCTCTATCAGAGACTTGGTTGTTTACTAGACTGAGCATTTTGTTCAGTAGTGACATAGATTCTGAAATTTTGAAAAAGTTATTTTTCTCAATTTTATGTTAGGGCCTCGAATATTTAAAATTTGAAGAAGTTCTGGGGCATCTAGTTTATTATTAAATAATTTAAACGAGAATTCAAAGTGTGGAGGTCGCGTCTCCATTCTAATGTTTGAAATATCTTCCTATTATTGATAGCTAGATTTTTAACTGGTTTGCATAAGAGACTCGAAAAGGATAAGTTCCGGTTAATTTCAGAGTCAGGTTTCTTACAAATCTCTTTTGTACTTTTTCTATTCGATTTTTGTGGGATATTGTTTTTGGGCTTCAGATTGTATTCGCGTATTCTAATTTAGGTCGAACTAAGAGTACTTAGAGCTTTCATTTAATTTTTTAAATTTAATTTAAATAATTTGCGAAAGTTCACGATAATATTAAAATTAAAATATCACATGAATTTTTTTAAGAATTTGCTTTGCATCTTAGTCATTAAATTAATAAGAAATATATTGATAAATGGGTTCATTTTTTTTTTAATTTCAAAAACGAATTTCTTACAATTTACAATGTATTATTTGTTTTATACACATTTCACCACTATAAATGAATTAAAAGCTTCACTAGTATTACATAACGTAGCTGGCGAAAAAAGTGTAGTTCGATTCTCGTCTAAATTTTTTTAATAATATATTTCATTTCAAAAGAATACGTACCATAGCCATAAATACAAAAAAGCCATAATCGAACCATGAATTAAAAAAATTATCAATTATATCAAAAACACAAAAAATGCGATATATTCTGAAAAAAAAAATATATTGTTTGCACATTATTGTCAAAAATCACCTTAAAATAAAGAAATTTAAAGATACTACTTTTTCTTGTTTGAATTACGTCTTAAGAGATTTCTTTTGATGCCACACAATAAAATTTCAATATTTTTCGGAAAACGAATCTAATCGTAAATTCCTGTTGTATTATTAAGATTCCTATCAATGTAATTAAAAATTTTGTCCGATTATTAGATCAACACTCTTAGAATTAGCGTGGGGGATAATTTTTTTGACTAATTTCATGATAAACTTGTAAACATATATAAAAAAAGAAGTTTTTTTCAGCATTCCAGCATTTAATGGTTTCATTTGAATCCTTACTCAAAATTTTAAATAAATATTTATTTATTAGTTGGATACAATAATATTTATATTTTCCTCCCATGTGTTTTATTGAAGTCTCAATAGTTTTCCTGTATGTGGGTCAAAGAGTTGTTCAAGCATGTCAAATTTCAAAATTTCAACCAAGCCCAGCTGTTGGCTACAATTCCAGACAAACGCACTGGTAGACAGATAGACACAATAGTGACGGTATAAGGATTTTTTGTCATATTTAAAAATTTTCATGCAAGTTATTAAATGAAATCTCTCAGTAATATGTATTAACAGAAGGTAATTGATTTTCCAAATATTGCTCATTTTAATGTGATTATAAATTGTCCTAGCCCTTCATGTTGGCCGCCATAATTTATTATAAATACCAGCGAAAGCCTGAAATATGACATTAAGTTTTATACTAATATAAGCTCTATTCATTAATCATCATCATCATCAATGGCGAGACAGCCCGAGGTGAGCCGAGGCCTCCTGTTTCCAGGTTTCATGACCATTTTTTCAATTTATGCACATTCAAGAGTAATATGGTCAGTATTACGTTCATTTTTTAGCGTACACAGAAAGGCACCTACAGTTTATAACCGGTTGCGAACGGAATAGAACCTGTAATTTGTATAAATATTTTTTTTTACACAAATTTTTTACATAAGCAAGAATTGGACTCACGTTCGTGCCCTTGCTTAGCGAACAAATAACAGGTACAAACGATTTAAAGTTTGCAGCTAAAGGCTTGCTTCTATTAATACAGAAATTAAAAGTAACTCGTCTAAACAAATTGCTAATAAAATAATATCAAACTCATAACTTTTTATCACAACACTATTTATTTTTCCATATTTTACTATTGTACACTTCCACGTGGTTTGATCAAATTTGAAAATTTTAGTGAAAAACTGTACATTTTATTTGAACAGTTATCAAAACGGTATTACACTTTAGAGATTCCATTTGTAGCCTGCATATTGCAGATAAAACGTGCATTTATTGCTAGCTTATTGAATCGTCCACCCTGTATACATACACAAATGTGCCACGCTCGTGTTCTATAGAAATTTCTGGTTATGTAACGGACGATTTGTATTGTAACGCCTCACGTATACGTTGCCCGATTGAACATACATCAATATTGAAAAGATTAACGCAAAATCATTTTTAAATACTGTGTTCGTATCGCTGTTATTGTATTTTTCATCATTTTTGATCGTAGGTTTTCAAATAATAAATGACATTATGCGTTTACATATTCTATATTGAAAATTATTTATATTAACTTACATTCACTACATTCATATTTTTCTAGTTCATTGTATTTTTATATATAAGATTTTATTATATCTCTGTTTAGATTTACTCGTTTATTTACTTGCTACTTTATTTTTTTATGAAATATATTCACAAATGCATAAATATTTATGTTGTTGTTTAATAACTAATTTAATTTATATACTATTATTGTATTTTTATTAGAATAACAAACAATAATATATATCCAACGTCTAGTCTAAATGGCCGTAACGGTAGAAAAGGTATGTTATCTGTTACTAAACCGATGTGCTGGCGCTAGCGGGGTGGTGGGCAAAAATAGCTCTGGCCCCCAGTTGGCTCCCCCAGAATTGCACGGAGAATAATGTGACAAGGATTATACTGTGTTTTAAAGAAGTCATTAGTTATATTTCAGAAATGAAGACTTTTTTTGCTCATCACTTGAGACGAGACTTTAGTGACGAGGCGCCAAACAGAAGACGACCAAAATTTTTAACAAATGTTTATTATTGCAGATTTAAATCTGTTACCGGTTTATGTACTAATATACCTTACCTGAACCTGACCTAACCAATGTACCAATGGGACGCCTCAAGCGTTATCAGAGACTTCAAAGGGTAGCGCAACAGTTCTGGCATAGATGGAGTCGAGAGTACGTCAGCAGTCTCCAGCAGCGACAGAAATGGTTCACCAGCGGGCATAAACAGCTTTCGATCAACGACTTAGTTCTCATACGTGAGGACAATATGCCTCCGCATCAGTGGAAGATGGGCCGCGTAATCCAGCTACACTCCGGCAAGGACGGCATTTGTCGTGTCGTTACCTTACGGACAAAGGGAGGTGAAATTCAAAGGGCAGCAAGGAAGCTATGCAGACTTCCAATCGAGGTTCCAGTTGAAAGTGCATCCTTTCAAGGTGGGCATGTTGGCGCCAATATTCATAGCGCAGAGTGAAGTGTGGACGTGTGTAGTGTAGCGCCGTGCAGAACGTGTGGTGCAATTGTGAATAACAAAATGGACGTTTTTTTATGACAGTTGGCATGTTGCCCTGCAACCAGCGAGAAAAATTGTTGAATATAGTAATTTTGTAAACAATTGTAATTGAGTCAAATGACATTATTCAGTTGACATTTGAGAGTTAAGTACCATTAAGTACATAAATTCATGACTTATTACTATAAATAGTTTTTATTTAAAATATACGTTAGCTTATTTCGGATAAAATTTCTAATTAGTTACCAACAATTAAGGAATAAGTTAATGAACAGATTTGGGGGGGGGGTCAGAAAATATTTGAAGAGGGCATCACTATTTAACGTTATTAATACACATGCAAATAGATGAAAATATAAATGATGACCTAAAAAAAAAAGGTTCTCACTCCCAAAATACAAGTGATGACCAAAAAAAAATGTGCTCATTTCTGAAATAAAAAAGTCCTCACTTTTAAAATATAAGTGATGACTTAAAAAACAGGCTTTGTTGCGCGCATATTTTTCTTCACATGCGGCAGTGGCTACACGGCGGGTCCCCCATCGAGGCGTAAGCATAAAATTACCCATCTTTGTTTTATGGATGATTTGAAGCTCTACGCCTCGAACGAGAGAAACCTTCAGGCTGCCTTAGATGCTGTTGCTGAGTACAGTGCCGCGATAGGTATGCAATTCGGGTTGGAAAAATGCGCTGTTTTTCATATCTACATTGGTTGATGGGAGCATTATAAAACATCTTAATGCCGAAGGGTCTTACACATTTTTAGGCATCAGTGAGAGAGATGTCCAAGATGTCACTCTTATTAAGCAGGCCCTTCGCAGCAAGAATATGGCACGAATAAGGCAGATATGGAGATCCTGTCTGTCTGGTAAGAACAAGATCGCTGCCACAAACATGCTTGCTGTCCCATTAATTTCATACACTTTTGGTGTAATGAAATGGAATGTTGATGATCTTAAGGATCTCGACAGAAGAACCAGAAAGATCATGAACATCAACCGAAGTCTTCACCCGAAATCTTCTGTGCAGCGCATTTACCTCCCTCGCCTAAACGGGGGTCGGGGATTATTTAATCTGGAGTGCTTGCACGATCGACTCGTCTTGGTTACAGCTAACAGTATCCTCAGAAGTCAGGACCCACTATTAAAGTTCGTTAGTGAGCACGAATTTATTGGAAAAGGGGCGTTTCTTTACCAGGCAGCGCGAAGAGCAGCGACGAGATTTAACCTGGCAGACTTGAGTCCCGTCAGAGAAAACGCTGGAGTACAACTCTTACGGGAGCAGTACAACAGAGTTACCAGTTCGGTGAAACAAGGGCAGATAGACATGTTGACAGAAGAACACATGAGTAAAAGTATGCACTCTGTGCTCTTCAGACATATTAAAAGTCTAGACTTGTCCACCGAACTCACGTTCTAGTTTCTTAAGTCTGTGGGTTTGAGATCGGAAACAGAAGGTTTTGTGTTTGCGTGTCAGTATGGTGTTATAAATACTTTGGCGTACAGGGCCCGCATATTCCAAATAGCGGAGTCCATACTCTGTAGGTTGTGCCACCACCATCCTGAAACAATTATGCACATTCTTTCTGCTTGTCCATCTCTTGCAGCGTCGAGCTACGTGTCTCGACATAATGCTGCTCTCCGCGTACTCTACTATCATCTTAGACATGCCTATGGTATTGACCAAATACCGGTTATACCGTACGTCCCTTCTGACATAGAATCGGTGGTGGAAAATTCCAAGTGCCGAATTTATTGGAATTACTCATTCCCCACCTCGAGGCTCCTGGATATCGAGACCAAACAGATGTTTGTGATCGAATTCTCAAGTGCAGCTGAGAAGAATATCT